>PVIA01001888.1:0-242295 GCA_004024845.1 Tonatia bakeri
TTTATCCATGTGTCCTTTAACTTTGTTCCTGTAAACCCCTCCCCCTCTCCCCCGAAATCCCTCTTCTCTCTCCTCTGGTCACTCTCCACCTGTCCTCTAATGCAGTGTCTTTGACTATACCCTGCTTGTTTCTTTGTTTTGTTGTTTAGGTTCCTGTTAAAGGTGAAATCATATGGTATTTGTCCCTCACTGCCTGGTTTATTTCGCTTAGCATAATGCTTTCCAGTTGCATCCATGCTGTTGCAAAGGGTAGGAGCTCCTTTCTTTCTGCTGCATAGAATTCCATTGTGTAAATATACCACAGTTTTTTGATCCATTCATTTACTGATGGGCATCTAGGTTGCTTCCAGCACTTAGCTATTGTAAATTGCGCTGCTATGAACACGGGGGTGCAAAGGTTCTTTTGGATTGGTGTTTTAGGATTCTTAGGATATAGTCCCAGCAGTGGAATTAATTTCATAAAGTCTTTTTAACATAAACACGTTCTAACAAAATACTGGGATTGATACTATGCACATCATGTTAATGGAACACAGTATTTCAATACTAAAAATAAATACTGACATGCCGATAATTTTCTTTCTGCTCCTCAACTCTAGTTGGTAAGCTCAACAAATTCCTCCTGCAACCAGAGGCCTGTTTCTCACCACCCAGGCAGTTGCTAATCTTCACAGCTGCCTTAGCACCACTCAACCTTCTGACAACCTCACGTGGTGGGAACAGCCAAGACCGACGGTGACCAGGAGTTTATGACCACCTGAGCAGGACAGCTGTGCCTTCCAGCTCTGCCTCCTTTGTTCCCCCGGGACAGTCAGGTTTGCCACCCTGCCAGGAACCCCCATGACAGATCAATGTGCCTTTACTGAATTGCGTGGAAGCTACTGAAATCCAGGACAAGGAGCCCAACTCCAGAGAATGCACATGCTGGGGAGAGAGCAAGAGACAGCACTTATCAAGGATTTGAACTGCCGATTTCCACAGAAGCCTGGAGGAGGGAAGGAGATGAAGAAATGGGTGGCAAGAATAGAGAGGGTCCCACACAGGTGCTGGGGCTAAGCTGGACCTCAGGGTCTAAGGGCTCTGTGCAATGCAGGTCTCACAGTGCTTGCTACAGCCTGCAGGGCCTGCCCCTTGACGCTCCTGCCTCCAGCTTGCAGGCCTGAAGGAACTCAGTGGCCACAGTCAGCACCTCCTCTCTCCAAAACGGATGCTGAATGAGATAAGGGCTGCCCCACCCGCCATGGCCCTGCTGGCTAACCCTGAGACGCTCACAGGGCCTCCTGGGTTAGGGGCTCTTTGGCCAAACCACAGAATAAATATGACTGAGAGACCAGGAAGTCAGGGAGCTGGAATAGCTCAGGCAAAAAGCATGGATGTCAGATTCAGCTCACCTAGATTCTAATCCTAACTTGAATTTCAGGCCTTATTGCTCATACCTATAAATAGGAGCCAATACTTCTGACCATCGAGCTAGCCCTTGTCTAGAAATGTATACAAGTAGCCAGCTGGTCACTGCAGGGTCAGGCGCCATAATTACATCACAGCCCTGCCCCAAGGCTATCCTCTAGACTATCACAGCAGCATATCTGTGAAAAATGGATAATTATTTTTTAAAGATTTTACTTATTTTTAGAGAGAGGGGAAGGGAGGGAGAAAGAGAGGGAGAGAAACATCAATATGTGGTTGCTTCTTGCGCAACCCCCACCAGGGACCTGACCTGCAATGCAGGCATGTGCCCCAACTGGGAGTTGAACCCGTGACCCTTTGGTTCACAGGTCACACTCAATATACTGAGCCACACCTGCTGGGGTGGATAATAATTTTTTTTAAATCCTTTATGAATACCAAAGTTTAGATCTCTCAACTTCATTAACCATTAATAATCAATAAGAAAAATGTGAACATGTTGACAGAAATATTAGCAAATGAGAATTTGCCAGATACAAATAATCTATATTTTAATTTTACAACATTCGATGACATAAAAAATACAATGGCCATGAGAAACCATCTTTCTCAAATCAAATTGCATGAGTAGATGAAAAGATTATTCACTGTGGACCAAGGATAGAGAAAACTAGTATACTTATTTGGTACACACAGAAGATAAATACCACCTCTCTGAAAGGTCATTTGGAAGAACCTTTAAATGATTAACATCTCCTTTGATCTAGTCACTCGCATCTAGAAAATACCCCAAGTGAATATCTTGAGAAACAAATAATTTATATGGGGATGTTCATTACAGCATTATTTATAAAAAGAAACAGCCTATATGTCCAACAATAGAAGATTCTGCCCTGATCTATTTAACACAGACAGGGAGGAATACCAAGCAGCCATTTTATTTCTTTCTTTATTATTATTACTTTTTTAATTGTAAATAACCTACATCTCTTCTGGAAATCCTTTCTTATGACTTTCTTCCTTTGGACACTTTTTATTTTAAACTCTTTTTTTTTAAGGTTTTTTAATTTTTTTTAAGATTTTATTTATTTATTTTTAGAGAGGGAAGGGAGGGAGAAAGAGAGAGAGAGAGAAATTATCAGTGTGCAGTTGCTGGGGGCCGTGGCCTACAACCCAGGCATGTGCCCTAACTGGGAATCGAACCTGCGATGCTTTGGTTCACAGCCCGCGCACAATCCACTGAGCTATGCCAGCCAGGGCCCCAAGCGGCCATTTTAAAACCTTAGGAATAAGAATAGTGGGACATGATGAAAATGTTCGAAGCAATTATATTCTCGTAGTAAACTTAGAGATACTATCATGTCTCCTCTACATTTTTCGTAAAACAGATACTGCTTCCATAATTTAAAAAAGTACAAAATGAGCCCTGGCTGGTGTGGCTCGGTGGAGTGAGCTTGGGCTGTGAACCAAAGTGTCTCTGGTTCAATTCCCAGTAAGGGCACATGCCAGGTTGAGGGCCAGGTCCCCAGTGCGGAGCATGAAGGAGGCAACCACATGTTGATATTTCTCTCCCTGTTTTTGTCCTTCCCTTCTCCTCTAAAAATAGAATCTTAAAAAATAAAAAAGTACAGAATGAATACATCTGAGCCCTGCCCTCCTCTGTGCCGACACTGTTGTACATAGGTTAAATGAGATTTCGGATCCATTTGGTTATGATTTAAGTGAAGTTGTTTTAATCCACCTGTTTATAATGATGACAAAGACAAAAAGAATAGCTGGTTTTAGAAGTAAAATTGTTTTGCTATAAGAATGCACAGATGTCATCATTCTACATCTGCTGTCACTGATAAGCGTCAGCAGCCCCTCTGGGGGCTTATCTGTAAGAACATATGGAGAAGCAACCATGGCAGGGGGATATTTTAAAACTACTGAGAGTTCGTGAGCATCATTTGAGAGTTTGGGTTTGGGCAAGGTGACTCTTCCTAACCTAACAGCTCTCTGAAGAGCGCCGGGCACTCCCTGCTTTCTTGGGAGGCGCTGCAGGAAGACGGTGGTAATACACCCCGCAGCGGGCCCTGTGAAAGATCAGCACGTCCAGCAACACTAGCACCTACTTCCGCTCCCTGGCCAAGTGCTCCAAACCAGCTCCAGGCTGGACCCCGCCCCTCCTACGTACTTTACCTCGCATGAAAAGATACACTTCGTATTAAATTTGGACTTTAATTCTCTCACCTATCCTTACCTGGAACAATAGCGTGATCAATCTTTCATTTGTTTGGAGTATGTTATTTCTTTATTTTACCTATTAAGAGATGTTAGCCTATATACTATTGGCTTGTGAAACTACAATTCCCATAGCAAACCTGTGCTAAATAAATTGCTGGCAAAGACAACTCAGTCCCGGAGCATAACTTCTGCTGCCTCCCAAAATACATAAAAACAAAACAAAACAGGCACCTTCACTGGCTTCCCTCTAAATCAGGGGCATCAAACTCATTTTCACCAGGGGCCACATCAGCCTCGCAGTTGCCTTCAAAGGGCCAAATGTAATTTTAAGACTGTACAAAAGTAACTACTCCCTAACAGTTAAGCAAGAGCTTGGTGCTGCTGCAGGGTAGAAACAAGGTGCCAGACAGACAGATAAAAATGAGGTGGAGGGCCAATCTCGGCCCGCTGGCCCTGTGTTTGCCACCTGTGCCCTAAATTTTCTGGCATGGACCTTAAGGCCTTCCCACACACCTGGAGACCCCTGACTCATTCTCTCTCTGTCCTACCAGGCACATTTCTGCTCCTCCAGTTCAAATGTCCACCCGCAACAAGCCCCTCCGTGCACCCCTGCCCAGGCGGTTTAAGTAACGAGCGAGGCCCAGCACGAGTCACACAGACGAATACAAGGGCAACATGACACTCTTCAAGGCAACCAGACCGACCATCCCAAGGTCACTGTCCACATTACTCATACTGGCAAACCGTGTTTGACCACATTTCACTTAACTGCGCTTCACAGACGTGGCATTCTTTACAAATTGAAGGCAAGACTTCCCACCAGCAAAAAGATCAGACTCACTTTACTGCAATACTCGCTTTATTGCAGTGGTCTGGAACAATCTACAGTAACTCTGAAGTACGTCTATATGAACTCAACGAAGCTAAGGGACCAGTGGTCAATGGAGGCTGGAAATTCTGTGCCAAATTTCCTGAAAGGGCCCTGAAAAATCTCATGCCATCCTAGTTTTCCAGCCCCTTTTTGACCAACCTTGACACTAAAAGTGTCTGTTTCCTCAACTTCAAATGGGGGCTCATTTTAGTGTTTCGGACATTGTATGAGCAATGGAAAATGTTAAGAATCATGTGTTAAAACACCAAACCCAATAAATGAGATAATTCTTCCTAAGATCTAGGAAATATGATAATCGACCACAGCTACCAGAACTCCAGCGAAGCCCTCTGGAACAATGAGACGGGACTTGTCTAGAGAAAAATCCCTAGGAGAATGACGTCTATGGAAGGAATAGTTCTTTGTCAAAAGTTCTCAAAATAGCTACTCCCCAGTGGCACCTTTTCAATGGCTCACTATGTGCAAATTGAAAAGTCTCTGTACAGAGAACTCTGTGGAACAGATAGGACACAGAAATGCCAGCCGTTCAAGAGAAAACTGGGTGTTCAGCTGACACCCTTGTGAAAAAACAAAGCTCATGTGGACCTTGCTCCCCCCAAATTAGAGGAGGGCCCAAACACAGCACAGACTGGATTTTAGTGGGAGATTCTATTAAAAGTAGCCAAAGACCAGCAATGAAGGGGGTCCCTGGACATCCACGAGCACCCTCACACTCAAAACAAGATGGCACACTGTAAACCTACAATGAAGGGGAATACAGAAGATTTATGATTTACACCATCAGAGTTTAGCCTGTGGAAAAAACTGGCCAAAGGCAATCAGAACTCTGGCTGGCCAGCCCCTCTCCCTGCAACATAATGGGACTATTTCTTACTCATCTTTCAGCAATTTTTTTTCCACCAAGGACCTCTTATTTTGAAGACTGCATTTATTAGTAACAGATTTGTTTCTCCAAAGAGAGCTGCCGCATTGCACTAAGAGCCTAACCTCCTTACGCCCTTCAGGCAGGAGGACACGTGGGTTTCAGTGCCAGCCCTACCAGTAGCTGTGCCATCTCCAGCAAGTCACTGCTCCAACAGCTGGGTGACAGGCGTTTCTGTTGCAATGGTGGGAAGAAGACGCACGTGCAACGATAACTTTCATCCAAACTCATCCTGTTAAATAAAGCAGCACCACTTCTGGCTATCTTCAACAGATCATTTCCCTTGCAATTTTTAAGAACTCAAGATCATCATTTTAAATAACAATTACTGCTTTGTCCTATAGAGATCAAAAGATATAAACCCAATGATAAGAGGCATGGTACTGAGAGCCTGGTTTTTCCTCTACCTTTATAAAAGTGGTGCTGCACATAGTTGTGAGCTATGGGATGGGACAGGATGCAGAGAATTCTGTACACACTATTTCTGTTTGCCGAAAGATCCTCACACCTAAAGATTCTCAAGCCTGTGTCTTGAGGGTTCTCCGACTACAGACGGAGCAGGCAGCTGCCAGTGCTGAACTCCAAACTCAAACATGCAAAACCATCCCCTTTTACCTTTTGCCTCACTGTCAGTGAGTCAGCTACCTGCCAGCACCGGAGGAGACCCTCACCCACCATGACTGGCCTTCACTACTCCCCACCCTCATCTTCCACCAGCTTTTCTTCTGCATTGCTTTATAGATCTCCTGCCAATTTTTAATAGGCACCTTCAGGCCTAAGGAAGTGCTGAGAGGTAGCTGGTCGTCCCAACATCCATTCTCCTTTCCCTCCACTGTAACAGGAGCCCCCGTGCTTTGTCAAGCACATGGCCACCTGGAAGGAACACTTTCTAGCTCCCCTTGCAGCCAGGAGAGGAAATGTGACAGCATTCTGGCCAATGGGATGTAAGCAGAAATACTGACTGCATCTTCTAGAAACTGTCCTTACAGGAAAGAAGCAGGCCTCTTTTTTTCTTTTCTCCTTCTCCCTGCTTCCTGAAATACGAATGTGACAGGTAGAATTCCAGCAGCCACCCTGTCCCAGAGACAGAAGTCACATACTCAGGATGGTAGAACGGCGAGACGGAAGAGACCCAAGCCCTTGACACTGCGAAGCTGTTGGACTGCCGACCTCCAGACTGCTTTCACATAGGGAGACACACCTCTATCTGTTTAAATCACTATCGTTTTTGGTTTTCAGCCACTTCCAGTTAAACAGGGGAGCGGCTCTGGTCTGGTATTTGAGATTTTGCTATAATGTTTCAAGAAACAGGTTATAAAATACACAGTACTAGTTATTTTGTAAGGTAATAGAGGCTAAAAAATATAAGTAAGAACTTAGCAAAATCTGTAAAATGGCAAACGTACATATAAAGGTTTACTGTTCAAAAAAATAAAAGTTAGGTCCCAGCACCTTCCATGAAATGATTTTTGGGTCACTGTGGGAAATAATGTGGGGAGGATAAAACCGTATCTACTCATTCTACGTGAAATCTCTCTGGTACTTGACACTGACCTTTCCTTTCTTCTCAGAAACTTACGCTTTCAGGCTTTGGCATGGCAGCACACCACCCTCTCCGGACTGTCACTGCTCTCCCTCCCTGTCTCCTCTCCACCGCTGGCCAACTCAAATCAAACCCAGTAACTTCCCAGGGTCCGTCTCAACTTTTGCTCTTCTCAATGTCAACAGCAGAAGCCCAGAATTCACACGTGTCATCAGCCAAGAGGAACCATTTTTATCCATTCCCCTACACACACAAAGCAGCTGAAGTGTAGCAACCCCTGCTTCTGATGTTGTAAGATCAGTGCAGTCTCTCAAAACTCAAAACTTCCTGTTGAGGAGGGCAGGCAGAGCTTGTGCCTTTTGATCTCAATGTCCTACTGAAAGGAATGTCAATGAGGACAGTAAGGATTAAAACCACGGCCTGACACAGAAACAGTAGGGGACAGGGAGCATCTGTGGGACATGAGATTTCAGCAAATTTCTGGATGACAAAGTGGACTGAAGAGGTAAGATGAATGAAATAAAACAGAAAATGCAGCCAAGAGGATAGGCTTGAGGAAGGCTCCAGGGGAACCAGGAGCCCCCACTCTCTGGTACCCTGGAGACAGAAGCTCTGTGCCGAGATCTGACATACGGGATGGGGGTGAGGTTTAGGAGGTTCTGCCCCCCACCAACTCAACCTCCAATGAAGTCTGTCAGACAACAGGCCCCATTTAAGCACACAGAGGCCTGTCAAAATTCCCAGTGTCAAAATTTATGACAAAGACCTTAACCAAGATAGGAATCAGGAGGACCTGTAAGAGGAGCTCCCATACCTTGTGTCAGTCAAGAAAGCCCTATAGGAAAAGCTCTATGGTTATAACGACCCCTCCCTTAACTCCCTCTCCCCTCCTTAAAAGAACTTCCTTCTTGGTGTGTCTGGACCACGTGGCACATGGCTCAGCATGGCTACAGGTTCCAGACTACAATCCTTTAATTCGCCTGAACAAATCCTTTTTGCTGACGAATACCTAGTGGACTTTCTGTTTACAGTCGACAGCAGTCAGGAGCGAGGTGAGCCAAGACACCGCCGTGTGTCTCCCCCATTCTT
The DNA here is from genome assembly GCA_004024845.1 of Tonatia bakeri. Taxonomy (NCBI): domain Eukaryota; kingdom Metazoa; phylum Chordata; class Mammalia; order Chiroptera; family Phyllostomidae; genus Tonatia; species Tonatia bakeri. Next base: position 8,080 of record PVIA01001888.1, read on the forward strand.
CCTCGTCTGCACCGGAAGGTGTATTGGAGGTATCTTGCCCCAGCCCCTCATGCTGTCCCTCCTCCACAACTGCACTTGGCGGGGAGACAAATGACAGTTACGTAACCCTTTCAGTGCACGGTCACCAGACCAAACGAGGAGACCCCTGGACATCAGGCCGTGAAAGCTGACCAGTCAGGAAGCTCTCTACCACCACCAAAATGAAGGCGACTCAGTGAGCCTGACAATCCACCACTGGGTGTTAGATTTTGATGAAACTAGATACCCATACTCCCAATGTGGACCCCATCGTTAGGGTGACCACATGATGTATCCTCCAAACTGGGCCACTACAGAGCAAAAGAGTGTCACCTACTCTTCACCCACCTAGTCCACACCCATTATCATTGATTTCTTCAACCCTTCTCTCCGTTGGTGAGTCATGCAGTTCCTTAAAGCAACAGTTCTTGAATTTTTGGATCTCAGGACCTCTTATTACTGAGTACCTCCATAGTTATTTATGTAAGCTCTATCTATTGATATTTGCCATGACTAGAAACTCAAACTTGGGAAATTTCTAAAATACAAGATTACACAAGTATGGAGGTTCCTCAAAAAATTCAACACAGAATTACCATGTGATCCAGCAATTCCACTCCCAGACAGAAATCCAAAATAACTGAAAACAGATGCTCCAACAGATACTTGTACACCCATGTCCACAGCAGAACCATTCACAATTCGGATTGTCTGCAGTCTGGAGCTCCTTCAAAGAACACCGCTTCCAATATTCTAGGAGCTGCCTGAACACACGTAGAGATTTATCCTGGGTAATCACCGGGAATGGAACTTTTGGATCATAAAGTCTGTGTACACTTAGCTTCAGTAAATATCGACAGCTTTCTAAAATGTTTGTATCAATTTATAGTCATACAAACAGTATGTGAAAGTTCCATTTGCTCCACATACTTGCCAATCCTTAATATTTTCAGTCTTTTTAATTTTAACCATTCAGGTGGGTAGGTAGTGGTATCTCATCGTGGGTTTTAACTCACATTTCCCTGATGACTCATCGTGTTGGGAACATTTTCATATATTTCTTGACCGTCTGGAAGTACCCATTATTCTACTGGGTCGTCTTTTTACATATTTATTTTGTAGGAATTCTTTACAGATGCTGGACATGAGTCCTGTTGTCAGACATATTTTTTATAAATATCTTCTCATTGTCTGTGGCTGTCCTTTTCACTCTCTTATTAGCTCAAGAAGCAGAAGCTCTTACTTTTAATGTAGCTCAATTTATCAATTATTTCCTTTAAAGTTGGTGCTTTTTTTAAAATGGGGCTTTTAAACATCACTATAACATTATTACACCTAAAAAAAATAACAAATCCTTTATAGTAAGTACTTAAATGTATCCAATATTTAAATTTTTCCTCTTTATAGCAGTTTGACTGAATGGATCCAAATGAGGTCAGAAATCATTTATATGCCTTATGCCTTATATATTTTTTATTTTTATTTTTTTACATCTTACATAATTTTTAAAGCTTTTATTTATTTAGTTTTAGAGTGGGAAAGGGAGGCAGAAAGAGCAGGAGAGAAGCATCAATGTGCAGTTGCCTCTCACACACCCCTCACTGGGGACCAGGCCTACAACCTGGGCATGTGCCCTGACGGGGAATCGAACGAGCGGAGCCGCACCAGCCAGGGCTGCCTTCAGTCTTTCAATCTGTAGGTTTCATTCTTCATGTCGCTCACTCTGCTCTCTTCCCTCTTTCCCTTTTTTAAGCTGGGGAGCGGGGTGACTCCTTGCCATTTGTTTTCTAAAGCAACCACATCATTTGTCCAGTGGTGCTTTTCAATGTATTCTTAGGTTCCTTGCATTTTCTGTAAACTAGTTCTTAGAGTTTTGATTGGGCTCAGGTAAGATTTTGGACAAGATTCGTCCATTAGTAGTACTGTCCATCAAGAGATACACAGTATCTACTTGTCTCTGTGATGGAAGTATCACTAATGGCTACTACCTCATTCTATTAATTCCATGGAAATTGAAAATATTTACATTCTATCATTCCTCTTCCATTTCTCCTATAAAGAGAAACTTCTACCAAAGCTTTAGTTTACTTGGTTTAGCTGATGTCCTCTACATGGAAGCTGACTTAAATGTTTATCTCTGTGGGTCTGCTTTCATATACTTTTTTTTTAAGATACTACTTATTTATTTTTAGAAAGAGATGAAGGGAGGACGAAAGAGAGGGACTAAAACATCAATGTGTGGTTGCCTCTTGTGCCGCCCCACTGGCAACCTGGCCCGAAACCCAGCCATGTGCCCTGACTGGGAATCGAACCAGTGACCCTTTGGTTTGCAGGCTTGCGCTCAATCCACTGAGCCACACCAGCCAGGGCTCATATAGCTTTTGACTTCTATAAGTTTTTTTTTTTTTTGCCAACTTATCAACATATTGAGAAAGATATTGTAGTTTCATTTCAGCAAACACTGTTTACTTATTTTTAGTGGGAGAGTAAATTAGGGTAGTCGTTCCACTATACTGCTGGAAACATTAGTCCTACACTCTTCTGTAAGTTATTTAAATGAAGTATGATCTTAAAATTTTTAAAGAGAGAAACTTCTCCTAATAAACTATTTGGTTATTTAAGGCAGCAATTTTCAAACTTCTTCATCTCATGACACACATAAACTAATTACTAAAATTCTGTGGAACACCAAAAAAGATATACTTTTTTGCTGATCTGACAAAAAAAAGTTATAATTTTGATTCATTCACACTAGACAGCTATTATTGTGTTGGCTGTTGTCATTTTTTTAATTTGACAATCTAAAAGAGGTTAGTGCCTCTGACTAAATAGTCAGGTACTGCATGTTTTAAAATTCTTGTGGCACACCAGTTGAAAATTGCTGTTCTAAGTAAAGTTTCTATAGGAAAGGCATGATAATGCCTCAGAACAACCCCATTCTAAGTCCAATTGTTCAAATGAGAAAACTGAGGCAATTTAGTGATGCAGCCAGGTTATAAACCAAGCAGTCCAACTCCAAGTCTGTGCTGCTAACCACTAGGCCACAATGCCTAAGATCAAGAAACAAGTCAATACTCAGTATTCCTTTGTGAGGAAGGAGAAACCACTCACATGCAAAAACAGACCCTCTGGTGGCTATGGTTGGCTACAAATCTACTGAGGAAAGGAAATACATAATTTGTATCAAAAGCTGAAACAATGTATATCCTTTTTGAGTCCACAATTCCAAACATAGAACTTATCAAAGGATATCATGCATGTGCAGGAACTTTTTCAGTTGTTTGTTTTTTTTGTTTTTGCTTTTGTTATTTTAACAAGGATATTTTCTGCAGCCTGCTTACAATGGCAAAAATAACTTGAATACCTGACTGGTTCAATAAGTTAAGGTACAGCCAAGCAGTGAAATGACATACAACCATTAAAAATGATGCTGGATTAGAATTTTGAAAGACCTTAACATAATGTTTAGGGCATATTCTTAAGTTAAAAAAATGGGTCATAAAACAGTAGTACACACAGTACAGGAATGTGCAGTGTATATGAAAAGAAAGCATACATACCAAAACATTAACAGTAGTGATCTCTGAGTGGCAAAATTAAGGTGGTTTCTTTTCGGTGCTTCTACAATGAATATATTTTATAATTAAAAAAAAAATCTGAAAGTGTTTGCAAAGAACTTAACAATTTGGGAAAATATTTCTGACAGCATGAAAAGGCAAACTTACCAGATCATGCATGGCAGCCACTACTGCTGCCACATGCAGCACTGTGCACAGGAGAGATATCTGAATAACGGTTGTTTCTCTGAATGACGGGACTGGAAGTGGATTTCACACTCATATATACACATTTCTGTGATTTCTACAATAAATACTAGCCTGATAAAGTGTTGAGACAGGGAAGATCTAAATGAATTCTGAGGAAAGAAGATTTAAATAGGCAGAGGCAGGGAAAGGGGTGACCAAGAAAGAGCACGTTTGGGGCATTGGAAATAGCAACGGCCAAGACCCATGTCACAGTGGCACCAAAGCAAAAGGAGGGGGCTGGTTAAATGAGGAGGTTATAAAGGACCAAGTTGAAGCAATCTGAAAAAGGGGCCATAATTTTTTTTTCTCTGTAATTCATAGGGTGGTTTCAGAGCTGCTGGAAAACACAAAGCACAGATGGACTAGAAGGGGCTAAAACAAATCGTAAAGGGAGGGAGTTCAATTAGAAAGGTTTACAGCATTGGAGGCATCAACTCCTGAGCTATGGGAAATATGCAAGAGCAACAGATAAGGCATTCAGATAACACCTCATTAAAACCTATGACCTGGACTGGGAGAGGGAGCAGAGACACAGGGACTAATAGATTTCAAGATGCAGCAACTCTGACATCTGATTCTGCTTGCAGAGGAGACAGGAGGAGGGTCAATGTCTGGAATGAGAGAAGTCAGACTTGAGACAAAGTACGTTTTACACTGACTGAGGGTGTGCACCTAAGAATGTCCTGCAAACCACCAAAACCACAGGACTAGCCAGCCACAGATGTGGGGCCCTGGCCGGATAGCTCAATTGGTTGGAGCATCATCAGGATGCACGAAGACTGTGGGTGCAATCACCAGTCAGGGCACATATAAGAATCAACCACTGAATGCATAAATAGATAGGTGGAACAACAGATCTCTCTTGCCCCTGCTCTCTCTAGTCCATAAATATATATATTTTTTTTTTAATTTAAAAGACCCAGATGTGGAGACGAGGCTCTGAGAGTCACCCACTGAGGGATCCGGGGTCACTGACAGATATCCTCACATCAGAAACCCAGGAACAGAGAGTGTTACCAGTAAGTCCCAGGTCTCAAGGGCTCTTTCAAAAACAGCAGTCTTCACGGAGAAATCCGGCAAAAAGATCAACAAATCAAAAGAACACCTGATTTTGGAAGGACGGGTCAGGTTCCTCTGCAAGGACAGCAGCTGCTCATAAGCACCACATCCTGGAACAACAAGGGGCTGGCTGCCTCTGGGGAGAACTAAGTAGGAGGGAAGGAGTTGCTCACAGCGCACCCTTTGTGTCTATCAAATTCTGAACCACATACTGCCCAGTCAAAACAACATAATAAAGTTCAACTTTCCTTAAAAGGTCACTCAACTTAGTGGGCCGTATGCCATCCCCAGTGTTGCAGCAAATAGCACGAGAACAAAGATCAGGGACTGGCAGGGTGAGCTGCCTAACAGGGACCAGGTCTGCCCTTGCTGGCACTGCACAGCCACCCCAACCCGGCAACCCTCCCGTGGGAAGACTTGGAAGGCAAGAAATCTGCCCAATACCAGGAACAAATTAGTATTCCCCCAACAAGACCCTGGCAAAATTAATAATGAAGTGTCAGGGTCTATCTGTCTCCTTTCCAAACCAGAGGCATGATGATACAGGAAAGGCTGTGCTTTCTCACCCCCAGCAGCCTCCAGCGCCAGTCAGAAAGGCCAGGGCTATCACAGCCCGTGAACAGGTTAAGAAGCTACATGCGGGAGAGCCACTCTGCATGCCCACTGGGACACTAGCAAGTTCCATACACTCCACATACGTGAATCCTAGAAGAGATGGAAGAGTGAGCAAATCAGAAATATTGACGCTCACACTTTTTAAAATGATTTAAAGGATAATTATTTGCCCTATGAAATTAGTGACAAGTTTCATTTCAAAGATTTCCCAGATACATTCAAGTTGAAGGATTTCTTCAAATCAATGGAGAAAGAATGCTTACTTGAAGCCAAAATTGGCATAAAATTCTGGACATTTTCCTCATAATACTCAAGTGGCTGCTCTCAGGAATGGGTTTCAAGATATATCACCACCAGGCATCCAATTACCCGGAAAACTGGACCTAATCAACTGTCTCTATAAAAGGGAAAAGAAGTATCTCAGAATCTCCACACTTAGTATATAAGAATTTATTTTTATATATTTGACATTTAGAAAGATCTATTTTGCTGTTTTTTAATTTTCGTAGCCACATAAGGAAAACAAGTGCTATTTGGGCATTTTTTTCCCCTATGAATCCATAGAGAAGCTTTAAAAGTCTGCAAACTAATTCTGTACCCTTGAAAGCAGCATTATGCAACATAATGAGGAAAAAAAACAAGAATTAGAAAAGCTTCATACTATTAACCATTCTGCATCTAACCAACTGTGTGGCACTGAGTAAGTAAACTCTCTGGGCTATGGGCTACTTCTGTAATAATGACCTCTAGGATCCCTTCTAATTTTAACATCTGATGAGAGTAACTTAACATTTTTAAAAGACAAACTTTTCTAAGAAAAAAATCGCAAATGTGTGCAAACACAAAACATTTTAAACAAAATTGGTTTTCTAAAAAGACTAATTTTACCTACTCATAAGTTGGGGAGTAATTGAGTTTTTTAAATAAAATTAACACTGTTTGATCAATATAAATTAAGAAACTTAAGCCCTGGCCAAGTAGTTCAGTTGGTTAGGGAATCGACTTGACATGCCAAGGTTGCAGGTTCAATCCCTGCTCAGGGCACGTAAGAATCTGCCAATGAATGTGTAAATAAGTACAACAACAAGCAGATGTTGCTCCCCTCCTCGCTCCCAATGAAACTTAAAATGGTGGGTTATATGATAAATCAATCTTTCACTGTTTCTCCCTATGTTTAAGTCTGAGAACCATAGTTAAGATTCACTGATTTTTCAATACCAAAGTATTTGTCAATGAAGAAAAATATGTTTGAAACAAATCATTTCTCCTATATCTGAAGTAGTTATAGCTCTTAAAATAAGATTTAATTATTTTAGTAGTTCACTCTTAAAAGTGTATCAGAAAACCATTTCTAATTATTCACCACTGCCCTAACAATATAACATAGCTAACGCTACAAAGGGAAGATGACCGAACACAGCGGCGTCTCTTCTGCAGCTTAAGCCTGACTGTCATTCTGAGCACTAAAAAACTCAGCAAGAAAATGAGCTGAAGAGATAGGTCACAGAAGGCCAAGCTCTATCCATAACACTTTCCTTAAAAATAGGAAAAGACTACTCCAAACATTTATAACTGAAAGATTTAATCATCTTCCAAGAGTAAAAGGTGAATATTAAAGTTTTTTTCTATAAAACTATGTTTCAACCAGAAGCAACAAACGTAATTACAATGTAACTATTCATGTCCTACCTATGTAACATGCATACTCATTTAATCCACACAAATATCCTCTAATGCACACAGTTTTATTACCCCATTTTAGAAATGGAAAAACTGAGGCTTTTATACAAGTGTAGTGATTTGCTCAAAGTTATATACCTCTTAGAATGCAGAATCCAGGCTCAAGAGGGACCTAACTGACTCTTAAGCCCCTGCTTTAACCCACTATCTTCAGTTAAAGTTTAAACTCCCCTTTCTAGGTGATGTCACTCTTCCCTCCTGATACTGGTTTCATCAATCTAGAAGGGAGGCCTTGAAAGGAGTAAAGCTCTAATTTAAATAACTTTCCAGCATCTAAGCATAGCAGAAAACTCCAAACCGTCACTCTAACCTCTAAACCAAAAGTCTCCTGAAATGCCAACCCAATCATAAATTTTGAGATGTCAATCTTTTGGCCCATACTTCACCTCCATTCCTAAGTTACATTGTAAAACATGGTTGGGAAGGAAGAGGATCATTCCCCAAGTTTAAATTCCCAGTTTCTTAGTTTGGCAACAATACTGTGCTTTGGGACTTTAAAATTATTAGCATGGTTCCCAGAGGAAAACATTTCCTTTATTAGCAACTAACTGGCTATGAAAATTCCATTCTATGATTCTAAATATAACAAAATACCTCTGACTTCCATAATAAACACATTCTCCAGATTACTTTGAAACTAATTGTCTGCTTATTTACAGGACAATTGTGCCACAGCAGTTAAGCAACTGTAATATTTTAAAGAATCTTTCAAATTTGTTCCAGTTCTTTTAATAAATTGACCTGATATTGTTTCCTGAATTCTTCGATGAAATAAGCAAGTTTCCATTTCACAGTTTATTTCCCTAAAAAGATACTTTTTTAGTTATTCCTAATTTTCTTAGGTTCTCACAAGAACACTGACAAAGCCAAAATCATGAAAGTAGGTTTTCCAACCTATAAAACAAATCAGTATTTTTTAAAACTCTATAATATACATTCACCAAAGGTAAATAAAATATTTCACAGTTCTTAAAATGTATCTTTATTTTAAAATCCCATGCATAATTCAGAAATACAGTGATGGGGTGAGGGGCTTGTTCAGGGCTAAGAGACTACATCAGGCTTTTAACAGAATATAGTAGCTGCTGTGTGTCAGGAAGCAACAAGCACTCAGCAGACCTTGCAACCCCCAGGCATTCTGTTGTTGTAAGTGGTTTAAGGGCAGTTGTAAAAAATTAAGGCACCTTTGGCTGGACAGCTCCTCATGTCCTCCCTACCTAAAACATGAGATGAGAAAGTATTTAAGAATCAACAGGCACTTTTTCATTTTTCTTCTCTTCTCTTTTTTTTTTCCTTAAGAGATCTTCGTAGGTTTTTGGGAAGAGTTTGTTTTGTGTTTTACTTTATTGAATTTACTGGGGTGGCCCTGGCCAGAACTGTTTCTTTGAGATGAGTCCAAGAAATTTTGGATGGAGAGGATAAAGATTTTGTCTCACTTTGTAATCTAGTGGGGATTTTCTGTGTGTATGGTTTTGTTCTGTTTTTACCAGTAAGTATGTCTAATTACTACAAACAGCTTTTTAAAAACACAGCACACTAGCTCTCATCCCTTCTTTTTTCTCCCTCTTCTCATACAAAGCCCCATCAACGACAAGTCTGACCTGTCACCCTCAAACAGGGCTTCGTAGCCTTCAAACGTCTGAATACTCACCGACAGGGTGGGGACAGAGTTCTTCCAGGCCCAACCAGCATATTTAATAGGAGGATTAGAGACTGCTAAGTAACTTGTCTTCGCAAGCAACTCAAGCTTGCACAGAAGCCCTAAATTTTCTCCAAAATATACTATAAAAATCAATATGAAGAGTTCTCTTGGATGATCCACTGTCAAAAGCAACAACAATAGAGTTGTTTAAAACCCAAAACATTCTTTCACCTAAAACATCCCTCCTGCTGTGTTTACACCCCCTTCACCAAATCAGACTTCCTTCCTTCCTGAGGCTTCTCTAGTATCGCTTTCCGCCAGCTATCAAATCATACAAGCTACATAGGTGGGTGCTCCTGGCCTATGTATGGGCAACAGAGATTGATGGGAACAGCCGTTCCTAGGCTCCAGCCAAATGTTAATCAGGTGGGAACATAATGGCAGATCTTCCAATTATACAGTATAAGCAAGAAATTCAGACTGTTAGGAGAAATCTTGTTTTTAAAACAACACATGGACCAAAGAAAACATCTGCAGGTCGCCCATGAGCAACCCCCAAGTTAACCAGTCTCTTTCATTCTGATGCAGGCTCCCTTAGTCCATTCTACACAACACTCCAGATCAATTTACCAACTACAGTGCTCCTAAACACTGCTGACTCGAGACTCGAAATACTACCATGAAGTCCCAACCCTCCTGCTGTCATTCAACATCCACAGTATCACAACCACTCTCCCTTCACCTTCCTCAACTCCCCTACACAAACCTTTCACTTCAACCAAGTCTACTCCCGTCATCACTGACCCCCCTAACCAGCATCCCCTCCAAGATGGCCTCTTTTTTATCCTCCTCCTCTACCCCATCAATGCCCACACTTAAAGCAGGAAACAAGCCCATCTACTTGGAGTATACTTTCCAACACCTGCTGACTACGTGAGTCAAGAGACCTTTCTGCTTACTGCCAACGGATTTCATTTTCAAGAAGGGATTTAAATCTACGAGACAAACCCCAAGGCCTTGTCTTGATACACCCCGCCAAAAAATTTAGAGGGGTGCGGAGGCCCTAAGTCGGGCACAGAAGAGTCGAGTCCCCTGCCTGAGAAGGCTCTGCGGGGTCTGGATGTATTCACATCTAGGAAGGCCTCGGGAGGTAGGGGACTGGAGGGTGATCCTTAACCAGCCTTGCGAGACAGGCAGCGGTGCGCATCCCCGCGCGCTCCTTCCTGCGCCGCCGAGATACCACCGCCAATCGGACCTCAGAGCCGCGTCCCCGGGAACCCCGACTTGCTGACCCCTGACAAGCACCCCTGGCAAGGACCCTCGCGCTGTCCAGGCCCGGTGCCGCCGTCGGCTACTACAAAGGGTCAAAGAGCTAGACGACCCCTTCGCGCGTGCCCCACGCAGACCTCTGGGAGGCGCCGCTGCCCTGTCTGCGCCCACCCGCAGACCGCCTCTACCTTGTCCTCAGGCGGTGCGTCGGGCTCGCGGACCGCCCTAAGCCTCAGTTCGTTCATGCTGGAGACTCCCGGGCAACGTTGCCGCGGGCGAGCAGCGAGCCGCCGGAGCAGGCAGCTCAGCGCGGGCGCGCGCGGACTCCGCTGGGCCAGCCCCGCCCAGCCAGAGCAGAGAGCAGCACCACAGCAGCTCGCAGGCCCCACAGCAGCCCAGCCGCCAGCTCTGGACCTTGGCCCCGCCCAGCGCCACCACCGCCCTTTCACCGGGGCGGAGTTCGGTGAGCCTCCCACAGCCCCGGCCCGCTCGCTCCCTCTCCCGGCAGGGCCTGGGAGCGAGCGCGCACGCGCACCGCCCCCAGGAGACCCACCAATGGCACGACCGCGCAAGGGAGGCAGGGCAGGGAGGGCGGGGCGGAGTAAATAGGCCTGCAAAGATCAGCTACGTAAGGGGGCGGGGGGAAGGCGTGCGTTTCTGAGACAAACTAGCCAATGAGAGCTCCGACTACAGCGCGGATGGCCTACACTGACACCCTGGGACCTTCGTGCCTGACACAGCTTAAGTACTTGTTGAATGAATTCAAATGTTCTCCTAAAGGAAATGATTTCACCAAGTTCTCGTAACCAGAAAGTGCCCACTAAGAAATAGAACACATCTGCCCTGGCTGGCGTAGCTCAGTGGATTGAGCGCGGGATGTGAACCAAAGCATTGCAGGTTCGATTCCCAGTCAGGGCAGATGCGTGGGTTGCAGGCCATGGCCCCCAGCAACCACATATTGATGTTTCTCTCTCTCTCTCTCTCTTTCTCCCTCCCTTCCCTCTCTAAAAATAAATAAAATCTTAAAAAAAATATATTAGAACACATCCATTTCTTACCGAAGCCCACACTAACCTGTTTCTCAAGAACCACTGTCAGCTGTTCTTATTCGCTGTCTTGTAAGTGATGTGAAACAAGTATAAAATGAGATTCCTTCCCTTAAGCGCACTGTAACTTAACAAGGAAAGAAACTTGCATACATACAAGTTGCAGTTTCATATAGGCAATTTTACCTGAACTGTGAGTTTCGGGGGAAATAGTGAGAATTCTGAGAAGGGCATTATATTTTCTTCATTTCTATAAGAGTATATTTCCAAGTTCCTGTAACAGTGTTCCACAGTAAGAGTAAAATAGGTGTAAAGGAACACTGAACTTAGGGTATGCTTTGTGTTAACAAAATTGCACAAATACTTGTTTGTGGTTTTTGGAAAAACAGATCACTCCCTGCAGGCCAAAATTTATTTACAGAAAGCTTTGCTTTTTGTGATTTATCTTGTCTTTTGTTTTAATGTTATTTGTAAAAGTAAATACCATGCTGATGCTTATTTTAAAACTTTTAGTCTGTTGACGACTGTGTGATCACCATTTCATCTGTTCCGTGGTCACTTCTTGATCTAAACACCAGAAACCTCGGGGAAATTAAACAAGGTTTATTGTCTACAGAACCTAGCTCTGACTAGGTAGCTCCAAGTAACTCAATTGGTTAAAGCAAGGTTGCAGGTTCAATCCCCAGTCAGGGCTCATACAAGAATCAACCAATGAATGCATAAAAAGTGAAACAATAAATTTATGTTTCTCTTTCTCTTTTCTCTCTAAAATCAATAAACGAAATTCTACCAATCATAACGTTTTTAAAAGGCCCTAGTCAAGTGGTTCAATTGGTTGGAGCACTGTCCCAAACACCACAAGTTTGCAGGTTCAATTCCTGGTCAGAGCACATACCTAGGTTGGAGGTTTGATCCCCAGTCAGGGTGCATACAGGCCACCAATCAATGTTTCTCTCTCTCTCCACCCCCTTCTTTCCTCCCTCCTTCCATTCCTCTCTCTCTTAAACCAATAATTTGTTTTTAAATCCCAAGGAGAGGGTTATCATCCTCACTTTTAGAGTACATAATTGTGCAAGGTCATACCTGAGTGAGTGAGTATCACATCAGTCCTTTCAAACCCAGCCTAATACAAAGGAAGTTGGAGAACCAACTCATGCAGACCAGAGTTTCAGGATACACAGTATGATGCTGTTTATGCATTGATTCATTGATTCTTGTATGTGCCCTGACCAGGGATCAAACTCACAACCTTGACATGTGGGACAACACTCTAACCAACTTTATACCAACCCCAAGTATAAAGAACTCATACAACTCAATAGCAAAAAAAAAAAAAAAATCCAATTAAAAATGGGTATAAGATCAAAATAGACATTTTTCCAAAGAAATACAGTTGGCCAACAGGCACATGAAAAGATGCTCAATGTCATTATTCAGCAGAGAAATACAAATCAAAGCCACAATGTGATATTATGTCATACCTGTTAGAACAGCTGTTATCAAAAAGACAAGAAATAAGTGTCAGGGAGGCTGTGGAGAAAAGGGAACCCTTGTGCACTGTTGGCGAGAATGTAAATTAGTGTGGCCCCTATGAGAAACAGTATGGAAGTTCCTGAAAAAAGTTAAAAATAGAACTATCGAATGATTCAGCAATTCTACTTCTGGATTTACCCAAAGAAAACAAAAACATTAACTCAAAATGATATATGAACCCCTCTTTTCACTGCAGCATTATTTACAACAGCCAAGATATAGGAACAACCTGTGTCCATTAACAGATGATTGGATAAAGATATAGTACATATGTACAATGGAATATTATTCAGCCCTAAAAATGTGTGACAACACTGGCTGGTGTGGCTCAGTGGTTTGTGTGTTGGGCCTGTGAACCGGAAGGTCTCGAGTTTGATTCTAGTCAGGGCGCATTCCCCGGGCTGCAGGCCAGGTCCTGGCTGGGGGCGTGTGAGAGACAGCTGACTGATATTTTCCTTGCAAATCAATGTTCCTCTTCCTCTCTTTCTCCTTCCCTTCCCTTCTCTCTAAAAATAAATAAATCGAATCTTCAAAAAAATTTTGTGACAATATGGATGGACCTCAAACACAGAAAGACAACACTGCATGATATCTCTTATATGTGGAATCAAACACACACAAAAAATCAAGGTCATAGATACAAGAGAACAGACTGATGGTTGCCAGAGGCAGTGGGGAAGAGAGGTGGGGGGTGGAAATTGGTCTGTACTATTTAATTGTTTTTAATTTAATAAATCGAATTAAAATTTTTAAGATAAAAAACAATTACAAATGGGTGACAGAGACTTGGAAGAAATTCAAGACAACAGAGTAGCACTGTTGAGAATGCTGCATTGTCAGCATCCTTGACAAGAGAGAATGAAATGATACAGAAAAACAACAGCATCATCAACTAAGTGGAAAATTAAATACAGAGAAATTTTAGAAATGCCTTTGCTAATTAATTTTGTTTATATGTATATATTTTTAAATATAGATTGTCTTTATTCTTACATTTTTAATGTTTTTATCCTCACCCGAGGACTTGCTTATCGATTTTAGAGAGAGGGGAAGGAAGAAAGAGAGGGAAACACTAACATGAGAGAGAAACATGGTTGCCTCCCATACGTGCCCCGACCAGGGACCAAACCCACAATCCAGGCACATGCACCAAGCAGGGAATCAAATCGGCAGCCTTTCGGTTTATGGCATAACAGTTCAACTAACTAAGCCACACCACTGTTTATGTATTTTAATGTATGTACAGAAGTAATATATGATATAAATTTTTAAAAGATTTTATTTATTTATTTATTTATTTATTTATTTATTTATTTATTTATTTATAGAGAAAGGGGAAGGGAGGGAGGGAGAGAAACGTCACTGTGTGGTTGTCTCTCACGCGCCCCCTACTGGGGACCTGGTCCGCAACCTGGGCATGTGCCCTTGACTAGTAATGGAATCTGTGATCCTTTGATTCACAGGCTGGCACTCAAACCACTGAGCCACACCAGCCAGGGCTGTATATTTTTTTAAAATTTGACATCTTTTTCTTTAATGTGTTACATAAAATAATAGCACATTTTACAACTGAAAGTATCACTCTTAAATTCAGAAAAATATATGTATCTAATAGAAATGCCAGAGGGAGAGAATAGAGTAGGGAAAAGGCAATATTTGAAGCTGTAGGTTGAGAATATTCTAGATTCGATGAAATGCATGAATCTTCTGGTTCAGGAACACAAAATTCCCTGAACATGATAAATAAAGCTAAATCCACACCTGGATACATGGAAAAACTAAAGAATTCTACAGTCCAAGATAGGATATCAAATGCAACTAAATGGAAATGCTGCGATGAATACAAAAGAGAAATAACAAAGCCAGGGGAAGAATATATACTATGAAAGTGATTACTATGTAAAGTGCTCCTTTTAATCAATAAGAAAAAGAAGTTTAATGGAGAAATATAAACATGCAACGGTCAAGAAATGTGAAAAATGTACAACCTGTAACACTTTCAATATGCAAATTGAATTTTCACACAAATGAGCACGGATTTAAAACAGATTGCTAATACCAATAGAAAAATCAGAGGAAATGATCATGCTTATAGTCTCAGCTGGAAGTAAATTGCAGTCTTTTAGAGCTCAATTGAGTAACGCTAATCAAATATTTAATGTGTATGCTCTTCCACCCAGCAATGCTAGTTCAAGGAGTTCATCTCACAAAAAGCACTTAAGTGCCCAAAGGTGTTTGCAATTACATGAAATTGGTAAATTATGTTACAAATGTAAGCTATGGGTATACCTCAGTTATTGCACTTCGATTTATTGGGCTCCAAAGGTGTGGTGATTTTTACAAATTGAAGGCAAGACCCTCCGCCGGCCAGCAGAAAGACCACGAATCTCGATCACGTCTCCACCTTTATTGCGGTGGTCTGAAAAGAACCGCACTATCTTCGAAGTACACCTGTTACACCTTCTTTTTAAAGTAGTTTTAAAAAAGTACTCACATAGGAAATGCGTACATGGCACAAAATAAATGTATTTTATTAAGTACACTGAAGAAGTGTTTGCAGTATGAACCCATTTTTGTCTTAAAAAATGTATTTGCATAGGAAAAAAGTTTATAATGCTGTATACAGAAACGATTGGTAGGCGCTTGGCGTGTGGGGGGCGCGTGTTAAGAGACGATGGTGGGAGCTAATTTTGTTGTATAACTGCACACCTCTTTATCTTTTGACTTTTAGGGAAGTGTCACTTCCACAACAAAAATAAAGTGCGCACTTAAAGCAGTTCTCTTCAGGCTACAAGGTGGCTTTCCCTCTCGATAGCCTTGACTTGTGTTTCACTTTTACTCTCGGGGCTGGCAACTTTCTATCCTCGAAGCGGGAGGCTGAGGAGGTAGCACGAACTGGAGCTCAGAGACGCCAGGCCTAGGGCTCCCTACCGCTCAGACTCGTTCAGCGTTCAGATTCCAATACGTGACGAAGAGGGTAGATGTTCCGCCAGACGCCGCTCCGCCCGCCCCCGGAAGGCTCAGCGTTTCCTACTTCGCTCTGGCCCCCTCATAATCCAATGGGTGTTTACGGGGGGCGGGCCTAGCGGGGATAAAGCATAGGATTGGGCCTGGCTCTCTACCCAGGTATAGGCGGGGCAGCGTGGTGACGTCTGGTCACGGGGCGTAGGGGGAGAGAGCTCGGGCTCGCAGACTCGGCGGTAGTACACGGTTGCCGGCTGGTCGCTGTGGTGGTCTTCCTTTAGCTCAGGGGCAGCCTGCTCGCTCTCATTCTGTGACGCGCAAGCCAGCTACACCTCCTTCCCTTCGTCTCTAGCTGCGTCGTTGCCACTCCGCCACCATGTTCGAAGCGCGCCTGGTCCAGGGCTCCATCCTGAAAAAGGTGCTGGAGGCGCTTAAAGATCTCATCAATGAGGCCTGCTGGGATATCAGCTCGAGCGGCGTCAATCTGCAGAGCATGGACTCGTCCCACGTGTCTTTGGTGCAGCTCACCCTGCGCTCCGAGGGATTCGACACATATCGCTGCGACCGCAACCTGGCCATGGGTGTGAACCTCACCAGGTTAGCCCGGGGAGCGGTGGGGAAACCAGGCCCCGGGCCGCTCACTCTCTTTCCCGCCTCTTGGCGGGAGCTCCCCCGGGCGGGACCTCATTGGCTGGTGTGGGTCACCGCGCCTTCTCGTTGGCCTGCGGTGCCGGGGGGCGGGACCTAGCGGAGCGCGCGCTTCCGAAAGCCCGCGCTGGCGGAGGCGCGAACCCCCTTTTTCCGCGCCAAACCAAAGCGGGGGGCGGGGTGGCGGGAAAATGCCTGGCTTCGCCGGGCTGCTAGGAAAACACGGCGCTCTTTCGGTCGTTAGATGCCGGCGGCCTTGGATGAGAAACCTTGGTCATAAATGACTCGAACCACCTTACGGCGTTCCCTACTCTGTTAGGGACAATGGGTTGCTTCCGGCCTTTTGTTATAACGTTGGAGGGAGCACCTTTTTGGACTTGCGGGAATATTTCTCCGGGGCGGTGGCTTTCAACTTTTTGACCACCATCTGGTACATACACGTGTTTAAATTTTTAAAAACTTACGGGAAATATTTACCCATAGTACATGCATTGTCTTTTAACAGATGTAATAGTTCGACGCGGCCTAATAATTCGCTCAGTCACTAAAGGGATTTGCAGTTCCGAAAATACTGCTCCTTGTTGTCCTGATGGCCAAGGTTGCAGGGTCCGTCTCCAGTCGGGGCGCAGACAAGAAACAACCAATGCATAAATAAGTGGAACGACAAGTTGCTCTCTCTCTCTCAGATCAATTTTAAACATTTAAAAGGAAATGCTGCTCTTTTATCTTCAGGAGTGGAATTGCTGGGGGTAGGGTGTGAGGGCTTTGGTGTAAGTGCTTAATGCCAGACTGCTTTCCAAAGTGTTTACACATCCCCCTGCAGCAGGTTTTCCTACTTGCCATTCATCAGGCAGCCTAATGGCTGGAAGTGGTAACTCCTGGTTTTTATTGCTTAGAAACCTAACAGTCGTCAGAAGATAGTGTCGATTTT
This sequence comes from Tonatia bakeri, assembly GCA_004024845.1. Classification (NCBI taxonomy): domain Eukaryota; kingdom Metazoa; phylum Chordata; class Mammalia; order Chiroptera; family Phyllostomidae; genus Tonatia; species Tonatia bakeri. The sequence continues at coordinate 25,351 of PVIA01001888.1, forward strand.
AAACCCTGTGTCTTCTTTTCTAGCATGTCCAAAATACTAAAATGTGCTGGCAATGAAGACATCATTACCCTGCGGGCTGAAGATAACGCGGACACGTTGGCACTGGTATTCGAGGCCCCAAGTAGGTTGTCATCCACTGAGTTGTACTGCAGAAAATGAAAATGCTGCATCAGTAATGTTTGTGATGCTTATAAAGTTTACTTCATAGCTATAGGTTTACATGCTTTTATTCAACAATATTTGCTTTCTTTTGGTAGATCAAGAAAAGGTTTCAGACTATGAAATGAAGTTAATGGATTTAGATGTTGAACAACTTGGAATACCAGTGAGTATCAGTTTCTGATTGAGTGTACTGTACATGGTAGTTACCTAATATAGTTAGACTATAGCACTCTAAAAATTGGATCATTCATTGGTTGACTTTGTTGTTGTAAGTGCATGTTTACATTTGGGCATCTTTTTATTATTTGTAGAATTCTTAGGGGTTTTTTTTTTTAGAGTAAATTGTGGAGCTATGGTGGCAGAAATTTATTAGATTAAGTTTATCACCATTAAAGGAGAGGGGTATTGTTGTGATGTTTAAAATGCCTAATGTATTTTATTTTGGAAAGCAGGTAGGCCTTCGTGCCCATTAGAGTTGGTATACCACACTCTAATGTCCTCTGGATTTAGTCCTGGAGGTTGATGTGCAGAGGCTCTAGTTCCCTAGATATTACTGTTCAAGGGTTAAATTTGTTTCCTTGGTGCGATTATTCTTACAACATACTTGTTTTGGATCTGCATTTATTATTTTGAATGGTTGGAGTGTAAGTCACACAATAGTGATATCTCAGCATAATAAAAAGATCTTAGAATTCTGAGTTCTGATTTAGATGCTGATTCTTCAGAAAGTGAGGGCTCCACCCTGACTGGGTGTGGCTCATTGGATTGAGTGCCAGCCTGCAAACCAAAGGGTTGCCAGTTCAATTCCCAGTCAGGGCACATGCCTGGATTATAGGCCAGGTCCCCAGTAGGGGGGCGCACAAGAGGCAACCGCACACTGATAATTTCTCTCCTTCTCTTTCTCTCTCCCTTCCCCTCTGTCTAAAAATAAATCTTTAAAAAAAAGTGAGGGTACCTACCAAATCTTTCATTTTCAGCAGCTGATCTTTAAGTTTTTTTTTGTTTTGTTTCATAGGAACAAGAGTATAGCTGTGTAGTAAAGATGCCTTCTGGTGAATTTGCACGTATATGCCGAGATCTCAGTCATATTGGAGATGCTGTTGTAATTTCCTGTGCAAAAGACGGAGTGAAATTTTCTGCAAGTGGGGAACTTGGAAATGGAAATATTAAGTTGTCACAAACAAGTAATGTCGATAAAGAAGAGGAAGCTGTAAGTAGTTTTAAAGTAAACAAACTACTTTGAAGAGAATTGTAATACTGCTTAATAATAGGTTGTGTGTTAGTCTGTTTGGGCTGTTACAACAAAATACCATAAACTGGTGGCTTATAAGCAGTGGAAATTTATTTTTTTCATAAGGGCATAATACTATTCATGAAGGCCCCACCTCCAAATACCATCATATTGGGGATTCAATTTTAATATGAATGGGAAGGAAAACAAAACATTCAGTCTATAGCAAGATGACTGCTAAAAATTACAGGAAACTAAGGAAAAATAGACAGAATTGCATTGTTAAAGTTTGTGAGCAGAGGGTGCAAGCTCAGTGCTTCCTTTATAAATCACAGAGAAGTGTGTTTGTATCAAACCCACACATACTCTAAGGATTGGATTGGGAAGCTAGGTGTCTACCTTTAGCTTTCTGGAAGTGTTTATTCTGCTTGTAACAAATAACTGTTGAGCATAGGACACCTTAACAGAAGGATCTAGTTAGGGGTAAAAATCTAGCTGTCATGAGCTCTGGTATAATCTACATTTAACCAAAAAATAATACCCTTAATTCCTAAATATCGTTAAATTAAGGTTTTCTGGTAATCAGGCAGGGTTTTTTTTTTTTTTTTTTTTCTGTTTGTTTGTTTTGTTTAGATTCTTAGAATATTTTAAAACTACTATTTGGTAATTATACTAAAAGAAAACTTTACTTCCTAGCCTGTGAACATCAGCTGACTATAAAAACTAGAACAACTAAAGCACCTCATAACCTCACAGGATTATTAGAATTAAATATGATAACATTCAAAGTGCTTAATACAGTATCTGGCATATTTAAGTTTATAGTAATTAAATATTATTTTCTTGTCCCCTGCTTGAGTAATCAACCCACAGTTTAAATGAAGGTATACTCAATTTTTTTTTATATTCAATGCCCAACAGTACAGCTGACAATATGGAAGAAAAGGTTGTTTTTTACTACTAATTTATTTCATTTATTCTATGTAAAATACTGCCACACCAAATGAACATGTTGTATACACAACCTAGATAGGCTCATAAGCATAATTCTAATGCACAGCATGGTAATGTACATCACATATTCTCTGCAGTGTGAATTTAATGATATGTTATGGATTCTTCAATATTAACAGAAAGACTCTATAGATGTTTCAAATAAAGACTTTTAAAAAATGAAACTAATAACAAAAGCCTAGGGGTTAATTCCAACTTTTATCTGCCTCCTAAACTATATTTCACTCCCCATGCAACTTCAATTTTTTAAAAACCTCTTAACATTAGTTCATTGTGTGTGTGTGTGTGTAAAGTTGATTTTGGTGGGAGGTGAGGAACAGAGAGAAACTGATTTGTTGTTCCACTTACTCATTGGTTGATTCTTGAGTGTGCCCTAATCTGGGATCAAACCGGCAATGCTGGCATATTGGGGCAACACTCTTAAGTCAGGGATGTCAAACTCATTTTCACTGGGGGCCACATAAACCTCAAGGTTGCCTTCAAAGGGCTAAAATAATTTTAGGACTGTATAAATGTAACTACTTAACAGTTAAGGAGTTGAAATTACATTCGGCCCTTTGAAGGCAACCACGAGGCTGATGTGGCCCCTGGGGAAAATGGGTTTGAAACCCCTGTTCTAAGTGAACTTCCTGACCAGGGTCATCCATAAATATTTTAATATTAGTCAAAGTATAAGCATTAAAATTTACCACATCTAAGAAAATTATTCAATATTAAGGAATTTTTTAGTGTTCCTTTTCCTTGGTCATGTCAGAACTGCTTGAATCAGAATTTTAAGAAGGTTCATAGATTACATTGCAGTTGGTTGATACAACCCTTAAATTTCTGTCCATCAATTGGTTCTCTTTGGTTTGTTTTTGCCTCCATTACAATTTCACTTTTTGAAGAAACTAGGTCATTTATCATGGAGTTTCCCACAGTCTGGGCTTTGCCAGTTGTATCGCTTATATCAATTTGTTCCTGTACCTTGTATTTCCTATATACTAACAACTATAGCTCTTGAGTCTTGGCAATATTCAGGTCCTTTGTGTTGGTGGTGGGAGAGTAAGAATACATAATACATGGTCGTGTGTACTCCTAGTAGGAGTCATGAGGTATCTGAATACCTTACTGTCATTTAGGCACCCATAATAGTCATGTCTAGATTCATTAAGTCATTGGGTTTTGCATAGTTGTAAAATATTTATATATATGTTTCATTCTTCATTTATTAGCTGGTTTACATATTAGAAACATTTTCATAAAGAGAAGCTCTTAGCACATAATTTGGTTACCTGAGATTTCATTCATATACAGAAAGGCAGGCTGAATACTTGATTTTCTTGCTTTATTAAACTGTTTTCAAAATTAGTCTCATTGCACCTTTCAAAGTAATCAATAAAGGGTTTTTTTTAAATGTAGTTATAAACTAATGGGTTGTAACTTGATGTTTTTTCAATACTGATGCATGTTCTGTTTTCTCCCTTAGGTTAGCATAGAGATGAATGAGCCAGTTCAGCTCACTTTTGCACTGAGGTACCTGAACTTCTTCACAAAAGCTACTCCGCTGTCTCCTACAGTAACGCTCAGCATGTCTGCAGATGTGCCCCTTGGTAAGATGATAAATCTGTTGAGTCTTTTTTTGTAGGTAATGTATGTGGTATGTCTCAGTAATTAACTATGTTCTTGTCTTCCAGTTGTAGAGTATAAAATTGCTGATATGGGACATTTAAAGTACTACCTGGCTCCCAAGATTGAGGATGAAGAAGGATCTTAGGCGTTTCCAAAGTCCAAGAAAATAAAACTAAACCCTTCAAGAACTGCTTCTGAGATTCCAACATGCCCTTAAAAGTCTCTTCTATCACCAAATTTGTACCTGAGTACATATGTAGATAATGTTCTCTGTAAATAACCTATTTTTTTTTCTCCATTCTCTACAATTTAAAGGATAGTCTCAAGTCAGATCTGATCTTAACAACCTAGAACTACTGCTGTATCTAGAAATACTCTTTAGGGTTTTTATAAGAAAGGGTTTTAACTGTTAGTGCAGTTTTAAGAATTGTATTTTCAATTTAAATAAAAGTTATTTGAATTTCAAACATCAGAGGATAGTGCCTTCATTTGAACCAAGTCATAAGTATTCTAGCAAATTCACAACTAATGCTATCTTGTTGTATAAATGTGTTTGGTTTTTGTTTTGTTTTTCAGTCTAGAGCAGCCAGGTATAAATACATTAGAGCCATAGAAAGTACTTCAAATGCAGTGGGTCATAAGATATTTTGGAGGGTTCATTTGCCAAACTTGTTTTTGTATTCTTCAGGTTAAGAAACATTTATTTTGTCATCCTGTTAGTAAAAACCACTTCAAAGATTTTATGAGACTAGCATTGTTCCAGGGCAGAGTTTCTTTGCCCTAGAGATCCTTTTACAAGAATCTTTGAAGTTTTACTAGATCTGTGATAGAGTCCAAGGAATATGTTTGTGCAAAAAGTAAATTTATTTGGTCTAAATAGCCTTATTTGGGACTTAATCCCTTAAAAGATGAAGATTTAAATCTCATGAACGGTGTAATCAACCAGGAAAGTGAAAAGGCCCAGCAGTTGTGAAATAAAGGCTGTTTAAACATTCCCAGTAATTGTGCTACAAGGTCCCAAATCGGCATTTTACATACTGAGAATTGCTTTATTACAGTTCGTTTTCCTGTTGTATTTTGTGTTTGGTGGATTAAACGACTGGTTTCTTTGTTGTACCTGGATTGAATTTTAGTTACTGTATTAGAAGTCACTGTATCCAGTGGGTAATAATTCAGCCTTCTGTGTGCCTGGAAGGAAGGAGGTTTGCAGCAAAGGGGCTTGATGGAATTTTGGGCGTTATGAAAATAGTTTTATCTAGAATGGTGATGGTTTCAAGACTGCATTTGTTAAGCCTCATCCAATTGTACTTTATTGTATGTAAGTTATACCTTAATAAATCTTACATTTAAAAAAGCTTCACGTGCCCTGGTCAAGTAGCTCGGGTGGACCATGTGCAGACGCATGCCAAGGTGTGGGTTCAGGTGTACCATTCGGGAGGCAACTGATGACTGCATAGGTGGGTTGCAGTTGCCCTTTAAAATCGATTTTTAAAAGCCTCACGTGTGGTAACATCCCAAGTGGGAAAGGACTGATGAGGGAAAGAAGCACAAGAGTGCGTGGCCATTCAAAGGCGTAATTGCGGGGGTAATGGCTGAGGAAGACTGGCAGCTCCAGTATTAGGGAGCGTCCAAGGGGTTCGGCTGGGGGGCGCCATTGCGCTCCCTGCACTGCCTAAGGGATCAGGAACAGAAACGGCTTACCCAGTGGGACCCAGGGGGGTTGGCACCCTAGAGACCTGACCTCCCCTGCGGAGGTGGAGGTAGCCCAGGCCAAGGCGCCTCCCGAGAATGCTATCTCCCCGGGGTTGGTAGCACTAGGGCAGGGCTGAAAAAGGACGTTTCCTGTAATCGGGATGAAAGGCGTCGCTCTCGTGACGCTACTTTCGTTATGTCGCCTTCCCTACGCAATTTCCGTCTCTGAGCTGGTCTGGGTGGGGTGGGGGGGGTGACAGTTCGGTGAGGCATGTCTAGAGCGTCTCTGCTTCCAACGGCGAACGAGCTGTCGGCGGCGCGCGGAGGACCTGGTGCAGCGCTTGGGTAAGCGGTGCCACCGGTGGGGCGGCCGGGGAAGTGGCCCTTCAGACTCACGGCCTAGCGGGGACTACGTTCCCCACCCACGTCAAGCCCCGAGCCCTCCAAGTGGAGTGTTTGCCCGCCGCGGCAAGGCTGGCCTCTTTCCAGAAACCAGTTTTGTTTGTTTTCGGTCTAAATTTGCGTCGGTTCTTCCTTCTCTTCCTGGCGAGGTCTGGAGTCAGGCAGGAAAGTAGTTTGTGCGCAGACGCGTAGTGCCAGGCACTGTGCTAAGTGATGCTGATTCTTTTAAAATTCTTGCAACATTTAGGTGCAGGGGGACTTTGGAGTTGCACTGGAGCTGGAAAAAAAGCCTGTCGGAACCGCAAAAATATCTATTTCCATGCTTGCTTTCTCCTCTTTTAGAACTCTCATGCCTTGCCACAATAAGCCTTCTTCCCCCTCCACTCTCCCTCATGTTCTGTGCTTTTTTGTTCTGATGCAGGTGTGTGAATAGTTAACGGCAAAGTCCAAAACTTGTTCTTAAAAAGACTAATACAAATCAGAGGCCATTAAGTGCCATTGTAAATCCTCTCATATAGGTAGTTTGGACTTCAAGTTTTATAGAATTAAATTTATTGCCAACTAATCAGATCGCAACATTTGAAAACCTAGTATTTGCACTGACTGGTGTGGCTCTGTGGGTTGGGCGTCTTCCGGCAAACCGAAAGGTCCTTGGGTTTCATTCCCGATCAGGGCACTTCCCTGGGTTATGAGCCAGGTCCTCGGTTGGAGGCGTGAGAATGGCAACCGACGTTTCTCCCCACCGCCTCCCTCCTTCCCCTCTCTAAAAATACTTAAATAAAAATAAAAATTAAAAAAATCCTAGTATTTAAACTGAGGAATTAAACCCTCAGTTTAATCTAAACCTTTGTTTAAAAAAAAATAGGCTAAATGGAGTCACTTTTGCTAAGCCATATCACCAAACCAAAACTTAATAACTAACCTAATTGCAGTTTCATCCCCTGTTTCCGCCTGTAAAAGCCTTCCAATTTCTACAATGCCTCAACTCCCTTTCAGGTGCTAGATGGGGTGCTGCCTGATTCATCAGTAGAATAATAAAGCCAATTAGATGTTCAGGTTTACTTGGTTGAGTTTTGTTCTGTGATACGTTTTAGGATGGCGTATAGGTTGGCACGCTCTTTTTTCAATACTTGATAATCTAAACCACTAATGACTAAAAAGGGACATGAGCATTTAGCACCAATTGCTTTGTAATGCTAGTTATTTTAGGTTGAATTCAAAACAGCTCATTAATATATGGGATAAAGTCTGCCTAACCAGCACTAACTGCAGTTGTTATAATGATGATTATTTGTAAAATGTTATACCAGAAGAAAGCCATTCTTTGTTTTTTGTTTTTGTTCCTGTTATTGAAATACTTGATTTTCTCTTTTAAAAGATATGTTTCACTTTTAGAAATCAAACAGCTTCATGATCCAAATAGATTTACTACTTTTCATTTATACAACTGGTTTTATGGAGGAAAAGCACACAAAATATTTTTAATTTTAAATCATTTTTAATGTTTCAATTACGATTGATATACATTATTATATAGTTCCAGTTGTATACCCCAGTAATTAGACATACATAATTTACTAATCATCCCAATAACTGTTGCGCCCATCTGACATTATACATAGTCATTGAAATATTAGTGACTGTGGTCCCTATGCTGTACCTTGCCTCCCCGTGTTGTTCTGTCCCAACAGTTGGTGTTAACACTACTTAAGCCCTTTACCTTTTTCACCCACCCACCAGCCCCTCTCCCATCTGGCAACTGTCAAAATGTTCTCTGTCCCTATGACTGTGACTTTTTCTGTTCTGCTTGTTTATTTTGCTTTTAAGATTCAATTGTGAATATGTATTTATTGCCATGTTATTGCCCATATTTTTATTGTTCATATTTTTTTATCTTTTTTCCTTCTTAAAGAAGACTCTTTAACATTTCATATAATTTGGTTTGATGGTGAACTCCTTTAGCTGTCTCTTGTCTGGGAAGCTCTTTTTTTTTTAAAAAAGATTTCATTTATTTATTTTTAGACAGAGGGGAAGGGAGGGAGAGAGGGAGAGAAACATCAATGTGTGGTTGCTTCCTGTATGCCTCCTACTGCAGACCTGGCCTGCAACCCAGGCATGTACCCTGGCTGGGAATAGAACCAGCAACCCTTTGGTTTGCGGGCTGGCACTCAATCCACTGAGCCACACCAGTCGGGGCTAGGTTTGTTTTTTGTTTGTTTTCTGGCATTTTGTTCTGTTCTTTCATTTGCCATGTTTCTTCGTCTCCTCATTTTGACAGACTACCTGTGTTTGTTTCTAAGTATTAGGTAGAGCTGCTATGTCTCCCAGGCTTGGTAGGGTTGCCTAATGTAGTAGGTGTCCTGTAGGGTCCAATGGCATAGCCTCCCCATTCACCCAAACTGGGCATTTAAAGTATGACCCTCATGTGGGCTGTGTATACCCTCCTCTTGTAGTTGAGCCTTGATTGCTGCTGACATGTCAGTGGGAGGGATTTACCTCCAGGCTGATCAGTTGCAAGGACTGGCTGTGACTGCCCATCACCATGGAAAGCAGCTGTGCAGGGGCCCTCTCCACAGAGCAGTACTCACTTCAGCAGGTCACTGAGTCTACCCCTTGAGTGTGTCACTTGTGGAGATGGTTGGGTGATGGTGCTTCGACATGGTCGGAAGCTATCCACTGGGTGCACTGGCTCTGGGGCCTCCTGGAAGGTACAAGCCAAGGTCAGCCACCACCTGTGTTCTGCCTGGGGCCACTCGGCATGAGCTACAAAGAGATCTGCAGATGGCTGCTACTTGTGCTGGGCTTGGAGGTGCCAACGTGAGGCCAAGCTGTGAACCAAGTCCTGTGAATCCATCAGGGAAACAGGCAAAATGTTGATGTGAATGTTGTTCCCCACCCTCTGTCCTTCCTTCCTGGCAAATAAGAGAATCACTTGAGTATATGCTCCTTTTGCTTTTTTTCTGAAGCAGGGGAAAAAGACAAACAATACTATGGACTTTGGTGTCAGATGAACCTGGATTTAAATCAACACTTTCCGCCCTGTGTGATCTTGGAAAAATTAGAAGGCAGGGTAACATTGGAGGCAAGATAAACATGATTTCTGGTTCTTGGCCAATGCCTTGACTCTCTTTCTGCCAGCACAACCTAGGGTGGGCATATAATGAGATCACGTTCACTTTGTCAAGGGAATTTAGGTTCTAAGAGCAGTGGCGCCTAAATTGCTGATTGCTGGCATGTCCTCACAGCCCAGAGCTCCAATACACTGCACCTGAGAGGCCTGAATTCACTGGCTAGAAAACATCATTGTTGCTTGCAGATGATAACAGTTTTCTTTGTTTTCAGCCTGTAGCTGTGTCTGCGTGTATGATGCCATCTCGTACTAACCTGGCTACTGGAATCCCCAGCAGTAAAGTGAAATACTCAAGGCTCTCTAGCACAGATGATGGCTACATTGACCTTCAGGTAAGGGCGGAAAGGAGCTGATGAGAGTGGCTGGCTCTGTTTCTGATGAATTAGCAGGAAGGCCTTCTAGGTGGAGGTTTTGCTAACAGTCCCGAGGGATTAGAGGGAGCAGCAGGAAAGAAACCCAGCTCCTTTCAGCCAGAGCTGCAGGAGGAGGGACCTTGGTGGAGCTGTTTCAAACAGTGTAAATACTGCTCCTTTCTAAGAATTTTTAGTTGTAATATCAAAGCCCAGCAATTGCGAATTTTATTTAGTTTACCTGAAAAATAATCAGATTGTGTTGTGTTAGGTAGAGTTTTTTTAAGGATTGTGTCATTGGTTTGTTTAGAATTTAGCCAAAGCCAGTTCATCTTTTAAGGGAGAAACTAACTGCTAACACCAGCACATTGTGGAAATCTTCCTTCTTTCCTGATGTCACGAGACCCAATTTATTAGAGGTATTCTTTGTGACAAACAGTAAGTAGAGTATTTATTAAATTTGTGTTCTATCCTAATCATTTTTTATAAAATACTTAATGATGAAGCATCTCCTTTTGCCCATTTCTCCTTAGAGCGGAGTACTTTAGGTGGAACCAGGGCCAAGGAGGAAATTGCAGGAGCCTCCTTTTAAATATAAACAAATCAATTATTCTTTGTGTTCTTTGGACCCGTACTTGGAGGACAGAGATTTTGTTTGTTTGTTTGTTTTTTTAAACACACCTGGAAAATTTCTAGCCAGGTAGGTCAGATACGACCGTGACCCAAACCTTAGAAAGTTTGTTTCTGCATCTTAACCTTGAATTGAACTTGTTAATAAGGCAGGTCACTTGCTCCACAGGGCAGGCAACTAATGCTTTAAAAAAAGCTGTTTCTAAAACTTTTGACTGTGTGCTGACTTAACTGTGAAAGTCGGAAATCATTTATTTTCTTTACTTCTCCAGAGCATGAATCCCTCTAGATTAGGACAGCCTTCCATGGGCCAGGCACTTAACAAATCCATGTCTAGCCAATGAATAACCATAAGGTGTCTTTTTATTTGTAGGAAAATAGTTTTTTATGGTCTGTGGAAGGAAACTAGAACTAGAAAGAATAACATTCTGCTGGGACTCCTTGGTAGAGAAACAACGAGAGCTTCATCCCCTGCCTGTTCCTTTCCTCTCTCCCAGAGCTGCCATGGGTGGTAGGAGTTACTTCAAGACACATGAAACATTCAGATTAGTTCTTATTTTCCTCCCTGCTTTAAGTGTCTGAGCCCTGGTATTGTCATAATGCTCTTCTTTGTCTCTCTTTGTTTCTCTTCCAGTTTAAGAAAAGCCCTCCTAAGATCCCATATAAGGCCATTGCGCTCGCCACAGTGCTGTTTCTGATTGGCACCTTTCTCATTGTCGTAGGCTCCCTGCTGCTGGCAGGCTACATCAGCAAAGGGGTAAGCTGAAGGGGTTGTGGGAATTTGCCACGAGATCTTTAAAATGTGGACCAGGGCTCTATTGTTTTATACTTGTATGTAGTACAGCAGATTCCAGCAGGAAGAAGAAAAGGGTTTTGGTTTGTTTTTTTTTTAAGACCTTATTCAGTGCTAACAAAACATGTGTTTCTTCCTTTGAACAACAGCAAACTTCTCCCACAGTTCCTCTGAGGTAGGTGGTGGCAGGTCAACACATTTTCCCTCTGAGATGTTGGGCCTTTTCCTTACTCTCAGAGTTTGGAACAGCAAAGCTACGCCTGGCATGGAGGACTCCTGAATGGTAGAGGCTCTGCATGGAGCAGGATGCTATCGTTGTGGCTTCGCAGTGCTACAGACGTACTAGTCTGTTTGGGGAGAAACGGCGAGGCTTATGAAAATCTGGGACCACTGACCAAGCCAGGACTTTTGTCCCATGAATCAGAGCCTTCTTATTTGGGGTTTGGTCGCAGTTCCTGTCGGACTTCATTGTGATACTGTAGAGACCCGAAGTGGTGTTTGCTGGTTCTCGGGCTGCGTACAGACACTTAAACAACATCTAGGTTGTTTTGAACTGGTATTGATCGTAATTCATGTTTGTTCTTCAACACCCACCAGGCGAGGGGATCTGTGGGCATGATTTTTGGACTAAGCAATAGTAGCAATGGCATAATAAATGGCTGTTTATGGGTTTTAAGAAATATATCTAATTTGCCTTAGTCCTTAGCTATTTAAAACAATTATGTGGCGACCAGATGTTTACTTGGTGTGCAGTCTAAGTTTGAACACCTGACTTCAGGACCGTGCCTTCAGTTAACTCTGATTGCATTATGCTGCATAAGTCCCAATGGTATAGTAAGGAGTCTCTTCATGATACAGCTTTTGGCTTTCAGTTCAGAGGAGGCAAAAGTGCAACTTTCTTCGGTCATCCTGAATCCAAGTTCATCCAGCATGAGCCACCTCCACTGTGCCACTGAAATTTGAACCCAAAGATTCTGAGGTGCCCCAGTGGGGAAGTCGGTGCCACGTCTGCCCTGGCTCCCTGGATTGGCTTCCTGGGTCTGTTTTCCTTGTTTCTAGGTCTTTTCCATGACAGAATCAGGAAATAGGTATCTTTTAGAAAGCAAGGGAAAATAATATATAGATATAAGGAGAGAGATACCATATAGATATGAAATTACAAATATTTCTAATGCAAATATTTTTTAAAGATTTTATTTTGTTTTTTAGAGAGAGGGAGGGAGAAGATAGAGAGGGAGAAAAACATCAGTGTGTGGTTGCCCCTCGTATACCCGCCACCGGGGACCTGGCCCGCAACCCAAGCACATGCCCTACACTGGGAATCAAACCAGTGACCCCTCAATTCACAGGCTGGCGCTCAACCTCTGAGCCACACCAGCCAGGGTCCTAATGCAAATTTAAGATTAGAATTTTTATATGTGTATGTCTGTCCTAGTGATATTTGTATAATTACCTGCCTTATTCTCTATATAATTGCTTCAAAATAACAACAGCAGTATTAAAGGCTAAATATAGGAAAGCTGATTGCACAGTAAGTTTTCTTCATGAGTCTTTGAATCCTTAGGCTATATGTCACTAGGGATATAGTCAAAATCCTTTGAAAGGTAAAAGAAGAAGAAAAGTAGAAAATGTAAAATAAGATAACAGACATCACAGCGATCACGTTCAATCGTGAGAGTTGTAGACTTCATCTTTGTTGTTTTCAATAGTTCACCTTTGGCCTGAGGGAGCCCCTTCATTTTCTCTTTCCTTGTGTTTAAAGGAGATTTATAGACTGAGTTTAATTCTTTGGGTGAAGGACATCTTCCTAAACTTACAAACAATGGGAAGAGTCACAGAGCGAAGGGAGGACAAGGCAAACTACAAAACGTTTAAAACGGCATGTAAAAACCTAGACAGACAGGGCGGTTCTGTAAAGGTGAGGTCGTTCGGCACGTCCACGGAGCCTCTGCGTGTGTTGGGCACAGCTGGGGGTACGGGGGTGAACGAAGTCCCTGTCCTGGTGGGACTCTCCCAAAGTGGAAGCCCTCCTGATAAAAGAGACCAAACACCATTCCTCCGTCTTTGACCTATGAATCATGCTCACGGGATAAGGAAGTAATCTGAAAGGCCAAGGAAAACAGTGAGTTAGTGTGGTGTTCTGTGCAGCCACAAAAAGTGAGAGACAACTAAAATATCCAGCAGTCTGGGGGGAGGGGGGTGAGGGCGATTAGGTAAAACAGTGGTACATCCTTTACAGTGGAATGCTGCACACCATTCATGGACATCTATTAGTTTGGGCCAGGCACATCCTGACCCGTGGCCACGTGGCCCGCGCCATTGCTGCAGCCACTGCGGAGGTGTCTGCAACAAGATGAAGGTCATTGTGCTGGACCACTGTTCTCAGGCTGGGGGGCGGGCTGCCAAGTGCACCAGGAACCGCATCATCGGGTTTAACCCAGGACCAGACAGTACTTCACCCTGCGGCTCCCCACGGGGAGCACCCCGCCCAGCTGCCACAGAAGCTGATTGAATACTGTAAGAATGGAGACCTGTGCCTCAAATATGTGAAGATCACCAACGTGGGCAAGTACGTGGATTTTCCTTGAGACCATCCAGAGAGTTACTACTTCTCTGCGTGGAAAAACTTCTTCAAGCACACTGGCATTCACCCAGAAAATACCGACATTCTGGGTGGTAATGCAGCCGAGCAGCAGACCGAGAGTGACGCCTTTGAAGATAAAATCGAGGCTGTGGATGGGGTTGAGCTGTTTGTTGGAGGCATCAGCCCTGATGGACACATGGCCGTCAATGAGCTGGTCTCCAGCGTGGTGTCCAGGCCCCATGTACCTGTGCTGGACTAAACACCATTCTGGCCAGGGCTGGGCTCTGCAATGGCGATCTCGCCACGGTGCCTACTGTGGCCCAGACGGCAGGGGCGGGCGCTGTCGTGGATGCTACAGAGGTGATGGTCCCCATCACAGGTGCTCACAGGGTGTTTGTACAAAGTCGTCGAGGAGGGAGAGTGAACCATGCATGGACCATGCATGGACCGTGTCATGCCTGCCTCCCAGCAGCATCCCCACAGCGTGACTGTGTGTGATGCGGATGCCACCCTGCTGCTGAAAGGGGAGATAGCGTCAAGTATTTCAGAGGTTAACGCTTGTTCATGGCAAGCTGGTGGACCCCGTGTGCAGTATCGAAGAGGAAGAAACAGAGGAAAGCCAGTTTGGAGAAACCATGCAGTGACTGGCCTGTGCTGATCCTTGTGTCCGGTACCGTACTGGGACAGGCTGGTCCTTCTGGAAATTGTCTGACAGAGGACAGAGTTGTGTTTCTCCGATCCACTCGGTTACTGCAGACAAATGGGTGGGCAGTGTGGAGCCTAGTCGTGCAGTTCAGCTACAGGAGAAATGACTCGACTTGCTTGTAACTAACTCTTTTTTTTTTAAGATTTTATTTATTTATTTCTAGAGAGGGAAGGGAGAGAGAAAGAGAGAGAGAAACATCAATGTGCGGTTGCTGGGGGCTGTGGCCCACAACCCAGGCCTGTGCCCTGACTGGGAATCGAACCTGCAATACTTTGGTTCGCAGCCCGCGCACAATCCACTGAGCTCTATGCCAGCCAGGGTGCTTGTAACTAACTCTTAATCAGAAAAGATAGTTTTGGGGTTTTTAGCTTTGTTCAGCCTCTGACACTGTTCACACGTACAACCCACCCCTGTCGGGAATTTCTGTCGTTATGTGCAGATTCTCAGTTGGGGGGAATCGGGGCTTGTACCTGGCAAAGCATCTTTCGAGAGGCTTGAGAGCCCCTTTTCAGCAGGTGTGCCCCTTCTTTGAGAATCACTGCTGCAGGTTAAAGAACCAGCTCTGGATGTCTAGAACGAGCATGAGGAGGCAGTCTCTCTGGTCAGGAACAAGTGCCACGGAAAGAAAACTGCCCCGTTTCTTTTTTTTCTCAGTTGGCCTCCCCATGAACTCTGAGGACTCCTTGGGGGAGGATTTGGGAGGGCAGGGCTGAAGAGAAGGCTTTGCTGATGAACTCAGAACCTGTAAGGACCCAGCGATGTCAAACTCCTCTCCCTCAGGGACCCTCCAACAGCAGGAGGAAGGTGGAAACCCTCTTCCCACCAGAGCGCTGTGTTTTTGTTCCAAGGTCTCACTGCGGCTACCCTCTTACACACTCATGAAGAGTAGACAGTCCACTGGGGCAGTGGCCCTGGCACAATGTCAGTGCGGTATTCAGCCAGGGTGGTGGGGGCTGGGGCCGGCAGCTCACTTAGTTTAGTCACAACACGTGAGTGACGTGTTCTGCTTCCCTAGGAGATGAATGTCAAGACAACATGCAAATGCTTCTAAAGTTGCCTTTCCCCAAATAAAATACCCCGCCCTCCTGACCCTCTCACATTCATGTGGCATGCTCTGATGTTTCCAGAACATCAGGAAATACAGCCCTCTCATCCCTTTATCCTTATCCCTGTTCACAAAGTGAGTCTATTTCTCTGCCTTCTTTTACTTTCTTGAGGCCCCTCCTTCCTGCTTCAAGTGGCTGCTGCCTCTGTTTCTGGTGAGGATTTTTCGGAGCCTGGCTCAGGCCTCTAAGTACTGGACTTGGTACCAGCATGTTGCCTTTACCTCTTTTTTTTCTTTTAAAGATTTTTATTTATTTTTAGAGAGGGGGGAGGGGAAGGAGAAAGGGAAAGAGACAGCAAATGTGTGGTTGCCTCCCATGCGCCCCACTATGGGGAACCTGGCCCACAACCCAGGCTTGTGCCCAGACTGGGAATTGAACCGGTGACACCAGCCAGGGCTGCCTTTAGCTTTTATATGTGGCTGTGCTGTCAGTCCATTTTAAGCTAGTAGATCAGGGGGCTTATTTACAGTGTGATATTTTCTGTTAAACCCCATGTTTAAACAACACAACAAAAAGCATTATGACCCTGCCCAGGTGGCTCATTTGGTTGGAGCATTGTCCTAACACATCAAGGTTATGGGTTCGATCCCCAGTCAGGGCACATACAAGAATCAACTAACGGATGCATATAATAAGTGGGGCAACGAATTGATGTTTCTCCCCTCCTCTCCCTCTCTAAAATCATTAAATAAAAAGTGTAAAAACCCATTATATTAGTTTCAGATATACAACATGATTCAAAATTTGTACTTACTGCAAAATATCACCACCATAAGTCCAATTAACATCCATCACCACACATAATTACACATTTTTTTGTGTGATGAGAATTTTTAAGACCGACTCTCATCAACTTTTGAACATACGGTACTGCATTCTTAACTGTAGTCACCATGCTCTATGTTACATGTCCAGGGTTTGTTTCTTTCATGACTGGAATTTTGTGCCTTTGACCACTTCACCCATTCCTGCCACCTCCATACCCCATAGTGAAAAGCTTTTAGTAATATTTTGGCAATATCTTATTATAAGAGACAAAAAATAAGGCACAGAGTGTGTTCACAGCTAAAAATGTTAAATAAGGAATAGAAGCAAATAAGCCAAAATCTCTGTGGATGAACATGGATAATATATTTTTGTTATAATTTTAGGTACTTTGCACGTTTTTTTTTAAGGTTTAATTTTTTAGACAGAGGGGAATAGAGGGAGAAAGAGATGGAGAGAGACATCAGTGTGTGGTTGCCTCTTCTGTGCCTCCTACTGGGGATCTGGCCCGCAACCCAGGCATGTGCCCTGACTGGGAATCGAACCAGCGATCCTTTGGCTCGCAGGCCAGTGCTCAATCCATTGAGCCACACCAACCAGGACACTTTGCAGGTTTTTAAAAAAATTTATTGATTGATTGGAGGGCGGGGGGTGAGTGGGAGAGGGGGAGAGAAGCACCAATTTGTTGTTCCACTTATTTATGCATTTATTGTTGTTTCTTGTATGTGCCCTGACCCGGGTATCAAACCTGCAACCCTTACGTATCAGGATGACGCTCAAAGCAACTGAGCTACCCTGCCAGGGTAGCAGTTTTTCTACAATTGATAATCAGGAGAAGAAAAAGATGTAAACCTTCGTGCTAGGTAGTGTGCTACCCAAAGAAAATACTCTGAAAAGTCTAACATACTGACCTATGGATGGGACCCGTGTGTTATTTTAAAATATATAATTTATGTGGTACTAATGCATTTGCCTCTTTCTTCCACCAGGGGGCAGACCGGGCTGTTCCTGTCCTGATCATTGGCATCCTAGTGTTCCTGCCAGGGTTTTACCACCTGCGCATCGCCTACTATGCATCCAAAGGCTACCGGGGTTACTCCTACGATGACATTCCGGATTTTGATGACTGAGCTCGGCTTTAAGATACTGAGCAGAAACTATGGCTAAAGGCTAAGGAATTCTGCAGTTTGCAGATGTTTAACAAAACCATAGCCAGGTTTTACGGGTCCATCCTAAAGACTTAACTGAGCTTACAGTTAGCTAATTAGGGCATGCTCTATTTCTCATCTCCTGGCCCTGACGGAAAGCTGACGTGTTTTCCCACAGGATCCTGTCTGTGTCATGGGAGAGTAGCAATGTTAATTGTATGGGAAAACGGGAGGTGACTCCGTAGTAGAGAGTGTCGCTGCCACCACCCTCCTTGGAATTCAGCATTTCTTTTAAATGGCCTTTATTGTCAGTTTGTTCTTGTGGCACATGGAAGAAAGCAGTATGTCAGACTTCTCACTACTAAGTAGTTTATTTAAGAAATACCCAAGTATCTCATCCCCTCTGCTTTAACTTCATGTTCTAATGGAAGACCTTGGCAAAATCAGATATTAATGTGGATGCATCTGTAATATTAAGAGCAATCAGGAATTTTCTTAAACCTCCGAGCAAGTTTTCAAAATGTAAAGACTTCCTTGGCCAGCTCTGGTCTGGTTCACCAATACGTTAGGCACCATATAATCTGGGTAATTCTATCCTTTATAGATTAAGATGTTCTGTATATCATGCCTTTAGGGACTGGACTTATGACTATTTTCTAAGGAAAAGGGTAGATAAGTGGGTGTTATTTAGAGTTTATAACCCCATTGTTAGCACCTTGTTATTCTGATGTCATTCTGCTGAAGATTGCAAGATTTGGCCTGGATCCTTAGGGTACTACATTGCCTTAGTTTGATTCTGTTACCTAGCTTGCAAAAAGTGACTTAATTCAAAAGAAATTAAAATGTCAAAATCTGAATCCTACACTTAATGAGTTAACTTCAAACATATTTCAGAAAAAGTTTAAATGATTATATGATATCACAGATGCCAGTCCCCAGGGCTACTTTCATTTTTGGATAACTGGCATTGCAGGTCAGACTGCTTTCAGTCATGCCTCTACTCTGGGGTTGTGGATTGCTCAACCAGAAGCCTGGAAGTGCCATTTGCTGCTGTTTAGAGGGCTGTGGGTAGAGCAAGTTTACTGGGGAAGATGAGTTCAGCTTTGGATGTGTCAAGTTTAGATGGAGCTGTTGACTAGGCAATTACAATGTGCAAGTTTGTGGTTCGGGAAGGGAGTCTAAGCTGGAGGTGGAAATTTGGGAGTCAGTGTTGGAATAATATCTAAGAACCATGAGGCTGGGTGTGATCTCCCACAGAGTGAGTGCGCATGGGTAAAAGACACTAGGACTCAGGAAATGAGGGACCAAAAAAGGGACCTGAAGCAGCCTCCGAGGTCAGAAATGTTTGTTAATGGGAGGATAGGCTGGGGAGTCCGGCAGACTAATGAAAGTCCTTGGGCCTTGGCAGTGAAAATGTGAGGAAATATATAAAACTTTATTCTGGGCAGTGTTCGCAAAGCAAAGCTCAGGCCAGAAGGTTTTGTCCAAACCAGATTACTTGGTCCTTTTTATAAGGGTAATCTTGCCAGTGGTAAGAGGGTGGGGGCAGTGAACACAAGGGTACACAGTGAAAAGTAGGCATTTGGTTGGTGTGAGTAAACATTTGCTCCCCCAGCCCATTCCCCAAGGTTCTATAATTAAGTTTCTCATATATCCTTCCACCCTTCCAGAAGTGTTCTAAGTGTGTGTGTATCCTTAAAAAAAAAAACAAAAACAAAAAAAAAACAGTAACAACTTGGGCTCCCATTGTATAGTTTTAAAATTTCTTTTTCTCCCTATTCTGTTTTGTATAACTTTCCATACCCACAGGGGTCAGCCACATGTTCTACATGTAAATTACAAGTACAGTTTACAAGCACGTGGTCACTGAGTCCTAAGAGCAGAGACCATAAAAGTCAGGTGCCTAGGGCAGGAATTCTCTCTTGGATGTCCCCTGAGGAACAAACGTCCTTTGCTGTTCTATTTGAACATTTAGGCTCATAGTCTCGTTGCATTCAGGATTGTTACAGGAGTATTGTTAAGTCAAAATCAGAATCCCTGTAACTAGGCATTGACAGCAATTGCATATTCCTGTGCTTTATAGAAAATATCTAGACCTTCATAAGAATAGCGAATGTTCCTGTAACCCTTTGCACAATTTTATGCCAAGCGCTTTCATTATTGTATTCTATTTCATTTTATTCCTTGTGAAAACCCCAAGTTGGGTAAGATTCTTAGGTAATAGTTTGGATATTTGCAATTGAAATTTAGGAAAAGCCTGAATTGACTCTTACCAGGTATGAAAGCCAAATGCCTCTAGGGCTGGGCAGGGAAAGAAGAGGGAGGGGGACATGGACTGCAGTAGGAGGAATGAGTGTTATGTTTTACCTAAAAGCGGCTTCCTCCCCTGCCCTCCACCCCTGGCCTTTATAGTGTTGGTCAAATCACGGTCCCTAGCCTTGTGAGGGTTTTCTTATTTGCAACAACTATTATGCCACTCAAGCCCGAAAGTCCTCCCCAGTTACATCAGCTGTTCTACGTGCAATGGCAAGTCCACACCTGTTGCCTCTGGATGAACTTCACCGATCGATGTGCCAGAAGCATATTGACTGCTTGCTTCCTGTCTACCAGGAATCATCAGGTGCCAAACGGAAACAGGAAAACGTAGGGATTGGTTAGGGAGGAGCCGAGTTTGCAAACTAGTGGCCACAGACGTTGGCCTGCATTTTGTTTTTTAAAAATAGGAAGGTTCACATGATCTTGATTTTTGGCTCTCCTTCATTACCAAGGGACTATAACCAACTGGAGTGAGGCGGTAAAGCAGCTTCAGCTGGACAGAATTCTCTAGTTCACTGCAGTTGCCACCACTGCTCATTGACTTTTATACCCAACCTGCCAATTTTCTTCTTACATAAGGACAAAGAGTGTCTGGTGGGCCCACAGTGCCCAGCGCTGGTGGTCACTTAGGTCACTACTGAATGAAGAAGGACCAAAATGCGGTACGTTTCCACCCTGGGACACTTCCTTTGGGACGTGAACAGATGGGCTGGTGCCTTTCGATTCAGACTTGCCTGAATGGCCCTCTGTCACCTGCCCGGCAGTCCAGCTACTCTTCAGAGGTGGTGCTACCCAGTGAGTCAAGTCCAGTGGACCCAGTTCACAACCACCTGGCAGTCCCCTCCTCAGAGGTCCTGCGATGTCCCTGCTAGCTGGCACAGAAGGACCTGTTACTGGTGTGCCGAGGGAAGCTGGTAGAGGGACAATCAGCCTTGGCTTTCTGCTGGCCTTCAAAGACTCAAACCAGATCAAGCTGCCCTAGTGACCTTACTCTGTCATCTAAATTCCTATCCTGAGGCTTCTCTCCCAGATTCAGTCCCACAGATGCCTGACCCCACAGGTGTGCGGTTCGATCAGGGTTTAGTGCCATGGTGGGAAGGCAGACTACTTCGTATTAGCTACAAGGTATGAAGCAAGTTACCTCTGGAGCCTGAGGTGTCATGTAGAGTGGGGTACACTTCACAGGGTAAGTGTGAGGATCAACACAACGCGGGAGGGTGCTTTACTGACACAGTAAGCAGCCACTAAGTGGAAGCTGCTCTTTGAGAAAGTGAAGGTCACATTTTGACCTCAAGGAGTAGTGCCTGGAGTGAAGCTTAGGGGGAGGGGAGAGCCCATCAGTTATTCCCGAGGCCGAGCTGAGGAACCTGCTGTTCCCTAGTGAAACTGGCCCCCAGCTAGGGGCCCGAATCAGCATGGCAGTTAGCCCCAGCCGAGGCAGGGCTCCCGTCCTTGACAGAACCACCTGCTGGAAGGTGTGGAGAGCTCACCAGCCCCTGGACTTCCTCCTCCGCTGTGCAACTGGGCCTGGGACCTGTGCGCTCCAGTCCTTCTCTGGAACGAGGGGATCAAGGAGAACTAAAGCACTCCATTGTGGCCAACATGTGGGCCACAGAGGCTCCGGCCCCAGGAGACCCCACGGGGAAGGCCGTGGAGATGAGGGGATGCCGTTGGACAGCTCCATCAGACCAGCTCTCCCTGGACCTTGTTCTTCCCCCTCTGTTCTCCCCATGGTTCCCATTTGTACCTTTTTCTATACTTCCTCTCCTCAGTCTTGCCCCCTTGCTTTTCAAAGTGTGGTCTGTGGACCAGCAGCATCAACGTCACCAGGGAACTCCTTAGAAACGCAGAACCTTGGACCTGCCCCAGCTCTGCTCAGTCAGAACTTGCACGTGAACACGAGAGTGGTCCATTGCACGTCAATGTCCGAGAAGCACCGGTCTGGGGCACCCTGCACCCCCTACTCCATTTCCTCACTTTGAGACCGGACCTCCTGGCAATCCCAGTGGCCAGGGATGGGAGGTGCCCAGAAGGTCCCAGGAAGGTATAGCCCCTCCTCCATCCTCCTGTACTCTGCAGCTAGAACAGTGACTCTCGGGGCTTGAAGAAGTGTCACAGAAATGGCAAGGAAGCAATGCAGGGAGCTTTATGGAGATTTTTTTTGTGAACAGTGAGAAGTCAAAAGGGAAGCCGCACTGGTGAGGAAGGCCCATGGCCGGACTGGAAGCACACGTCGGTGCTCTGAAGGCCAGGGGAAGGGAACAATGCGTCATTTATGACCCAGGGAAAGGCAGGATACTCTTACTCTTGGTTTCCATGGGAGGCAGGCCTGGCAGCTCAGGAGTTTAGCTCGCACACTGGAGGTGCTGGCTTCCCTCCCTGTCTGACTCTCTGCTGCCTCCCTTTGCTCATTCTTCTCCCTGGAGAGCCAGGTAGAAAATACCCCAGTCTGAAGGATCAAGTTTCTTGGACAAGATGCTAATCCTTCAAGAGGGTTTTCTATGGGATTAATACCTACAGAGCTGACAGTGAGACCACCACCCACATGGCCAATATCTCCCTACAACTGAAAAGATGACAGCAGCAGAATCACCAACACAGCTTAGGAGGGTGTGCGGCCTGGCGGAGTTGAGAAATTGACTTGCACCAGGTGAGAGGAGTGGCCGTGACGAGCTGGGGTAAGTCCAGTCTCTCTGGACACAGCCACAGGATCCTGTCCCTGGAGCTGTGATCTGAACATTTTAAGACCTGCTGACAAAGGACTCGCTTAGAGTTCAAGTTTCCCCTTCTTGAGGATGTCCGAAAATGCCAAGTGTTTTCCCCATATAAGGGTGAATGAAACCACAGTGAGACCAGAGGAGCCATGGACAGATGCCGGCCCAAGATCAAGGACTCCTGCTCGTTCTGAACACTGGCTAGAAGGAAATCTATTGTATTTTGCTCCCAGGTGTTTGCATCCCACCTCCAGCGAGGGACCAGGGAGTTTTCCCTCTCCTTCAGTCTTATCTCATCCATTGGCAATAAAAGGAGTTCATTTATCAAAGGACAGAGATTAGGGTTTTGCAATCTAAGAACACAAAGTAGGCACAAAGTCTATAAAGTCACATAGGGTGTTGGCAGTGGGGACCCGCATTTACTTACAAAGGCCCAGGGCACTGAAACTTGATACTAGAGAGCACTTTGGGGGCAAACTATCTCTATTAAAACAAGCCAACTTAAACATTAACCAAAAAGGTAGACCACAGAGCTGTGAAAGCAGCTCTGTCTTGATATAATCAGGTCCTCCACATTTCCTAACTGTTATCAGTCACAGCTTTCATCTAACCTTGGTCTTATGTTTGGACCTTGATCTTCATTTGTCTGGTAATTCACCTTGAATTCTACTTCTAAATTCATCCATGAAACACTTTTTGGGGCTCGTACTCTAGACATAGCACTTTGCTAGGTATAAAACAGGAATCATCCACTTGCCCCAGAAGTCTGTAACTCACTTGAGAAAGATCCATACTGAACTTGCTGAACAAATGTAATAAGTAATATTAATAAATGAGTAACAGGGAAATGTTGCTCTTCTGAGTGGATTAGAGAGGAACGGAGGATTAGCAGGCCGTGGCTGAAACAGGGCTGGTGGGAGGTGGAGGAACTTGGACTGGCCCCAACCTGGTAATGGGGTGCTGTGGTCTGGGCACCCCCAGGCTGGGCATTGAGAGTTGGGGATATAGGTTTCCTAGGTGACAAGCTCTAGATGCTTAGGTCCCTCTTATCCCCCGTCACTCACATACTGGCAGCCCCTCCATTTTCTCCATAGAATTGTGCCATTTCAATTGGGTCAATAGTAAATGTTGGCATTACTAAGAATTTATGTAAACCCTATTTAGGCAGCTAAGCCAGACACAGACCATGGCTAACTTCTCACTTCTGGCACTACTTGTAGCTTTCCCCGGAAAGAGTAACCTGTTTTGTTTGCTTGCATGGTTTTCTGAGTACCCGGCACTGGTTCAAACCGCGGCCATTTGTCCGCCTCCCAGCATTCCCCCCGCTTCACCCTGCAGCTCTCTCCCCAGGGCCCACTGCCCTGCGGTGTCTCTGCTCCTCGTTGTCGTCACCCGTCACTGGGAGGCGAGGATGTGCCGGCAGTGCCTTCAGGCTTCTGAGTGAGGTCTGTTGGAAACGCCTGGTGCCACTCTGCAGGTTTTCACTGTACTGTCAGTTCTGTCTAGATGCTCTTAGGAGTTTCTTCAGCGTTCTGAAACTTCACAGTGAGGTGTGTTATTGTTGCCCTGTTTTCACTTAGCACCCATTACCCATTTTCCAAGGTACTCTGGGCCCTTTCAGTCTGGAAACTCATGTCTTCTGTCGTTAGGGGATTTTCTGAAATTAATGTCAGTGATAATTTCCTTCACTCAAATATCTCTGTTTTCTAAAGGAATTTTTTTTAATTTATTATTTTTAATTTTTTTAGAGATTTTATTTATTTATTGTTAAAGAGAGGAGAAGGGAAGAGGAGAGGGAGAGAAACATCAGTGTGTGGTTGCCTCCTGCACGCCCCCAACCAGGGACCTGGCCCGCAGCCCAGGCATGTGTCTGACTGAGAATCAACCCGGGGACCCTTTGGTCTGCAGGCCAGCACTCACTCCACTGAGTCACACCAGTCAGGGCTGAAATAGTTTTTTTCAGATCTTGGTCCTATCTTTTCTCCCTATTTTCCATATTTTTGTCATGTTTCCATATATTATCTTTTTAATCCTTATGGAAGATGTCCTCAGCTTTATCTTCCAGCTCTTCTGTTGCAGCTTTTGTCGTAGTTGTTTTCTTTTGCTGTCATGATTTTAATGTCCAAGGATTGGACTTTAGACAGTTTCACTGTCTCCAGTTTTAATAAACATACTCTCAAAATATTTGTAAAAACAAACCTTATAGGCAGACAACAGTATCATGATTATCAGAGGGAAAGGGGGGTAGGAGGTAGGAGAGGGTAATGAGGAGAAAAATGGTGATGGAAAGAGACTTAAATTGGGGTGGTGAACACAATATAGTATACAGATAATGTATTCAGAATAATACCCCTGAAATGTATGTAATTTTACTAACCATTGCTGTACCAATAAATTCAATAGGAAATTAGTCAGCTGGTAAGGACAGACATCTCCGTTTTGTATACTGATGTTTGTAGCACCTTAGAACCATGCTTGGCACCTGGGGCACCAATAATCTTTGTTGAGTGAAAAGATGGATGAATGAATCTCTGAGGATATTTTTGATTTGTTTTTAAAGTTTCCTTCTCCCTTCATGCCTTCCTTTATTCTACATTGCTTTTTTCTTTTTCTTTTTAAAAGACTTTATTTATTTATCTTTAGAGAGAAGGGAAGGGAGAAGAAAGAGAGGGAGGGAAACATCGATGTGTGTGGTTGTCTCTCACCTATCCCCTTGCAACCACAGGCACGTGCCTGGGTTGACCCGGCCCGCAACCCAGGCATGTGTCCTGACTGGGAATCGAACCAGCAACTCTTTGGTTTGCAGGCCGTGCTCAATCCACTGAGCTACACCAGCCAGGGCTTGAAAATCTAACTCTTAATTTAACTTTTAGCCAATCCACTCCTGTGTATTTCACCTCTACCCCCACTTTTAGAGGTACTTGTCACCACCAGTTTCCTGAGTTTGGGGTGGGGGTGGAATTCTGTATTATAAAACTGTGTTGCTTCTATGCTTCTCCTCTGCAATCAGGATTCATCATTCTCTAGTGTTTCAGAGCAAGGTTAGAGTGGGGAGGGTCTGCCCAGTCTACTTGTCACTGAGCAGATGAACTGATCTCCTAGGACTGCGCAGGTCCTACGATCTGTATCAGTGCTGGGCGGAGGGGTCCCAGCTGTCAGTGCCACAGCAAAGCAATACATAAATGTTTTTTTCTCTTCACATCTGTGCCACAAACAGGATGGAAAGGTGAGTTATGATTTCAGTGTCTGAGCCCTGATTGTGTTCTCTGGCCTCACCCTCTCCTTGTTTTTGGCCTTGTGTTCACACATCTGCTTTCTGCTCTCCTGCAGAGATCCCCACCACAGGCTCTTTGCTGCTACCCACGGGCCCTTCTCCCCCAAACCCTTCCAGGGCCTAGATTCTGCTGAGTCCCCACCACCCATATTTAGATGAGCTTTGTATCATCAATAGTGTTGTTCCACTTGCTGTTTAACCTTCGATGACCAGTGCCCTCTCTCACTTATTATACCTGATTCTTGGGCCTTTGCTCACACTTCTGCTGACCTAATCAAGTTAGGAGACCCAGGCACTACCTCACTAATTGATTCATGTACCAAAGGTGCTCAATAAATATATTAAGTCAAATTGCTCTTGAGGTTCTTAGAAAGCCCCTGGAATGTGCAGCATCAGACCTGGCCAAGAGTAGGTCCTGAGTGCAAAACCCTGTGAGTTATTGAGAGTCTGCAATGACGGTAGAAGGCACCAGGTCAAGGCATGGCTGTTGGTGGTCCATGAAGGAGAAAGCTGCATGTTGGAATCTCTCTGGACATAGCCAAGACTGTGAGAGTGTCTCTGGTCACTGGGGTCAGCCCAGGGTTTTTCTGCCACCTGGTCATTTCCCAGGCCTTGGAAATTAATAATTTAATTAATTTAAATTTGGAATTATATTGGGATTAAAGATCCCCCTCAATAACAGTTTGCCATTATATTCTTCCAGGAAAAATGCATAAATAAAAATATACTTTTTATAATAAAATAAATAAAAATAAAAAATAGATACTTTTTAAACCCTTTCATTGTAAAATATGATACCTATACAGAAAAGTACATAATACATAAATGTATGGCTGAAGTAATTATCAGATAAGTGAAAACTGAAGAAAGCACCTCTCAAGACATGGGCATCTTGGAGAGATGGGGCAGCGTGGGCAGCGTGGTGAGAGGTGACACAGCAGATGTGGCCTGAGAACCGGCCGATCTCTCTATGGCTGGTAGGTGTAATAGGAGGGCCTGAGGAGAGAATGCAGGCAGGCAAGATCTTGGAGAGCCTCTGTGCCACGGGAAAGCGTCTAGCCTACTGGGGCTCCAGCCCTTCTCTTTACTCTCCACTCATTCTCTACATCTCGTTAATATTCCAAAGGAAGTATGGCTTTTCTTCTCTGCAACTCGAAGATTAGAATGGAAAGCCCCAGTCTTTGATTAAGCCCATGAGACCCCTGAAACGGGACAAAAGCAGACTCTTCTGGGTAAAGATGAGGAGAAGCACTTGGCTCATGAAAAGATTCCGGCGGGGGAAATAGGAGAAGGTTCATCAAGGAACATTTATAAAGGACACGTGGACAAAGCCCAAGGGGGTACATCTGAGGGAGGGAGGTGGGGATGGGTGGAGCAGGGGGGAGTAGTGGGGTGAAAATGGAGACAACTGTACTTGAGCAATAATTAAAAAAAGAATCAGGAATAAAAAAAAGATGGAGCAGGAGAATTGGAGGAGAGTTGCTTCCAGTAGCAGGGGAAACTTGTACCAAAAAAAAAAAAAAAGATTCATATTCTTGATGAGATTGGAGAGGCCATTGGAGGGGGCCACCTGGAGTCTGAGAATACTGCTTTCAGATGAGACTTAGGATTCAGGGGAAGACACTCAGAACCGATTATTAGATACAATATTATCTGAAAATCTAAAGCATCAGAAAATTTAGAAGCATCACTATTCATTTTATAAGCCTAGTATAACCCCCATATAAAAGCTTGTCCAAATGAATGTGGTTTTTTTTAATCCTCACCTGAGGACATGCTCATTGATTTTAGAAAGAGAGAAAGGGAGGGAGAGAGAGGAAGAGAAGCATCAATGCAAGAGAGAAACATTGGTTGGTTGCCTCCCAAACCAGGGATAGAACCCGAAACCTAGGCACTGCCCTGACCTGGGATGGAACTCATGACCTTTTTGTTTATGGGATGATGCTCCAACCAACGGAGCCACCCTGGCCGGGGCTCCAAATGAATATTTTAAAAAGCACACATCAGATTTACTTATGAATACTGATCTTAAAATTATAAATAAATTGTAAGATCAAATACAGCTGTGGATTAAATACAGGCAAAGTCAAAGGTATATTAAGAAAATCTGTTGTGTGTTTATTATCTTACAAATTCAAGGAGAAAAATAATATGACCCTCTTGATAGATGTCAAAAAGACATTAGATAAAGTTCAACATCTATTCCTGATTTAATACCAAAACAAATTAAATCTCTCTAGCTAACTTCATACAGCTAGATCTTAACATAAAAAAAAAAACAACATGAAGAATCAATAGGAAATGCCATACAGTAAAATACCACATGCATTTGCATTAAAATCAGCAAAATAGGTCAAGGTGCTCCCTAACATTTGCCATTCTGGTTAAACAAAGCAAAAGCAGACATCACTCTGTTCATAGATTCAAGTTTGGAAGAAGTAAGGCATCCCCGTTTTTCCTGCTCTTTAAAATAATTCCACTGAATTTCAGTCGTGACCATCATTCTGTTAGGGGATTGAAATGGACTCTGTCTTTATGAGTGTTCCTCTCTGCCCAGTTGCCGTCTCTGTTGGGGAAGGGGATCCAGTAGTTCCAAGGTCTCCAGGGAGGTGAAGCATCTGGCTATTGTGTGTCCACACTGGCATTTTCTGAGATGTATTTGTTTTGTCTAGACTTCAGGGGTTGGTCCACACAGGTAGCCATGGTGTTGTCCCTTATTTTTAGTGGCACATTTTCTTAAGGTCTCTCTCAGCCCCTTCTGCACCTCATATGGACGCAAGAGAGCATGAAGTGGCCCATAGGGGCCTGGTGGGAGTGTCCAAAGTTCTTTACTGTCTTTGGGCTCCTTCTGGACACTTACTAAATTATTCTGCTGCTCCCCACCCCATGATGGGGCATGTGGGAAATGTGTGGGCTGTCTCCAATCCAGCTGTGCAGTCTGCCTATCATAGCCTTTTCATTTCTCAAAGAAATGATAGGATCTTGCTGCTTCCCAGGCTCTACTTAGAAAAAGGGCACAGTTTCCCAGTCTGTCAAGGATATCGCTTGTTCTCCTGCTGGCAGCTTTCCCCTCCCAGCCCCCACCCTCCATTTATGGCAATGCTCAGGCTTGTGGGGGAAGGGGCACAGGATGCAGGGACAAGCTGAAATTTTCAACCAGCTTTCTTCCTTCTAAGTCTTCTCTTTCCCCTAAATCCAGAGTCTTTTAGTTAATCTAAAGAAGCAGCAAACCAAAGCACATTAACTTAAAAAGTTAACCTAAAGATCAAACAATCTATGGTGAGGATCCTTTTGTTTTACTTTCAATTGTCATGGATTAATATTAATCTATATGCTGCTCGGTGAGATGAGTCTGCCAATTGTGCATTTGAATATTGTGGCAACATCAGTTTGCTATAGAAGTTTCTAAATTCTTGCTCTCAGTATCTGTCCTTAACTCGTGGGCCAGTGACAAAGAGCTCACGGACCAGCAGTGGTCCAGAGGTCACACTGAGTAACCTGATAAAAAGGTTCAGTCGCTTCCTGGTCTGCTCTTCTAAATCTGATAAAGACATTCAAAACTAAACAGGCAGAGAACTTGACTTTCTTTTCCTGTGCATTCTTCTGTGTCATCCTTCCTTAAGGCACTAATAGGCACAGAATACTCTAGCTGCTGCCAGACTGGAGGGAAGTGGTCTTGCGGTCAAAGAAAAGAGTGGAAATGAAAATTGAAACAGTTAACACCAAAGGTTTCACTCTTGCTGCAGAAATGGGAAGTATAATGTTGGTTTGTAAACAGAAAGAGAGTGAGACGCTAATTGTAATTTGTAAATAAATAGAAATTATTTACAAGAAGCCAAGAGATTTCTAATAAGAGAGTTCAGTTGGATAAATAGCAACAAAGTCAAGAGCCCTTCTACTCTACTAGAATAATGATCAGAAAACATAATAAAATAAGGGTCTCATTCATAATAACTATGAAACAAAAGACTTGGCTCTCAAATTAATAGGAAGCTAATGAGTAGATTTGAAGTAAATCACAAAACCTTACTGAGACACTTGACTTAAAATATTTTATCAAATTAGTAGGTCTCATGGTGTAAAGAGGTATAAATTTGTCTGCAAATGCAATCACTTTCTAATCAAAATCATGCAGGAGGGGTGAGGAGGACTTGACAAAGTGATTCTCTCAAATTTATCTAGAAAGTAAAGGGATAATAATAGCTAGAAAACATTTCAAGGGAGACTCTTGAAGGACTTACCCTCTTTGATATTAAGTGGCATTATAAAGCTACAGAAATTAATACAGGGCTATTCTATACAGGTGTTCAAAGGGAAATCAGCGGAACAGAAAACTAGCCCAAAAGAGGCCTAAATATCAATAAAAACTTAGTGTATGATATATGGGCAATTAAAATCACTAGAGAAAGGATGGGTTGTTTAATAATAAGCGGCATTAGAACAACAGATTGACAAGTGTGCCTTATCCCTTCATGTTGGGTGACACTGGATGACTCTCCTTGGCCAGTGAAAAGAGTTTGAGTGATGTGTCACTTCTGAGGAGAAACTGTAAGAGCCAGACAAAGGAGCTGGGCTCTTGGACTGCCATTCTGGTCTTTGGCTACCGACCAGGGGAAGGGGAACTTCAAAACTCCCAAATACTTCCAGCCCTCCAAGCAGTCCTGTAGGCTCCTGTGCTCAAGGGCAGTCTTCTGAAGGTTGCTGGTGTTAGCTGTCCACAGCAAAGCTGGTGGGAGATGGGTACAAAGAGCTGGTCGAAGGTGGGCCTTCAGCAGAGTCCACCATAGGACAGACATGACCAGAATCTGCTGGGACAGCTGGTGCCAGATGGGCAGGCCCAGGAGGCCCAGGAGCTGGGCAGGGGGCAAGCGTTGTACCTCGAAGGGAGCTGCTGCCAGAAGTGCCACACAAAGGAGTAGGCTGCAGGTGTGGCACAGGGAGAATGTAGTTGTAGCAATAAGAGCAAACTGTGGTGTTAAGGGAGACAAGGAAACCCTTTTCCAGCTTCCCTCATCTTGGTGTGTAAGCCTCCAACAGCCCAAGCCTCAGACTGGCCTTGGGCACACCTGTCTCTGAGCTGGTAGCCGGCTCATCCAGGATCTATAGCTGCTCTGCACCCAGGACTCTGTAGTCACTGGTGTCGGGCCTCAGCCTGAACCTGGCTCCAGTCCCGTCTCTCCAGCGGCACCCTGACAGCACCCTGGAGCCCACAGTCAGAGCCCCTTGGCCAAGGCCCAAAGAAAGGAGCAGAAGGCCCTCTAAGCTGGCCCCATCTGTGTGCTCTGCCTCTGTCTGTGGTTCAGGGGTGTTCAAACTGTGGCCCATCGGCTGCATGCAGTCCAAGATGGCTATGAATGCAGCCTGACACAAAATTTAAATTTACTTAAAAACATTTTTTTGCTCAGAAGTTTTCTTTAGTATTTCTATATTTAATGTGTGGCCCAAGACACCTCTTCTTTTTTTCAGTGTGGCCCAGAGACTCCAAAAGGTTGAACACCCCTGGCAGTAGTTGCTGTCGGTACTGTGTACAGACCCTCTCACTGGGTATGTGTGCCCAGGCCTGGGCATTTCCCATTCCTTCCCTCACCGGTGACTTCCTGGGAAGACTGTCCTGGAGCTCCTGGAGCTGTTCTGGAAACACTGGACTTTACATTCCCTTAATAATGAGTGATAGGAGTCTTGGCTGGTGTAGCCCAGTGGACTGAGCGTGGGATGTAAAGCAAAGGGTCGCAGGTTTGATTCCCAGTCAGGGCACATGCCTGGGCTGCGGGCCAGGTTCCCAGTGGGGTCACATGAGAGGCAACCACACCTAATGTTTCTCTCCCTCTCTTTATCCCTCCCTTCCCCTCTCTCTAAAAATAAACAAATAAAATTTAAAAAAATAATGAATGATAGTGTGGGAGAAGGAAAATCTGGTTCTCTTGTCTGGAGTCAGGGTAACCCTGGGGTATAATTGAAACTAACAGCCAACAAGTACATTATTTAAAATTATTGTAATTACTTAAAATTTTAAGGCTACTTAACATCGTTTTAATAATTTCTCTGTTTGCTAAAAAGAACACAGTTATTTTTTTTCAAGTGGGGCATTTAGTCCATCTTGAGCAGCACATTTCATGCCTGCGATAGCCACAATTCTAGAGAAGAATTCCCTCCACCCAAGAGCCTCATCGCCAGATTATTAAATCAGACACTAGCCTAGGTACTGCTGTAAAAGCATCTTGTATTATAATTTAAGTTCCTAATCCACAGGCATTAAAATACAAGGTTACCTGGGTAGGCTGGATCTAATCACATGAGCCCTGTACTAAGCAGCAGAAGGAAGCAGAAGAAAAAAGAGAGATTCATAGCATGAGAATGACTTGACAGGCCATTCCGAGTTTGAAGGAAGGTGGGTGGCATTAAGGAACGGAGAGAGTGGCCCCTGGTTGACAGTGAGGAGCAAGCCCTCAGTCAGATACCAGCTAGGAACTGAATTTTGCCGACACCTGAAGCAGCTTGGAAGAGTGGGGTAGAACCTCCAGAGAGGACTGTAGCTCGGGCTGCCCCTTGTGAGATCCTGAGCAGAAGACCCAGCCCGGCCTACCCAGGTGTCTCATTACAGATGACTACAAGGCGTTCTTTTAAGCTGCTAAGTTTATGGTAATTTTTATGCAGCAACAGAAAACTAATAAAGGCCTCTTCTAAACCTATCTTAGTCCTCACATACAGTTAGCAATAACTTTTTTAAAAGGGTTTTATTTATTTATCTTTAGAGAGGGGGAAGGGAGTGACAAAGAGAGGGAGAGAAACATCAGTGCAAGAGAGAAACATGGACTGGTTGCCTCCCACACATACGGCCAGGGAGAACCCCCAGCTGACCTTTCTATCTATGGAACCACGCCCAAACAACTGAGCCACACCAGCCAGGGCAGTTAAGAATAACTTTTGAGCCTTCGGTGTTCACCAGGGCGGGGCAATCAGGCATGCTGAGACAAATAAATAAATGCATACACACATAAGTAAATAAATACATAAATACATAAATAATTGCCCAAATGAAAGAACAGATAAAAGATCCAGAAAAAATACAACTAAGCAATGAAGAGATAGCCAAACTATCAGATGCACAGTTCATAACAATGGTAATCAAGATGCTCACAGAATTGGTTGAGTATGGTCACAAAATAGAGGGAAAAAAATGAAGGCTATGAAAAGTGAAATAAAAGAAAATGTACAGGGAACCAACAGTGACAGAAAGGAAACCAGGACTCAAATCAACAGTTTGGACCAGAAGGAAGAAATAAACAGTCAACCAGAACAGAATGAAGAAAGAAGAATTAAAAAATATGAAGAGAGGCTTAGAAACCTCCAGGACAACTTTAAATACTCCAACATCTGAATCATAGGGGTGCCATGAGGAGAAGAGGAAGAGCAAGAAATTGAAAACTTATTTGAAAATACAATGAAGGAGAAATTCCCTAATCTGGCAAAGGAAATAGATTTCTAGGAAGTCCAGGAAGCTCAGAGAGTCCCAAAGAAGTTGGACCCAAAGAAGCACACACCAAGGCACATCATAATTACATTAGCCAAGGTGAAAGATAAGGAGAGAATCTTAAAAGCATCAAGAGAAAAGGAGACAGTTACCTACAAAGGAGTGCCCCATAAGGCTGTCAGCTGATTTCTCAAAAGAAACCTTGCAGGCAAGAAGGGGCTGGAAAGAAGTATTCCAAGCCATGAAAGACAAGGACCTACATCCAAGATGACTCTATCCAGCAAAGCTATCCTTTAGAATGGAAGGGTAGATAAAATGCTTCCCAGTTGAGGTCAAGTTAAAGGAATTCATCATCACCAAGCCCTTATTATATGAAATGTTAAAGGGACTTAGGTAAGAATAAAAGATAAAAAATGTGAATAGTAAAATGACAACAAATTCACTACTATTAACAATCTAACCTAAACAAAAACAAAAACAAACTAATCAAACAACTAGGACAGGAACAGAATCACAGAAATGGAGATCACATGGAGAGAAATCAGTGAGGGGGAGTGGGAGGGAGAGAGAGGGGTTAAATGTACAGGGAATAAGTAGCATAAATGGTAGGTAGAAAATAGACAGGGGGAGGTTAAGAATATTATAGGAAATGGAGAAACCAAAGAAATTACATGTACAACCCATGGACATGAACTAGAGCGAGGGAAGGCAGGTGGGAGGCCGTGTGTAGGGCAGAGGGGAATAAAGGGGGGAAAGCGGGACCACTGTAATAGGATAATCAAAATATATTTTAAAAAATGAAATAAAGTATAAGCTTTCTGTCAAAAAAAGATAACTTTTGGCGCTCTTAGTGGGTATTTCAAATACCCTCTCAAAGGATGAAAGTCGGTTTATAATGAGATGAGTCCATTTAATGATGGACCTCTTCAGGTATTATCAATTATTTAAAGGCTGTGCCACAAGTTATGAAAGCAATGTGCATGTAAAAAGCTTTTATGGCCCTGGCTCGTGTGGCTCAGTAGATTGAGCACCAGCCTGCAAACCAAAGGGTCCCTGGTTCAATTCCCAGTCAGGGCATATGCCTTGGTTGCAGGCCAGGTCCTCGGGGGAGGGACATGCAAGAGGCAACCATACATTGATGTTTCTTTCCCTTTCTCCATCCCTTCCCCTCTCTCTAAACATAAATAAAATTTAAAAAAAAGAAAGCTTTTGGAATCAGGAACACCCATCAAGAATCACTACTGACTACTGTATTCCTGACACAGCTTGGTTGAAAACCGGGTATTCATCGTGGGCTGTCATTTATCGGTAGCAAACTCATACACAGAACTAAACCATGCATAGGTACATTATTAGCTGTTTGGGACCAAGACATAGCTATGACATTTTCCCAGGATATTCAATGCCCCCTTTTTCCTGATGCTAGAAGCCCTCTATTTGCCTCAACGCTTTAACTAGATGGGGTGATAACTGAACCTATTTGCTAGTCTAAAGCCTTTCCTAAAAACTGTTTTATACTTTCTCTATAACTTTCTTAAGAAAATAACTTTCCTTTTGGACAAATGATGTAACTTCATTTCAGGAAAAGTAGAGTATATTAAAAAACGAAAAGGAAAAACATCTACCTGTAACCTCGCCATACATAGGGAAACTCTCATCTATAAAAAACACCTTCTTTATTTTTCTTTATATCTTTTTCTAAATGAACATATTGTTTATATTCATCTTGTGGTATACATATCACTATATAAGCCTATGTATCCTTATGTACATGTTCATGTCCCTTTCTCCGTCTCCCTATCTCCACATATCCATTCCTGAGTCACATCTGTCTGTGTATTTGTGTGTTCTTTTTATTTATTTATTTATTTTTTATTTTAATGATTGTTTAAGTACATTTTTCTCCCCTTTACTCCCAATCAAGCCCACCCACCCCCCTCCCATCTTCCCTCCCATATTTGTGTGTTCTTAACCTGTCCCTGCTCTGCAGGGAGCCGCACACAGCCCCGTGGTGCATACTTCCGGAGCCGACGGTCACTGATGGTTGGAGTCAAATATACTCCTGCTTTCAAGTCTTACCGTCATTTCTGAGGCATCTGAGACTTTTGCGTACCTCCCTGACAACCACTTTGTTCCATCTCCTGAAAGCGGAACATCGTCAGCTCCTAGCAAAGAAGGAAAAATAAACAATCAAAAAATCCCATACATGTTCTGAAAAGGCCTTTTCTCTTCCTCTGCCACTCTTTCTCCAGAGCAACCAACAACAATGACAAGGGAAAGCTGCCAGGATTTTTGTCCTGTGTGGGCAAAAATCCTTTCATGCAGATATTTGTTGAGTCTTCTCCCACTCGTTAATTAAATACCACTTTCCACCTGGGTGAGTGGAACAACCGTAGTGGAAGAGTACCACCTGTCACCTGCCACAGACCTCAGCACACCTGGAACGGGAACACGGCGGAGTGGGTGAGCTGGGCTGTGCTCTCACGGTGAGATTGCAGGTGATCAAGATCTTCAGATTCTCTTCCTTCCCTGCATCACTTTTCCAGTTTCAGTGGGGGCACCTAGAAACTGTAAACAGGGGCTCAGGTTTATATTGTTTGCAGCTGGGGACTCTAGAGGCGAGGCAGGAGACTGGAAACAAAGGGGTCAGCGGGTAGATGAATAAGTTCATGTCCTTGAGGGGTGGTGAGAGCTGATGTTCCCAGTGATGTTCTGTCTGAGCCCAGTCAGTGATGTTCTGTCTGAGCCCAGAAACATTCAAGGTGTAAACCAGTGAGTCCCAGGTGCAAGTAAAAAGGAAGGTGGTTCTTTGGGTATGTTTGGGGTTTTTACCTTTTTGTTTTTAAAGAGATGCTCTTTTATGTGGTTCCTGGTCTTGTCTTTTCTGGGATTCTCCTGAATTCTAGGAGGACAAAGGAGCATTTCACATCCTTCATCAAGGAAGACAGTGTCCGCCAAGAAGAATGACTCCACCCTGACTGGCCGGCAGAATGGCCCAAGGCCAGTCCCAGCGCAGTCAGAAGGAGGCCTGCCAGTGTGGCAATGTGGCAATGATGTGTCACCTACTTGGTTTACTGCCCATGACTGGCCTGACTATTCCTGGGCAGGGCTGTGAGGTTTCCCAGCCTCAGCCTGGGCCTGTGTGGGTGTATGGGCAGAATAGAGCTGGGGCTGAGGGCAGAGCCTGAGCAGAATGCCAAAGCTGGGGAACTTTTGTGGGCTTTTTCTGCTAGATGGTGGCTCCCCTCCCCACTTGCTCAGGTTGGCACCTGCTTCTCCAGTCTTCACAGGGACAGCAGCCCACCCGCCATCACGGCACTGCCTGTTTCCAGTGCAGCTTCAAGCTGACCCACAGTTGTGGCATCTGGCATGAGAGGGGCATGGCCTGTACCCCACACAACTGGTGAGTCACAGCCATGTGGTCCAGCCTGTGGGCTGCTCACTTCCTCTCCGTGCCAGAGTTTTGCCCCAGAGCCCAGTCATTAGACAGGCCCCGAGTTCTAACTTGAGCCCAGTTATTCCAGAAGCATCTCCACATGTGTCCAGGGAAACTGGAAAGGTGCTGGTGTTAAGGAGCCTCTGCTCTGGCTTCCTGGCCTCCTCCAGGTCCAGGCAAACAGGTCACCCCCACCGACCCTCTTCTGCCCCCTCATCTCTAAGAGATCATCAGAGCAGCTATGCTGCCTGTAGCAACAAGGGCCATTGGTGAAAAACAGCAAACAGCTAAGGGAAGTGGATCGTGAAAATCAAAGAAATAGAGAATTCTTGGTCCTAGTGCCCCAGAAGCACCAGCCTCGTTGCTTCTGATAGCTGGCCCACCTCTCAGCCAGTGACTGAGCCCGTGACGCTCCCTTCCTAACGCAGGTCATCCGTCTCATTCTGGGGTCTTCCCAGTTTGCTAGGGAATTAGTCCTCCTAATGAAACCAACTTCTTTTCTATAATATTTTCCATCTTTTCATATGTTTATTGGGTATTTGCGTTTCATTCACAAATGTTATACCTATTTGTCTAAATTTTTAAGTGCATTGCTATAAAGTTGTGCCTAGTATCACTTTTCTGGTGATACCTGTACACTGTTCTTCTTACTGCAAATGCAACTGGGTTGTCCAAAAAGTCCATTTAGTTTCTTCCATAAAATAAATGACACACTTTTCATTTTCACCAATAACTTGATTGATTTGGATATTTTGAATATGTCGGCTACCTCCTGCTATTGGCTTCTAGTGGTAGAGGCCAGGGGTGCTCCTAACCATCTTCCAATGCATAAGACAGCCCCACAGAAAAGAAATATTTAGCTAAAATGTCAATTGTACCAAGAAACTTCACAAACCACTTCTGACATGTTCAATCAGTCATAGCACCTTCTCCATACATGGCGTAAGAATTTTTTTTTTTTTGCGTTTCAGCTGAGGTTTTACCTTTCTTGAAATAATAAAGCACAATACACTGAAAATGCTGCATATTTTCTTCCATCTTTAATATTAAAATGGCTGCACAAAAATTCACCAATTCTGATAAGTTTTTTAAATGCACACTGATTATGACAGCAGTCGTAATACAATCTAACAAAATTGTTTCAGATGACGTTAAAGACAACTAGGTGCTACTGGAGTCATCATACAGAAAAAACTGAACAAACTTTTTGGTCAACCTGATATTTTTACTGTCTCCTTTTTATTATTTGATAACACCTTTTAAAAATGTCCATTTTAGCCCTGGCCAGGTGGCATAGTTGGTTGGAGCATTGTCCCAAACAAAAGTTTGCAGGTTCAATTCGTAAGCAGGGCACATTCCTAGGTCGTGGGGTCAATTTCTGGTCAGTACACATACAGGAGGCAACTGATCAATGTTCCTCTCTCTCACATCAATGTTTCTCTCTCTCTCTCTCTCCCTTCCTCTCTCTAAAATCAATAAAAAACATATCCTCAGGTGAGGATTAAAAAATAATAATTAAAAAAGTCCATTTTATTGTTTTTCCTTCAATGAATTAGCATTTGGTTTGATTGGTCAAATTTATATTTGGGCTTTATTTGTTTTTGTTTTATTTATTTCTACTTTTATCTTTACTAATTTCTGCTTAGATTTCCTTTGGATTTCCTTTGCTATTCACTTGCTAGTTTCTTAAGGTGAAAAAAATTCACCTCATATCAGTCTTTCTTGTTTTGTTATCAGTGCACCTGCAGATGTGGATTGATGTGTAGCTCTCTAATTATTGTTTGCTTCTGCATATTTTGTAACTCGTTTTTTATTTCCTTTTAAAACCAAATATCATTTAGAGAACTTTTCTTGAAGTTTCCAAGTTAGCCCTGATCTGTGTGACTCAATAGGTTGGGCATTGTCCTGCAAAGTGGAAGGTCAATGTTTTGATTTCCAGGCAGGGCCCATGCCTGGGTTACAGGTTCATAGGAGTGGCAGCCGATCCATGTTTCTGTCTCACATTGATGTTCCTCTCCCTCTATTTCTCCCTCCCTTCCTCCCTCTCTCTCTAAAAAATAAATAAATAAACACATACATACATAAAACTTTTATTTTTATTTTTTAAAAGTCATGTTATTTTTTCCATAAAGAGTTTATTTTTAGAGAGAGGGAAAGGAAGGGAATAAGAGAGGGAGAGAAACATCAATGTGTGAGGGATACATCAGCTGCCTCTTGCATACTCCCAACTGGGGACCTGGCCTACAACCCAGGCATGTGCCCTAACTGGGAATCAAATGGGCAACCTTTTGGTCTGCAGGCAGGTGCTCAGGCCACTGAGCCACACTAGCTAGGGCTAAATAAAACTTTTTAAACCTTTTAAGTTAACAAGTTTTTGGTTAAATTTTGGTTATTAATTTTAAATTCTATTTTCTTGTAGTCAAAGAATACAGTTTGTATAACTTTTCATTTTTCTATTGAGATGGAATAGAAAAGGAATATCTGCTCTAAGTTCAATGTTATGAAGTAAAACCTGCAAAGTCAACATGATGCTCATCAGACTGCAGGGAGGTGGGTACCCCCTCTCTTTTGCCCTGGAGATGTACTTTTCTTTACACACTTCAAAGATAGCTTTGCCTTTTTCATATCCCAGACCATGAGTTAAAGCCCAAGCCAGTGTTTCCCGTACTGTGTTCTCTGAAGCACCAGTTCTGTAGACAATAATAGACGATGTACAGGAAGGGCTCTGTTTGGAGACTGCTGAGTTAAACAGAACTGACTACATCTGGCTCCTCAGAGCCTCTGTATTTTTTACTGCATTGATTGGCTTTGTAAGAGGAGGGAAAAGCACAGTTGTGTTTCTCGAATGAATATGGAATGCAACCCTTCGGTGGGACACAAGGTTAATGCTCTGAAAACAGACACTGTATGCCAAGCTGCCCAAAGCCCTATTTTCAAATATACTCCTGTGAAGTTGTTTGTCTTGGTCAAATTTTATTTAGCTCAATGGTTAGGGTCATTCCTTCATTCTGCCCTCTCAGTGTGCTTGTATCCTGAATCTACAATCCAGAGTTTCTGCCATCCCACTGGTACTCTTACTGTGGCAGGTCAGATCAGCCTGCCTCCTGTGTTCTCCTGTGATGCCTAGATAAGTACTTGGAAAGGACAGGACCAAGGACAGAGCCTTGTGTGCCTCTGGAATGTCTTACACATATTTCATCCATGCAATGAATTTGATAGTAGAAGCTGCCTAAGCCATCACTTGCCAAACTTCCTTGTACAGGTGAGTTGCCTGTGAATATTCCTAAAATCCAGACTGATTCAGTTTGGAGTTGGGTCTGAGATTCTGCATTTGCAAAAATCTCTCCATTGCTGCCAGTCCTAGGACTATGTTTTGAGGGCAAGGTATTAGAGCACTGTGTTGAGAAGGAATCTGAGGCAACGTTTCTGCTCAGTGAGAAAGTGCGTCATGATCCATTGGTAATGTCTGCCATGGGCAGAGGAGCAAGTTGTAAATACTAGCCTCTTGGCCCTACAAGTCTCTATGTTGAAAATGATTCAAGACGGTAAAGAAAAAAAATAAGTTATTCACATGGTAGAATGTTATGCAAGCGTGAAAATGGATCTATATATTCTAGAAGGCATCGATTTCAAGATATAATGTTATATTATTTAAAAGGCAAGGTTGGAGAATAAACTATACATACTCTCCCATTTGTGTGAAATACTCAATAGTCACATATTCTGACAATACCAAGAGTTGACAAAGCTGTAGAAAATGAGAGCTTTCTTACACTGCTGGTGAGAATGTAAACAGGTATAACCACTTTGGAACACTGACATTATTACTATACTTGAAGACACCATACTCTATAACCTGGTGATTCTCCTCTGGGTATGCATATGAGAGAAACTCATGCATTTCTCCACCAACACTCATGGACAAGAATATTCACAGCAGCATTTCTAAAAATTTTATTTATTTATTTTTAGACAGGGGGGAGGCTGAGAGAAAGAAATGGAAAGAAACATCAACATATGGTTGCCTCTTGCACACCCCCTCTTGGGGACCTGGTCTGCAACCCAGGCATGTGCCCTGAATGGCAATCAAACTGGCAACCTTTTGGTTTGGAGGCTGGCGCTCAATGCATAAGACACACCAGCCAAGGCCACAGCAGCATTTTTATGTAATAGTCTCAAATTGAAAATTACTCAAATGCCCCTCAAGAGGAAAATAGATAAATTGTGGTAAATTCCTAATGAAATGCTGCACAATAATAGAAATGACAAAACTTTCACTGTATGTGGTTGACTATCACAAACAAAATACTGACTGAAAGAAGCAAGAGACACATACCAAAAAATACATGTATGATTCCATTCCATATATTTCAAAACCAGTGCCCTGGGTGCTGGGGATCAGTGGATTGAGCACTGGCCTGCAAACAAAGGGTTGCTGGTTCAATTCCCAGTCTAGGGCACATGCCTGGGCTGTGGGCCAGGTCCCCAGTGGGGGGTGCCTGAGAGGCAACGCACTGATGTTTCTCTGCCTCTCTTTCTCCTTCCATTCCCCTCTCTGAAATTAAATAAATAAAATCTTAAAAAAAACAGGAAAATATAAATTATATCACTTAGGGTTAGAAATGCAGGCGCTAAAGCTTTTTAAGTTTTTTGTTTGTTTGTTTGTTTTAAAGAGAGGGTGAGAAACATCAATGTGTGGTTGCTTCTCACACTCACCCTACAGGGGATCCAGCCCACAAGCCAGGCATGTGCCCTAGACTGGGGATTGAATCAGCGACCCTTTGGTTCTCAGGCTGGCACTCAATTTACTCAGTCACACCAGCCAGGCTAAAGCTTTTTCTTTTTTAAGGCAAGGAAACAACTATCAAAAGAATAAGAATTATGGGCACTTAAAAAAATGAGATTGTTATGACCAGGAAGGGGCATATGGGGAACTTTGGGAAGGCAGCTTCTCATTTCTATTCCTTCACCCAGATGTTGGTTAGATTTTTATTAAGCTCCACATGCAAAGTTTAAAAAAAATTGTCTATATGCTAATATAATACATACTATATACAACAAACCTGTGTATAAATATGTGTGATCATCATGGAGAATTTTTGGAAGGAGACACAGGAAACTGGTCATCATGATTACCTTATAAAAGAGAACTGGGGCTCTGGCTGGTGTGGCTGAGTTGACTGATTGTCAGCCTGTGAACTGAAAGGTTGTTGGTTGAACTCCCAGTCAGGACATATATTTGTGTTGCAGGCAAGGTTCCTGGTTGGGGGTCTTGTGAGAGGCAACTGATATCTCACACACTGATGTCTCTCTCCCTTTCTTTCTCCCTTCTTCCCCCTCCCTCTAAAAAGTAAACAAATAAAAATTTTTTTTTAAAGGAGAACTGAGGGGTAACAACAGGGAGTGGGAAGAGGAGAGAGGGGGAAAAGGTATGGAGAATAAGTAGCATAGATGGTAGGTAGAAAATAGACAGGGGGAGGGCAAGAATAGTATGGGAAATGTAGAAGCTAAAGAACTTATGACACATGGACATGAACGAAAGGGGGAGATTTTGGGTGGGAGAGGGTGTGCAGGGTGGAGGGGAATGAAGGGGGGTAATGGAACAACTGTAATAGCATAATCAATAAAATATATTGATTATACATTAAAATATTGATTATATATTAAAATATATTGGGACAGTGGTCCCGTTACCCCCCTTCATTCCCCTCGACCCTGCACACCCTCTCCCACCCAAAATAAATAAATAAATGAATAAATAAATAAATAAAACATTTTGGCAACAAAATTGAAAATTTAAAAACTCTACTGTCAAATAAAACACTTTTGTGACTATATATATATATATATATATATATATATATATACGGAGAACTGGGGGTTGGAGTATCCAGATCACAGGTTTACTTTTCATTTTATTTCTGTAGTTCAGTTTGAATGTTTTTAGCGGCTCTATTAAAAACAGTTCATTGAAAACCAGTATCTCTCATTGCCTGCCTGTCCCCCAGTTCCACAAATTAAAAAGTAGCATCATTCTACTTATACACAGAAACTTTAACAGGCATTATTCCATCTAATTCTCCTCATGTCTTGGCATAGGGGAGGATTCCAGTTCCCATTAAAGTTAGGCATAATCATGTGACTTGATCTTGCTAATGAAATATGAATGGAAGTGACATGTCTCACATCTGGAGAGAAGCAGTTAATGGTCAGTGTGTATCCTCTGTTTTCCTTTCCCTCTGTGGTGATGACCAACAGTGTGACAGATGGGGAATCCCCTATTAACTTAGGTTTCCTAATTGCAACGTACATGTAATGTGAGTGAAAAATAAACTTGTATAGTATTGAGCCACTTCCATTTTAGCATTATTTGTTATTGTAGCATTACCTAACACGTACTGACTAAACTAGAGCCCTTGTTTTCCCAAGCACACAGTTTCATGAGGGCTTGAGCTCCAAGGTCATTTTCCCTTTCATGACCGTACTGACATACCTACCTATTTAGCTATTTTCTCTAGGGCAAGATACATTGACGACAAGTGATCATGGGCTTTTAGAGAGGTGGGTTTTTAGGTACCTAAAAGATGAAAGTCAGATTCCTCAGAACTTTAAAGAAAGTCCAAATGGATGGTCATCTGCAGAATGGACTGTCTTACACGTTTTCCCATGGGTGGACTCTTAGGTGAGGAGTATGTTTTCTTGGGTGGAGGAAGAGAGTGGAGGTTAGAAGAGGGATAAAGGATGCTAATGAGACCTATTAGTCATGAGGAGATTTTTTTTTCTTGCCTAGTTGGGGGTGAGGTCACTCTGTGTGACTCACAGACCTAAAATTCTCCCACCTCAGTATTTTTCAAACTTACCAGATGATTATTAAAAATGAATTTCTGGAAATTACTTTCTTCTTTGTTTGTTTGTTTTTGTCATTGTTGTTTTGGTGCTGGGAAGAGGACAAAAGCAGTCCCCCAGTCCCACAAATTGTGCAGTTGAGTTTCCCACCTTGGGGAAACTTCAGGAGTCAGTGCATCAAGAGTGCAGGGGATAAGCCTTGTCCTGGGAAAAACACCTTCATAATCAAGGGATCTCCCCTGAAATTAAGTACAGAATCTGCTTTGAACCTGGCATTCAAAAAGCAGTAAAGAAGAAAAATCAATAGACCTAAGAAAAATAAAACTGGAAAAGGGGAATGACTTTGAGGAGATTCTGAAAGAGCCCATCTGGAAATGGGTGCACGATACACCAGCAGGTCTGTTTGTGTTACACATCACTCTCCTGGTTGTAAACTTGAGGAGCTTAAAAAAGAAGAGCGATTCTTCCTGGGCATCTGGCTTCATTTATTCGTGCACAGTGAGGCCCCCCAGCAGTTTTCAACAGAAGAAGCTTAAGTATATTATAGTAATACTAAATTCAACCACATAAAACAGAGATGAGGAATATATTTTAAAAAATAATTTCTTAATTTGTGGATGCAATGACGTGATATCTGGCCTTTGTTTTACAATCATTCAGTGGGGGAAGACTTTATGTAAAACAGAATTGGCCGTGAATTAATAATGTCAGAGATGGATAACGGTGGCTCATTAAGTTATTCTCTTCATTAAAAAACAAAAACCTTACCAATTTTATCTCTCCATATAATTTATAATCATTCACT
This sequence comes from Tonatia bakeri, assembly GCA_004024845.1. NCBI lineage: Eukaryota > Metazoa > Chordata > Mammalia > Chiroptera > Phyllostomidae > Tonatia > Tonatia bakeri. Next base: position 69,537 of record PVIA01001888.1, read on the forward strand.
GAGAGCTGCCTTCTAAAGGAAATGACCATCGAATTTGATGATGGAATGTGTAACTGATTTTCACTAAAATTGGCCATCACTATACATAACCGCAAAAAGGCATATTAAAAAAAAAACCTACCTCATTCTACACTGCTCTTCCATACACCTCTGTACTTTAGTTGAAATAAATAGGAATTAATAAATGAAAAGTTATTTAAATGCTAAGTTAAAAATATTCATAGATTAATATCAACACAACATGAGCAGTAAGGATTGGTGTTGTAGTCAAGCCTATACTATATAGTATTTGGGTCAAATACATTTAAGAAAGTTTAATGCTGGCTGGCATGGCTCAGCTGGTTGGAGTGTTGTACCTAAGGGTTTCAGGTTTGATTTCCAGTCAGGGCACATGCACAGGTTGTGGGCTCATTCCCCAGTTGTGGTGTGTGCAGGAGGTGGCTGATCTGGATTGGTGTTTCTCTCTCCAACTGATGTTTCTCTCTCTCTCTTTCTCTCTGTCCCTTCCCTTCTCTCTCAAATAAGAATAAAATAAAACTTAAAAAGAAAGAAAGAAACATCCTGGCTGGTGTGGCTCAGTGGATTGAGCGCCGGCCTGTGACCTGAAGGGTTGCCAGTTCAATTAACAGTCAGGGCACATGTTCAGGTTGCAGGCCAGGTCCCTGGTGGTGGGTGTGCAAGAGGCAACCACACATTGATATTTCTCTCCTTCTCTTCCTCCCTCCCTTCACGTCTTCCTAAAAGTGAATAAATTATCTTTCAAACAATTTAAAAAAAGGAAACATCTTGGGTAACTATAACTATATCTCTAAATGTTAATTGGTATAAATATTTTATGTTTTTTCATTGAATCCTAATAAAAGTGTTACATATAATTCAGTGTGTAAACATTCAAGTATTAATTATTAATCTTTTTTGAGTTGATTTTTAAGAAAAAAAGGAAGAGGGAGTGAAACATCAATTTGTTGTTCCACTTATTTATTAATTCATTGGATGATTTTTTAAAAATATATTTTATTGGCCCTGGCTGGCGTAGCTCAGTGGATTGAGCGCGGGCTGTGAACCAGGCATCGTAGGTTCGATTCCCAGTCAGGGCACATGCCTGGGTTGCAGGCCATGTCCCCCAGCAACCGCACATTGATGTTTCTCTCTCTGTCTCCCTTCCCTCTCTAAAAATAAATAAAATCTTTAAAAAAAAATAAAAATATATTTTATTGATTATGCTATTACAGTTGTCCCATTTCCCCCTTCATTCCCCTCCACCCTGTATACCCTCTCCCACCCACATTCCCCCACTTTAGTTCATGTCCATGTGTCATAAGTTCTTTAGCTTCTACATTTCCCATACTGTTCTTGCCCTCCCCCTATTTTCTACCTACTGTCTATGCTACTTATTCTCCATACCTTTTCTCCCTCTCTCCTCCTCCCATTCCCCTGTTGATAACCCTCCATGTGATTTCCATTTCTGTGGTTCTGTTCCTGTTCTAGTTGTTTGCTTAGTTTGTTTTTGTTTTTGTTTTAGGTGTGGTTGTTAATAATTGTGAGTTTGCTGTCATTTTACTATACATGTTTTTTTTACCTTCTTTTCTTAGATCAGTCCCTTTAACATTTCATAAAATAAGGGCTTGGTGATGATGAACTCCTTTAACTTGACCTTATCTGAGAAGCACTTTATCTGCCCTTCCATTCTAAATGAAAGCCTTGCTGGATAGAGCAATCTTGGATGTAGGTCCTTGCTTTTCATGACTTGGAATACTTCTTTCCAGCCCCTTCTTGCCTGTAAGGTCTCTTTTGAGAAATCAGCTGACAGTCTGATGGGAACTCCTTTGTAGGTAACTGTCTCCTTATCTCTTGCTGCTTCTAGGATTCTCTCCTTTGTTTTTACCTTGGCTAATGTAATTATGATGTGCCTTGGTGTGTTCCCACTTGGGTCCAACTTCTTTGGGACTCTCTGAGCTTCCTGGACTTCCTGGAAGTCTATTTCCTTTGCCAGAATGGAGAAGTTCTCCTTTATTATTTGTTCAAATAACTTTTCCACTTGTTGCTCTTCCTCTTCTCCTTCTGGTACCCCTATAATTCGGATATTGGAATGTTTAAAGATGTCCTGGAGGTTTCTAAGCTTCTCCTCGTTTCTTTGAATTCTTGTTTCTCCATTCTTTTCTGTTTGGTTGTTTCTTTCTTCCTTCTGATCCATTCTATTGTTTTGAGTCCCAGTTTCCTTCCCATCACTATTGATTCCCTGTGCATTTTCCTTCATTTCTCTTATTGGAGCCTGCATTTGTTCATCTAATTTGTGACCAAAATCAACCAATTCTGTGAGCATCCTGATCACCAGTGTTTTGAACTGTGCATCTGATAGGTTGGCTATCTCTCGGTTGCTTAAAATGATGGGTTCTGGGGCTTTGATTTGTTTTTCTGTTTGAGCCATCTCTCTCTCTCTCTCTCTCTCTCTCTCTCTCTCTTTTTTGTGGTCTGGTCGCACCTGTTACAGTAAGGGGCGGAGCCTTAGGTGTTCACCAGGGCAGGGCACCCTAGTGGCTGGGTTGTGACGTTGTATGTGGGGGCGGGGTCAAGAGGGAACAATGGCGGTTGCTCCGTTCTCCGTGGGACCTCAGTCTCCTCTGCTGCTTCCCCCAAGCAAACTGGGCCCCTCTGGTGCCAATTCTCATGTGGGTGAGGTTGTGCATGCCGTGGGATCCTCCAAGGACCTCTCCTGTGAGGCTGGGTGTCTCTCCCTGCGCCTCAACTCCCATAGGTGACCTCAATCAGTGTCCCGAGGCTCTATTTCCCAGCGCTGTGATTCTGGGTTGCGCGCACTGCCTTGCTTTACAATCGCCACCTCACCGGGTCTGCCAGTTGCCAGACACCACCCCTGGGCCGGATGTCTGTCAGATGCTGCCTGCTGCGGTCCACCCGCTATGGTCTTGTGTGCCCTGGATGCCTTACGTGCCCCCAGGTGCCTTACGCGCCCAGTCCCACTTTTCTCTGTTCTCTGCTCTCTGCTCTCTCCAGCTCGACCCGCGCCTTGCTGCTCATCTCTGCCCCTCCTACTGGTCTGGATGCACTGGTCTAATTCAACTTCTTGGATGTCCGACTTCCATTCAGATCAATTTTCTGTCATTCCTGGATGTTATTCTATTTCTAAATTGTTGTTGTCCCTATTCTGGTTGTGCGTGGAGGTATGGGTGCATCTACCTATGCCTCCATCTTGGCTGGAAGTCAGGAGAGAATCTTAAAAGTAGGAAAAGGAGACAGTTACCTACAAAGAAGTTCCCATAAGACTATGAGCTGATTTCTCAAAAGAAATCTTGCAGGCGAGAAGGGGCTGGAAAGAAGTATTCTAAGTTATGAAAAGCAAGGACCTACATCCAAGATTACCCTCTCCAGCAAAGCTAAAATTTAAAAGAGAAGGGCAGGTAAGGTGCTTCCCATATAAGGTCAAGTTAAAGGAATTCATCATCACCAAGCCCTTATATGAAATGTTAGTAACTTATATAAGGAAAGGAAGGTCGATAACTATGAACAGTATGATGACATCAAACTCACAGCTATCAAGAATTGGACCTAAAAAACAAAAACAAACTAAGGAAACAACTAGAAGAGAAACAGAATCACAGAAATAGAGATCACATGGAGGGTTATGATGCAGGCAGGCTAGGGATGCAGAGCTGTCCCTGCCTGTGGGTCCAAGTATGGGTCATTAAGGAGAAGAGTGTGGAGTTGGACAGCCCAAAACGTGAGAGCTGTGGCCAGAGGTCGTTTGTGGAGGGAATCTCCCCGAGCCTGGATGCTCTGTTGAATGAAGGATATGAGACATTTGAGGACACATGACCTAAAAACAAGAACAAAGAAAAAGGCTGCTATAGATCCTAGGAAGGGAATTAGTCAGGAAAACCAAGACCAGATATTGGCCTTAAAATCCCCAAAAGGGAGAGGCAAAGTACTAGGTAAATTCTGTATGGTTGACAGTGCATCAGTAGTTCTCAGATTCCAAATCAAAGGGTGAGGGCAAAAAATGAAACAGTAGCTTAGAAGAAAACTAGAAAAACTAGGATTCAGCCCTGGCTGGTGTGGCTCAGTGGATTGAGTGCGGGCTGCGAACCAGGCATCGCAGGTTCGATTCCCAGTCGGGGCACATGCCTAGGTTACAGGCCATGTCCCCCAGCAGCCGCACACTGATGTTTCTCTCTCTCTCTCTCTCTCTCTCTCTCTCTCCCTTCTCTAAAAATAAATAAATAAAATCTTAAAAAAAAAGAAAAACTAGGATTCAATCAGTTTGTAGGTGACAATCGGACATTGTGATTTCCATTGAAACACATTTTCTCTCCCCAAATCGCTCTCGTTTTGTTAAAGAGACTGCATGTAAGTCCAGTTTCAACTTGGTCTGATTATTTTCATGAACACAATAAGAATAGTAATTGATTATACAGGCTCTTTATTTTTTTTAATTTTCAAAAGATTTTGTTTCTTTATTTTTGGACAGAGGGGAAGGGAAAGAGAAAGAGAGGGAGACAAACATCTGTATGTGGTTGCCTCTCTCACGCCCCCTACTGGGGGCCTGGCCTGCAACCCAGGCATGTGCCCTGACTGGGAATTGAACCTGTGACCCTTTGGTTTGCAGGCCTGTGCTCAATCCACTGAGCTACACCACCCAGGGCTTTATATATATAGGCTCTTTTAAATCTGCCTTGCTGGAATTTCACAAGGAACCTTCAGATTGAGTTTTAACGAGCCTCTCAGGGCAAAGAAGCCAAGCCACATAGTTGCCATCTGTCTTTGCCTGAAATACCTATAAGTTTGGATGGATTCCTCAAGTTCTTGAGGTCCCCATGGTGTCATGAGCTTCCTTCATTGCCATTTTTAGGAAAGCAACCTTTCTTCCTTACCTGGAAAGACTGCTATGAAGCATGTGACCAAAGAAGGAGCCAGGCCATTTCTCCAAGGGGCTCTTACTTGCTTCAAAAGTCAAACTTAATTTCTTGAGGCTTTTTGGTGACATCCAGAGTCCGGGCATGACTCTTTTGATTATGACACTCTAGACAAACACTTGGTTAATAAAACCACATTTGGAAACTTGTGCTATTAGAAAGAGAACAGATTCTTCCTGGGTTTATGCAAACGACCATATTGCCAAAAGAATAATACTCATAAAGAGTTGCTGAATTCTATAAGGATTGGGTAGGGAGAAAAACAGAAATGTTTCAGTATTCTTATGTGAGTATCATGTACGAATTGTTCTAGGGAAAAAAACACGTTTTCTTATATCAGTCACTGCCAGGAAAACGGATAAGGAGGAGGCTTTGAGCAGAGTCTGGAGAGATGGAGAAGGGTTAGAATCCTCTCTCCAAACCTCAGGGAGTTAGGGGGTTAGCGCAGGATGAGCTTCTGCTGCCCATTGCTCCTCTAGTTATGAGTCTCAGAGGCTAGAGAAGAGGTAGAAATAGGGAGTGTTCCATGTATGGGCCACCAAAATGTTAGGGCGGTTGGTAACAAGGGCTGTGAAAGAATTCACAAAGAGAAGAAAGTGTTGAGAGTAAAGTTTTTGTTCTACTCTCTAAGAAATGAGAGGGGCATAGTGTGGAGAGATACACCAGCCAAGGTCAATTTTGTTCTTATTGTTATTTGCACATGAAGAAATTGAAGCACAGAGAAGTTCAGCTACAGGCCCAAGGCTCCACAGCTAGTAAGCATGGAGGTGTAACAGGGAATATTGGGGTCCCCCAAAATGGGGAAATTACCCTACTAACCTGGTTGGGGAAAGAGGAAGTGGAACAGAGTCACTGAGAGTTACTTTGCACATCTAAAGAACCTGGCCAGTGTTTCAGTAATGTTAAATAGCTGTGCCTGCTCTGAGCAGGGAGATGGGTGTGACTCTAACCCATAATGCCACGTACCAGCGGGGCCTTCTGCACCCACTCAGGGGGCCTGGAGGCAGTTCCTATGTCAAAGGGAGATGCCTGCCTGGACCAACAGTGGAGCTGAGAAAGGTGGAAGAGGCCAGACTACCGGCAGGTGTAAACCATTGTGGGAGGAGTTGGAAATGGGGTTATGGAGGAAGATCCACACTTAGGCATGGGGACAGCCAGGTACTCTCTCTCAACCAGGCTAGAGCTCTAGCCTGTGGGAAGGAAAGCAGGAGAGCCGTGGGAGGCTCTCCCTCTCATGTGCTCTTGACCACACAGCTTATAAAGGAGCAGAAAAGCAGGGTGTAGCAGCTGTGTGGGGGCTTGGCTACACAGTTTGAAAGGATGTGGAAGGACCTGCACCAGCCCACAATGATAATTGGGTTTTTGATTCAGCGCAGGAACCTAGCTGGCAAGAGCACAGACAACTGGAAGAAGCAAGAATACAGACGGGAATCTGCCCAGCTAAGCTACAGACTTCTGTTTCTTTTCTAGAGAGATGGTACCTCTGACTGGCCTGGTTTGGCAAGAGGAGGCAGGACTGCGTTTGTTGGTGATTTTTTGTTTATAAAGAACATGGGATTTAAGGGGAGAATTTGGCCATTGTTCTAAACCTGTAGACCTTTTGAATAAATAGTTCTTTTCCTTTTCATAAGACTCTGGCGTTAGGAGTTACAGTTCTTATCGGCGGCAGGCAATAGAACCCAGAGGTTCTGTTACAGAGGCAGAAACTGAACTCAGGAAACCTGGCACCAAAGTCTAGCTGTCAACCAGGATATACCACTGCCTCCGTGGGGCACTGAAACAAGGAGGATTAAATCAAGAGTTAAAAGATAAGGGAACCTGGCTGGCATGACTCAGTGGAATGAGTGCCAGCCTGCAAACCAAAGGGATGCTGGTTTGATTCTTAGTCAGGGCACATGCCTGGGTTTCAGGCAAGGTTCGCAATGGGGGGTGTGCAAGGGGCAACCACACATTGATGTTTCTCTCCCTCTTTTTCTCCCTCCCCCTTTCTAAAAATAAATAAATAAAATCTTTTTAAAAAAGAATATAAAGGAAAAACTTTTTTCTACTGACTTTATTTGGGTGACATTGGTTAATAAAATTACATAGGTTTCAGGTGTACAATTCTATAACACATCATCTGTATGTTATATTGTGTGTTCACCGTACCATGTCAGGTCTCCTTCCATCACCATTTATCCCCCCCGTACTCTCTTCTACCTCTTTTTTACCCACTTTCCTTTTGTTGTCTGTCTATGAGGGTTTTGTTTTTGTTTGGGGTTTTTTTTTGTTTTATTTTGTTTTTTGCTTAATCCCTTCACCTTTTTCACTCGACCTGACAGCTGCCAGTCTGTTCCCTGTATCTATGGTCTGTTTCTATTTTGTTAATTTATTTTGCTAAGGGAAAAACTTTTAGAGCAAGAAAAAGAAAAGTGGGGAGAGGAAGAGAGAAAGTCAGTGAAAATAAAGGAATAAGGTAGATCAATAAATGGCAATGTTTTAAAATGGAAGCCGTAGAAGGCAAAAAGAAAAAGGGGGAGAAGATTATAGCTTAAATTTATGCAAAGTAAGATTAAGAGTTTTAAAAGAGCCATGACTGGTGTGGCTCAGCGGATTGAACACCAACCTGCAAACCAAAGGGTCACCAGTTCGACTTGCGGTCAGGGCACATGCCTGGGTCGCGGGCCAGGTCCCCAGTATGGGGATCGTGAGAGGCAACCACACATTGAAGTTTCTCTCTCTCTCCTTCTCCTTTCCTTCTCCTCTCTCTAAGACACACACACACATAAATAAAATCTTAAAAAAATAAATTACACAACTTAAAAAAAAGAGTTTTTAAAAGAACAAGCAGTCAAAAAAAAAAAAAAAGATCAAGGGAGAGCACAAAGCTACAGCACAGTGAAAGAAGGTTGACAAGGGTAGAGAAAAACAGAAACCAAACCCAAGCCTAAAAGATAATCAGCCAGGAGGTCAAGAAGGATGGAGAGCGTAGACAGTCTTGCTAGAGGCAGCTGAGGAAGGACTGAAAAAGGGTTTTGTGGATGAAAAGAGGCCACATACCAAACTTGGCAAAGTCAGGGAAAGCCTACAAACTCAGAAACCTAAAGTAACCACATAGGATGATCTGAAATTAAAAACTTTTTTTTTTTACTAAAAGCAGGTCAGGAGGAGCAGTCATTGTCTTAGGCTAGAATCTTCTCTACAAAGTCAGTCTTCACCTTGATGAAGCCTGTTTATTGTCTTTTTGCCTCAATGATAACATTCCTTTGGAATGTCAAGGTCACTTTCCAAGCCCCTGGGGCACGACCACCACACCAGAGCAGAGACCACAAACCCCCTCCCTGTTGTTAACTGTTGACTGTTCACCATCCTGTACCCGCCTATGTAAAAGAAGCATGTGTCTATCATTTTACTTTTTTGTCCAGTCCCAGACATTTCCCTGCTTTGTTTTCTCCTGCCTCCCGAATCTATCATCAGTGTATTTTCATGTAACATACTTACATCTCTTCTTTTGATTGTAATATATAAAATAAGGTGCAAAACTGCCATTTTCCGGAGCATTCCCTCAATCCACCAAGGTCTTGCTTACCGGTAATTGCCCTCAGTTTAGCTCAAATAAACTCACAAAAATTCTCTACAGTTTCAAATGCCTCTTACGTTGCCGGTTTTTAGGACATTTCAAGCTCCTAGCCTGTCCTAAAACACATAGGAAAGCTTCAGGAACTCTCCTCACCTGCTACCTCCATTCTCTGGGGCTCCAGTCCCTTTAGCGGAGCCTCTTACTTCCACCTCAGGAGGCCTGGGACAGAGTTCTCTGGAACACTGCTTCTCACAGTGGGCTCCTTGAACCAGCAACATCTCATTACTGAAGCTTGTTAGAATGCAGAGTCTCAGGCCTCACCTTCAGTCTACTGACTGATTCAGCATCTGCATTTTAACAAGATCCCAGGGGATCTGGGTGTACATTAACACTGGCAAAGTACTGCTTCACAAGAAATAGCACATTTCTTTCTTTGATTCTTAATTCATGACATATTATAAATATTCAAATAAGTATAAGAATAATGCAGCAAATGCTTAGGAACCTACAACTCAGACATTACAACTGTTGGCATTTTGACAAATTTACTTCAGATCTACCTTTTTTTCTTAAACATTAGAAGTGTACCTGGCTGGTGTGGCTCAGTGGCTTGAGTGCTGGCCTGAGAACTGAAAAGGTCACTGGTTCGATTCCCGGTCAGGGCACCTGCCTGGGTTGCAGGCCAAGTTCCCAGTTGGGGGCGTGTGAGAGGCAACTGATGAATATATCTCTCGCATGTTTCTCTCCTTTCTTTCTCACTCTCTTTCCCTCTCTCTAAAAGTAAATAAATAAAAATTCAAAAAAATCATTAGAGGTATAGTTATTTTCCACCCCGACTGCTCTTCAGTTCTTTTTCCTTACCAGGAGATAACTGCTGCTATGAAGTTGGTATGTTTCCTTTCCTGTATTTGCATCTTTATTACGAGTGATAGAATTCATACACACAGAGTTGTGTTGTGTCATTTCATCTTACATAAATAATATCATGCTCTATAGATCTTTTTGCAACTTGCCTTTTCAACTTAGCATTGAGTGTTTATTCATTGTGTGTAGGCTGAGTTTCCTCATTTTAATAGCTGTATAGAATTCCTTTAGTTGCATTTTGTAAAATGTATTAGTCAGTTCTTCTTTTGAGTAACATTTAGGCTGTTCCCAATTTTTTTGCTATTATGACAAAAAATAAGCTGAAATGGACATTTCAGGTCTCTGTGCACACACATGAGTTTCACCACTGCAAACATCTAGGAGAGCGTTTTCAGTTACCCCATATTTAGATTCACTGGATGTTGTCAATTGCTTTCCAAAAGTGGTTGAGCCAATTTACTCCTGCCAACCATGTGCAAACTTTCTTCCATTTTCAAATCTTCATCCACACTTGGATTGTGTTGGTGTTTTAAACACTGTGGGCTGGCTAACCAAATACCCGTTCTAACCCTTTCTGTGTGGCTTTATTCTATGATAGGTATTGGAAAACTAATGTTGATGTAAGAACATCCAAACTGGTAGAGAATTTTTTCGAGTTTATTTGAGCCACACTGACTACAATTGCCAGGAAGCAGGATCTCAAATGCTTTCAAGAAATGCCAATGTGCAGTTTTTTTAAACATTTGGAGGTAAGGACTGAACTTCAGGAAGATTACATGAAGATGGGAGAAAGCAAAGTGGGGACTGGATTACAGGATGGTTCGCAAGATTATATGCTCCCTTTCCAATGGTTATGCCTATGCTTCCCAGGGGTCTGAAAAAGAGGAATACTCTGACAGTTTCAAAGGTGTGTTGATCTAGATGCACAAGAACAATGGACAGGGCTCGCTTAAAAACCTTTCCCTAAAGAAGGTATTGGCATGAGGTGTGACTACCCATCATGACCTGCCAAGTTAGGAACTTCTGATCAGATCACCCTGTGAGGTTACTTTCAGTTTGATTTATTACAGCACCTCTTTTTTCACCCACTCTCTTCCCTTTAATCTGGGGTGACCATATAACCGTTCTGGACATTCTCTTTCATGTTTTATTAAAGAAAAAATTGGAAGCAAAATTGGCCAAATATCAATGTTTGTTACTGAAACCAGAAAAGCTGGTGTTCATGCTGCCTGTCACCTACCAGACCCAATAAACACAGACAGGGACTGAATCTTTATGGGCACTTTATTCAGACAGTCAGAGATCTGAGAAGAGGGAGCGTTTGCATCCTAACAGACCGTCTTAAATTCCACTTAAAATTAGCCCTTTTCTAAGGAGAACAAACAGTGGGTAAAGGATTAGGAATTCAGGGGAAAGTTAATTGGATTAAGCAACTGCAGCATTCTCACCCTGGGCCATGGTCATCTCACCTGGAGCACGATGGCTCAGAAACCATCTTGAATTGCTTGCAGTCCTTTCGAGGCACAAAGATGGAACTGCTTGGGGTTTCCTGGAGTCAGGGTGTGTCATACCTTCAGCTCCTGGAACAATAGCTTTTACACACATCGATTACTAAGTTTATTAGCTATTACTTAAACTAAAATTTTCCAACTTTCGAGTCTCCTATTATTACGAATTGATTGTACGTACTCACACATAAGTGTTGAGTTATATCACTTGCTGATGTTTGAAATATTTTGTAAGGCAAAAGTGGGCTGGAAAGATTTTAAAGCTTTTGCTTTTCTGACCAAGACAATCAGCGCATTCACTTTGATCTGTCTTCCTTGATGTTGGCTTTAAAACTTGGTGAGATGCAGGAAGGCTTATCAGGTACTTTGCAATCGTGTGGTTGAACATCTGAGCTGAAGCCGACAGTCACCCCCAGACCTTCAGATTTCTTGTTTTGTGAGAAAAAGAATCTGGTGTCTGTAAGTCATGGTTACTGAGGTCTTCTGTTACTTGTCGCCTAATGCTTAAAATAGCCAGGTTTGCTAATTTTGTCAACCTGATGGGTGTAAATGGTTATCTCCTCCTTTTAATATGCATTTCCCTGCTTACTAAAGATTAGCTTCATTTTATACGTTTCACATGTTTATTGGTCATAGAAATCATTCCTTTGCCTATTTTCTTTTTTAGGTTGTATGTCTTTTCCTTATAACTTGTAGGTTTAAAAAATACTTTGGATACCAATTATTACTCATTAAATACACTTCAAATTGTATCTCCCAGTGTGTAATTTCTCTTTTTTCTAGCTTTATTGAGAAATAATTAACATATATCACTGTATAAATTTAAAGCATACAGCATGGTGGTCTGATTTACCGATATTGTGAAATGATGACCATAACAGGTTCAGCTAATGCAAAAGTAATCATAAACATAATTCAGATGTTCAGCTAACATATAAATAATCCCCCAGGCTTGCTCTCCTTCCTGGGAGCAGGGCCACATCTTTCTTCCCTCTCAGGTGTGCATCTTCTGAACTGTAAGTGTCCCCACAAGACTTGCAACTGGGGAGCAGCAGGCAGCGGCAGCTTGCCCCCAGCTAACCTCCTGAACCTGTCTCCAGGGTCCCCTTTTCTCTGACCTTCCAGTGAGCCTGTGGCTTCTTCTATCCTAGGCCCTTTCTCATTTCACTGTCTGGGGTTTTAATAAACATATTCTCAAGATAAAATGTATAAAAAAGAGATAATCCTCCAATATTTTCCTTTGAAAGTTTTACTTTTAATATTAATTTTCAATTAATTTTAATATTTAAGCCTTTGAACCACTTGGAATTTGTTTTGGATGTGATATGAACTAGGTAAAGAACACTAAAAATGAAAGGGAGCTGGGCCTTGTCAAGACCTTGATTTCCAATTTCTAGCCTCCAGAACTGTGAGAGAATAAATGTCTGCTCTTTTTTTAAAAAGATTTTATTTATTTGTTTATTTATTTATTTATTTATTTATAGATAGATAGATAGATAGATAGATAGAGAGAGGTGAAGGGAGGAAGAAAGAGAGAGACAGAGAAACACCAATGTGTGGTTTCCTCTCAAGCACCCCCTACTGGGGACCTGGCCTGTGCCTTAATTGGGAATCAAACTGGAGACCCATTGGTTCACAGGCTGATGCTCAATCTACTGAGCCACACCAGCCAGGGCCACTTTTGGTAAAACTCCTAACAAGAAAAAGTGGGTTAAAGGATTCTCTCCTATTTCTAGTGTGTTGAGTATGCCCTCCTCATATCTTTGACCATGCTGGGTGACTGTGCCCATTTTCAAATGCCTACTCTGTGTCTCCACGCCTAAGGCCTCCCCAGACCTTTTCAAAACCTAGGCAGGCTGCTTTGCCCCAGTGAAGGGAAAGCTGGATGTGCTAGGGAACCACAGCTCAGGGATCAGCTCTCGAGCTATGACCTTCTCTAAGCCAGTGGAGTACAGATCCCCCAGCTCCCTCATCCTTTGGTGGGGTAATTGTGAGGGTCTACTTCCGAGGGAACCCAAACAAGAGGTCTAAGTGTTTTCACAAAATGGTTTCTGAATTTAAACTTATCATTTATTTGTTTCTGAATCTATTGAGATGACTGTTGGTTTTTGCTTCTTTAATCTGCAGCTGAGTAAATTATATTGCTGTTTTCTAGCAGTCAAATGAATGACATCCTTGTCTTCCTGAGATAAACACTGCTTGGTAGTATTTGTTTTCAATGTTGTATCAATAACATTGCTGCCATTGTTTAGCTAATGGTTTATTCATAATCATTACATCTATATTAGTGAAACTGAGCTATCAGTTTTCTTTCACTGTCCTTTCTTGCTTGGGGTCAGGGCTATACTAGCAGTAGCTAGCATCTAGCCTCTTACAAATTACTGAATCTTGTTTCTTAGTTTGGGTGATATAGAAGTTTTCTCTTCCTTGAAGGGGATCAAAGTGCCTGTGAAAACAACCGGATTTGGTGAAGTAATCTGTGGATAAAATTTATTATTCTAATTCAATTTCTTTATTTTTTTTAAGATTGTATTTATTTGCTTTTTAGAGAGAAGGGAAAGGAGAGAGAAAGAGAGGGAGAGAGACATCAACGTGTGAGAGAAATATTGATTGGTTGCCTCTCCCAAGCCTCTAACGGGGTACCTGGCCCACAACCCTGGCATGTGCCCTTTGGTCTGCAGGCCAGTGCTCATTCCACTGGGCCACCCCAGCCAGGGTATGAAATTCAGTTTCTTTAGTGTATAGTAAGTCTGCTCGGATTTTTTATTTCATGTGCAATTTCTGGTAGTTGTTATTTTCCGGATAATTTTCTACTTTATGTCATTTTCCAAACATATAGTTTAACATACAGAGTTCAAAGCTTCGAAGGAGATCTGCTTGTCTGTCCTCCTATGTCAGTGCTGAGCAGACACGGAAAAGTGCAAAGAAAAAAGATGTTTTTATTTGCCTCCAGTGAGCACCAACTGCAAAAAGACATGGGGGAGGAGCTGGTCATTTCTTAAATACTCCTAGTTATACTCATTAAAGACTTTTCATCATAACTTTTTAAGAAGTATATTTTTTTGATTATGCTATTACAGTTGTCCCATTTTTTCCCTCCCCTTTATTACCCTCTGCCCTGCACCCACCATCTCACCAGCATTCTTCCCACTTACTTCATGCCCATGAGTCGCACATAAAAGTTCTTTGGCTTCTCTATTTCCTGTACAATTCTTTTGTTTTAAATATTTTATTTACGTATTTTTAGACAGAGGGGAAGGGAGGGAGAAAGAGAGGGAGAGAAATATCACATGCGAGAGTTGCACCGATCGGCGGTCTCTTGCGTGCCCCCAGCTGCAGACCTGGCCCCACAACACAGGCATGTGCCCTGATTGCGAATCAAACCAACAACCTTTCATTTCACAGGCCGGCACTCCATTCACTGAGCCACACCAGCCAGGGTCCTAAATTGTTCTTAACCTCCCCCTTTCTATTTTGTACCTACCCTTTTTGCTTCTTATTCCCTGTATTTTCCCCCATCCTTCCCCCACCCCTTCCCCACTGATAACCCTGTGTGATCTCCAGTTCTATGATTCTGTTCGTGTACTAGTTGTTGGCTTAGCTTGTTTTTGTTTTAGGTTCATTCAGTTCTTGATAATTGTGAGTTTGTTGTCATTTTAGTGTTCATAGTTTTGATCTTCTTCTTTTTCTTAGATAAGTACCTTTAACATTTCATATAATAAGGGCTTGGTGATAATGAACTCCTTTAACTTGGCCTTATCTGGGAAGCACTTTATCTGCCCTTGCATTCTAAATGATAGCTTTGCTGGATAGAGCAATCTTGGATGTAGGTCCTTGCCTTTCATGACTTGGAATACTTCTTTCCAGCCCCTCCTTGCCTGCAAGGTCTCTTTTGAGAAATCAGCTGACAGCCTTATGGGTACTCCTTTGTAGGTAACTATCTCCTTTTCTCTTGCTGTTTTTAAGATTCTCACCTTATCTTTCATCTTGGGTAATGTAATTATGATGTGCCTTGGTGTGTTCCTCCTTGGGTCCAACTTCTTTGGGACTCTCTGAGCTTCTTGGACTTCCTGGAAATATATTTCCTTGGCCAGATTGGGGAAGTTCTCCTTCATTGTTTTCAATTTCTTGCTCTTCCTCTTCTCCTTCTGGCACCTCTATGATTCAGATGTTGGAACATTTAAAGTTGTCCTGGAGGTTCCTGAGCCTCCCCTCATTTTTTTGAATTCTTGTTTCTTCATTCTGTTCTGGTTGAATGTTTATTTCTTCCTTCTGGTTCAAACTGTTGATCTGAGTCCTGGTTTCCTTCCTGTCACTGTTGGTTCCCTGTATATTTTTCTTTATTTCACTTTGCATTGCCCTTACTTTTTCTTCTATTTTGTGACTGTACTCAAACATTTCTGTGAGTGTCCTGATTACCAGTGTTTTGAACTGTGCATCTGACAGTTTGGCTATCTCTTCGCTGCTTAGTTGTTTTTGTGGTGTTTGATCTGTTCTTTCATTTGGCCCACATTTCTTTGTCTTGGTGCTCCTGTTACATTGTTCCGGGCAGAGCCTTATGTATTCATCAGGGTGTGGCAACCCACATCACTGTGTTGTTATGCAGTCTAGACTAATGTTTCTTCTTTAACTCCTTGGCTGTCAGACTTCCATACAGTTAGATTTTCTGGGAGTTCTGGTTGTTTTTGTTTTTAAATTTGTTGTTGTTCTTTGTTTGGTTGTGCAAGGAGGCACAGTGTATCTACCTATGCCTCCATCTTGGCTGGGAGTCCCCAAGACTTTTCATTGTAACTTTTAAAAAGCTCATTAAATAGCACAGATATTCTGAAAAAGTGAACAAAGGTCCTTAGGCCAGACAGGAGCACAAAGGGCGATTTCAGGCAAAGGTAACACCAGGTGGGCAGAGCAGAAGTTTTCCTGGCTGGGCTTGGAGATAAGGCAGGATGCTCACCTGGCACTGTGGCCAAGGCCATGTGATGGAGACATGGAGGCCAGGTCAAGGAGGCAGAATTATATCTGGCAGATACCTGATCTTCAACTCTTGGTCAAATGCACCATTTTGGAGAAAATTGTGGGGCTGGGGGGAGGAAGAGACATAAACATTTTTTTGCTCTTTTTTTTTTTTTTTTTTTTGTACATCCTTCCCAGAAGTACTCCTTACTGTGTCAATGTGTGGAGTGGACCCAGCAAGCTCCTATGCCATCTCCCTGCTCCAAAAATCCATTTAATATTTTGTCTTCATATAGAGGATGTACCAGATATTATACTGATAAGAACAGATACTACACTTGATCTTAGCCAAAAGGCTGAGAAGTGATTCTTTCTACTTTTAAGCCCAGTTTTAAAAGATTGTTTGGAGGTAAAGGAAAGGTAAGAACAAGGAGAGGCGGTAGGAACAGTGTCCCCAGAGGACCTGAGGCTCAAGTATGACCAGGGCATGGAAAGCCTGCAGTTAAGTGAAGGCTTTGGCTTGGGTGTTAGGAGGAAAGGGTGTGAATGTGGCATTGAACTTGAATACCTAGGGAGTTTTGGAAATCCAAGACTTGGCAGCTCTGTGGCCTCTGGCAAATTACTTAATTCCCAAAGCCTTGGAATACCAGAATGTGGCCTCTGATTTTCAGTTGAGTTCTGTGGAGTTTTAAATTCCTATGGCTTGGCCATGAGATCTGGGGATCAGTTGGGTCAGGGAAACTTAAGGGTTGTATCTCCCAAAGACCCTTCTTCGACCTCAGTAGCACCCCTGCTCTATCTCACTTGGATGCTGTGCACAGGTGATCCCAGCAATAGCATTGTGTCTGGGAAACTGAAAGATTCTGTAGCTGGGAAAATTAAATAACAAAAAGGAACTGCCATGGGTATTCGGCAAACAATGGCATTTTTTAAAGAGGAGTCTTACTTAGCATTCTAGAAAAATAAAGGCACAATGATGTGCAAAATGAATTGGGGAGGGGAGAGACTAGAACTTTGCTCATCAGGGAATGGCCTGTAGATCAAGAACATCAGCATCACGTGGAAGCTTGTAAGAAAGACAGATTCTGGAACTGCACTCAGATCTGCTGAACCAGAATGAGTTTTCTTTTTTTTTAAGATTTTATGTATTTACTTTTAGAGAGGGGGAAGGGAGGGAGAAAGGAAGGGAAACATCTGTGTGTGAGAAACGTCGATCGTCTCGCACATCAATTTGTTGCCTCTTGCACACCACCAACCAGGGACCTGGCCTGCAACCCAGGCATGTATCCTGACTGGGAATCCAACCAGTGACCTTTTGGTTTGTGGGATGACATCCAAACCACTGAGCCACACCAGTCATGGCGGAATTAGCATTTTAACATTAGGCAATTTAGGAATACTTCAATGAGGGCCCAAATCAAGAGTTTCAAATTCAGTCACCTGCTAGGACCAGGGAAGACATAAGTTAATAAATGAATGATGGGTCTACTGTGTGGGATTGGCAAATGGCAGAATGACCCCACCCCTGACCCCTGTGGGGGTGAGACCCTCATCTCTAGCCCTGAAGATTCTGGTCATGCCGGAACAGAGGCATTGCCAGGACTTCTGATTTTTCAAGAGAAACATGAAATTCAGATTCTAATGTGAAATCTAACTTTTTAATCTTGACAACATTTTTTTTGTCCAGCATCCAAAATCTTTTTAATAACAAGGTAGGGTCTGGGGTTAGTTTTTGTAGCCACTCTGGCCTGTCAGCCTCTAGTGACCTCGAACTTCCAGCCCTTGGAGTGCAGGTAGGGTTTGATGTGGTTGTGAGGGGTTCCTTGAGCCTTGCAGAAGCCTCTCAGCTCTTTCAAGGACCAGAAAGCGGGACTGTGCCAGGGACCGTTTGGGCACCTTCTACCTGTGCATGTCATTGATTATGGACCCCACAAACACAGTGGTTTGGCCCTCTGGCCAGGAAGCTTTATCTTCTGGATCATCTGGAAAAGGGTCCGAGGCAGCCAGCGGGTGCAACTCACAAACAACTCTTCAGCCCTGGTTGCGTGAAGGGGCGTTGTCTCGGCTGGCTAGAAAGCTGTGCGGTTTGACCTGTGCAGTTTGTCATCGCTCTTGTGCTCCTCACACCAAAACTTTTGGTCTTTGAGGTGGTGCATGTGGACTCCCACGATGGTGCCTCCTGCTTTACCAGCTCTGGAAATTGAAAAACAATTTTTAAAATTGTGCTTAATTCTGAGATAAAGATTTGGGTGCAAGTGGTTTGTTTGAGAAGTGAGCTTGGGAAGCACTAGGAAGGGAGTAAGGAAGTAAGAGAGGGAAAGGACGACAGTCAGGAATGGGTGGTTCATCCTAACAATTATTACTGTTGGCACCTGGAGCCAAATCCCGCTGAGAAGCTCTGGGAACCGGCAAAGAACTCGCACCCCTGAGTTATCTCACTAGAAGGAGAAGGATGGGTGGGGAGATGGGATGTTGAGATAGCCCCTCCTGAGAGTCTTGGGACAGGGGGCAGCTCCTGGGTGGCAGTAATTACCCCTGCAGGGCCTGTGGCTAGTGCTTCCATCATTCTTCCCCATCTGCCAGGTCCTCAGGCACGAACCACACTGACTGGCGGGCCGGGGAGTCTGTAGGAGCACACTGAAAAGGTACAGTCCAAGGGGTGCAGACATTTAACCTTTTCAATAATCCTGAGACAGTTACTAGCTATGGGACTTCAGGCAAGTCACACTTCCTGAGCTTCAGTGTCTTCATCGGTCAACATAGGGACAGTAATTGTGCCTATGTCATTGGTTTGAGGGTTAAGAGTAACAACTGTGGAGTTTTTGGAACAGTCAGTACCTTCATCACAGTAAAGTGTCCAGTAAATGGTACTGCTACTATTATTTCACTATTATTATACGTGACCCATTTCACAGGTGAAGTATCTGATGCCCAGAGAGGAAGATCTTCTGGTTGAAAACATTAAATAGTAAAAAGGGACTGCCGTGGATATTCCACCTCTTCCGAGCTCACGTAGCTGTTTTTTTCCAGTCTGGTGGGCTGGGAGAAGGTTATGTTTTTTTTTTCATGTCTGTTCTCACTGCCATAGCATAAATTTATCACTCTCTTCCAGACTGCCTTCTAAGCAGTCTTCTTTCCAAGCATCCCATTTCCCACCTCCCTGTCCTCTACACCTAGTGGCAGTGAGCTTTGTAAGAAATATCTTAAATGCCTATGTCAGATATTATGAACACAGTCAGCACCCCCGCCCAACCCCAGATGCTCCGGGCCCCACTGACCATTTTTGAAAAAATTAATTTAGTAGTTTAATTGGAAAAAGCAATAAGGCAAAAAAAAAACACCCTGAAAAACTATTTAAATATTTTATTTATTTATTTTTAGAGAGGGGGAAGGGAGAGAGAAAGAGAGGGAGAAAAACATCAATGTGTGGTTGCCTCTCATGCGCCCCCTACTGGGGACCTGGTCTGCAACCCAGGCATGTGCCCTGACTGGGAATCAAACATGTGACCCTTTGGTTCGCAGGCCAGCGCTCAATCCACTGAGCTACACCAGCCTGGGCTGAAAATATATATAGTTTTGTTTTGTTTTTATGTGACTTTATTTCACTTGAAGGACTTCAAGCTTCTTTCATTGATTATTCTGCACACCACTCACCTGGCTTCTCTGTGCTTTTGCTTCCAGGGACACACATCTACATTCTCTTTAGAGGACTGTCCTACATAAGTCTCTTCAGGCCGCTGGAACTGCTCTGCCTGAAAGCACAGAGAGGACAGGAGTTTCTTTTTTTCTTAAACTCTTTTGTTAAAAAAATATTTTATCTATGTATTTTTAGAGAGAGGGGAAGAGGGGAGAAAGAAAAGGAGAGAAACACTGATGTGAGAGAGAAACATTGATCTTGCATGCACCTCGATGGGGGATCAAACCCACAACCTAGGCATGTGCTCTGAGCAGGAATTGAACTGGTAACCTTTTGCTTTGCAGAAGGACACTGAGCCAACTGAGCCCCACCAGCTGGAGCTTACTTCTTGACTGACAAGTGCTGGAGTATGAGCACCCAGCTCCTGTGCTTTGAGTAGGAACCAACTTAGAGATACGATTTATGTTCCAGAGCTCCCCTGTGGGATCAGGCCGAGGCCTGAACTCACCCTTCTCTTAGGTCCTGCTCCTTTCTTACTAGTTTCTCCTGGAAGCCTTTCCCTTTTATCTGGGGTCTGCCTCTGGGAAATCTGTTCAAAGACATTGGGTCCTAGAGAATGATACACCAGGCTCTCAGGAGTTTGGCTTGATCTCTTTCTTTAGTATTGTGGTGGTGGGGAATGAACTATGCATATATTAGTCTTGTGGATGGCTTAGAGAAGAGAAAATCTGACACCAAGTGAGACATCACAGTGTAGACCAGCCAGAAACTCATAATATGGTGCACGGAACTAATCTGAGTGCTGTGGAAAAGCAGGTGGGAAGAAAAGACCAAAGAGAGAAAGATACTGTGAAGATTTAAGCATATGTTCTCTGCCACGATGTCAAAACTTCAAATACAATAAAGATGTTAAGAGTCACTTGTAGCCCTACTATTCATAGACAGTTACTGTTGATACTGATATTTTACTGTATTCCTGTTAGTTACATATTACTGCACAACAAATGATCTCAAAAAGTAGAGACCTAAAACAGCAGTAAACATTTATTAACTCACTCAGTTTTGGGAGGTCAAGAATACCAGAACAGCTTAACTGTGTGGTTCAGGCTCAGGGTCTCAGGAGCCTGCAGTCACCAGAAAGGGACTGAAGTATCCTTTTCCAAGGCGATGTAGTCACGTCATCTGTTGGCAGAAGTTCTTGGGTTATTGACACATGACCCTCTCCACAGGGCTTCTTGAGCGTCCTTGGGACATGGCTGCTACTTTCCCCCAAAGCAAGCGATTCAAGAGAGAGCAAGATGCAAGATACAATATTCTTTATAACCTAGCCTTGGAATTCACACACTGCCAATCCTGCACTCTTCTTTGCTTACACACGCCAGCCCTATTCATTAAGAAAGAGAACTGCCAGTACAGTGTAAACCGTTGACCTGCCTGTAGACCATTCAGAGTATGAATAATGGTCAGTAAGGGCCATTGGGGGCCATTCTGGAGGCTGGCTAAGACAATCCCCTTCCAATTTTCTCTCTTATCTACTATTTCTCTTTCCGGTACACACTATCTTGTGAAGGAAATAACACTGGCTGACCACCCGGTGTCATTTCCTCCTCCTTTCTTGTTAACAGAGCACCAATTAATTCAGGTTTTATTATTCAGCATTCTTAGTGACAGACAACATAATCTAACCTAGAAGAAAGTTGTATAATCACAGAATCATTGGCATAACTGAAGAAACACCATCTATGGGAGGGGTCAGTAAATTATTGCCAGCAGGCTTGCTACCAATTTTTACCTAAATAAAGCTTTATGGGAACACAGCCACACCCATTTGTTTACATGTTGCCTGTGGCTGCTTTCACACTATAATGCCACACTAAATAGTTGTGACAGAAACCATACATCCCACAAAGCTGAAATTGTTTACTACCTGACCCTTTAAAAGAAAGTCAGGATGTACAGCCATTGTGGAAAATAGTATGGAGGTTCCTCAAAATATTAAAGACAGAATTACCATGTGATCCAGCAATCTCACTTCTGGGTATACATGCAAAAGAATTCAAAGCAGGATCTTGAAGAGATATTTGCCCACCCATGTTCATTGTAGCATTGTTCACAATAGCCAAGAAGCAGAAGAAAACTCAATGTTTGTAGATCGATAGATAAAAAAATGTGGCATATCCATGAAATGAAATACTTTTTAAAATATATTTTATTGATTATGCTATTACAATTGTCCCCCCCCCTTATTCCCCTCTGCTCTGCACACCCTCTCCCATCCTCATTCCCCCACTTTAGTTCATGTCCATGGGTTGTACATATACTGTATTTTTTGGAGTATAAGATGTACTTTTTCCCTCCCAAATTTGGGAGGAATGATGGTTGTTAATGCTGCTGTTGAGTTCTGTTTACATTGGTGAAATATTATGTTATTTGTTATTAAATATTTTACATTTTTTGCTTCAAATTTTTTTTCCTGTTTTCCTCTAAAACCTAGGTGCATCTTATGGACTGAAAAATACAGTAAGTTTTTTGGCTTCTACATTTCCTATACTATTTTCAACCTCCCCCTGTCTGTTTTCTACCTGCCATTTATGCTTCTTATTCTCTGTACCTTTTCCCTGGAAATGAAATATTATGCAGCCTTTAATAAAAGGAATCTTGTCACATGCTACGACATTGATGAACTTTGAGGACATTGTGCTAAGTGAAATAAGCTACAAACGGGTTACTGTATGCCTCCATTAATATGAGGTCTCTCAAGTAGTAGAAATCATAGAAACATAAGGTACAAAGTTAGTGGTCAACGATTGGGAGGAAAAAGATTTTGTGGTCTTTTTTTACATTTATTGCAACTTTATTTTTTTTTATGTAGCTTTGGTATTTTTAATTATATTTTATTGATTATGCTATTACAGTTATCCTGATTTTTCCCCTTTTGCTTCCCTCCACCCAGCACCCCCCACTCCCTCAGGCAACCCCATCACCCTTGTTCGAATCCATGGTCATTCATGTACATTCTTTGGTTCTTCCCTTTCTTATACTGCACTTTACATCCCCCTGGCTATTCTGTAACTACCTATTTGTACTTCTTAATCCCCTCACCTCTCACCCATTCTCCCACATCCCCCCTTCCATCTCTTTGTCTTTAACCTTTGGCATTTTTTTTTAAAGATTTATTTATTTATTTATTTTAGAGAGGGAAGGATGGGAGAAAGAGAGAGAGAAACATCAATGTGTGGTTGCTGGGGGCCATGGCCTGCAACCCAGGCATGTGCCCTGACTGGGAATCGAACCTGCGATACTTTGGTTCGCAGCCCGCGCTCAATCCACTGAGCTACGCCAGCCAGGGCAACCTTTGGCATTTTAATTATGATGTGTCTTGGGGTTAGGCCTCTTTGCATTCATCTTGTTTGGGACTCTGTGATTTCTGGACTTACATGACTATTTCCTTCACCAAATTAGGGAAGTTTTCTTTCATTACTTTTTTTCAAATAGATTTCCAATTTTTTTTTTAAGATTTTATTTATTTATTTTTTAGAGAGGGGAATGGAGGGAGAAAGAGAGGAAGCAAAATACCAATGTGTGGTTGCCTCTTGTACATCCTCCACTGGGGATCTGGCCCAAAACCCAGGCATGTGCCCTAACTGGGAATTGAACCAGTGACCCCTTCATTTGCAGGCCGGCACTCAACTACTGAGTCACACCAGCCAGGGTGATTTCCCATTTCTTGCTCCTTTTCTTCTCCTTCTAGCACTCCAATGAAACGAATGTTGGGTGGCTTAAAGTTGTCCCTCAGGCTGCTTACACTATCCTCATTTTGGGTTTTTTTTTTTTTTTTGGATTCTCTTTTTCTCTTGTTGTTCTGATTGATTGTTTTTGCTTCCTTATTTTCCAAGTCATTAATTTGATTCTCAGCTTCATCCACTTTCCTGTTGTTTCCCTGTAAATTGTTCTTTATTTTAATTAGTGTATCCTTCATTTCTGACTGGATCTTTTTTATGCTGTTGAGGTCCTCACTAAGTTCCTTGAGCATCCTTATAACCAGTGGCTTGAACTCTGCATGTGATAGATTGCTTATCCTCATTTCCTTTAGCTGTTTCTCTGGACTTCTGATCTGTTCTTTCATCTGGGCCATGTTTCTTTGTCCCCTCACTTTGGCAGCCTCCTTGTGTTTGTTTCTATGTATTAAGTAGAGCTGCTTTGACCCTGTGTCCAGGTAGTGTGGCCTGATGCAGGTAGGTGCCCTGTAGGGTCCAGTGGCACAGCCTCCCCAATCACCCAAGCCGGGTACTTGAGGTATGCCCTTCGTGTGGGCTGTGAATTAGTGTTTAATGGGCAGACTTGCAGTTTTGCAACATGAAAAAGTTCTAGAGATCTGTTGCACAACAATGTGAATATATTTAACACTACAAATTGTACACTTAAAAGTTGTTGAGGTTGCCCTGACCAGTGTGACTTGGTTGGGCATCATCCCACAATTGATCGATGTTTCTTTCTCACAATGATGTTTCTCTCCGTCTCTTTCTCCCTACCTTTCCCTCTATCTAAAAGCAAGTAAGTGAAATCTTTAGGAAAAAAAAGGGGAGTTAACGTCATAAATGTAATGTTATGTGGGTTTTTCTTAAACCACAATAAAAAAAGAAGTCACAGGATCACCCCCCCCCACACACACACACTACACTGAAAACTGTAATGCCAAAGGGCCCTATTGCCCCTGCCCGCAATCAGAATGTTGCAAGACAGGAAGCTGCTGCCACAGCTGCCACCTCCAGAACCCCAACCCCTGTGCCATGTTTATACAAGCAAGTTGGTATTCCTGGAGTCTTATCCTCTCCTCTCTCTGACTCAGGTTTCATTTGCAAGCTCACATGAACATTCTGATGGGTAGAAATGTAGTTTTAACTTCTAGTCTTCTCAGACCAGGAAGGTATGCTAGAAAGCTAATCCAATATCAACCATGACTGTCCATCAGCCTCCCCCAGTCATGTGCCAAAGTTCGGGTATTCTCAATTCAGTGGCAAATCCTGAGTAGTCTAAGTTAATGGTTTTCAAGCAGTCTATTCAAATGCCTGGAGCGTTTATTAAAACATCCCTAGAGTTTCTAAGTTAGAAAATTGGGGTGGGGTCCAAAGATTTGTCTTAAAAAAAAATTCCCAGGTGATGGTGATGGTTTAAGGATCGCCCTTTGAGAACCACTGGTCTGAGCCGCTATTTCCTGATCTTTTCACACCCTGCTCATCTAGATAAATGAATGCTGCTGCTTAGGAGGGAACAGCCTTCAGGTCCACTTAGCCTACTTGAGCGCTTTGGGGACCAAGATCTTGACTTACCTGTAATCCACTCAGAGCACAGGCACACCTTATCAGTGATTGGTTCAGGGTAGGCTAATGGACCCCTTTTGCTTCAGCTGAGCTGAGATATGAGGTTCTGATGATGGACATTGGAGAAGAGTTTCTTGCTCTTAAAAAGATACATGGGGAAAATAGTCCATCTTCTTAACCCAAAGGCATGCTATACCTGGACCCATGGAGCTATCTTGCAACCATGAGGGCAGTTAGGCTGATAGGTTGATGAGATAGGATGGAAAGATGAAAAGAACTCGAGACCCAAAGGATGGCATCAAACCTAAACCCATCCTTAGTTTTGGTCTCCTGGTTGGCAGACAAAATACATTTTTCTTACCTCCTTATATA
Organism: Tonatia bakeri; assembly: GCA_004024845.1. NCBI lineage: Eukaryota > Metazoa > Chordata > Mammalia > Chiroptera > Phyllostomidae > Tonatia > Tonatia bakeri. Next base: position 94,676 of record PVIA01001888.1, read on the forward strand.
CTTTATTCCTTATACATAAATAGGATCTGGTATTCTTTGGGTTTTTTTTTTTCAGCCAAAAGTAATCTAATTTATATACATTTTAATCTGCTTTTGACGTAGATTTCATGAATGCCGTTTCTGTTACTTAATATTTCCCCACATTATCAAATAAAATGACTGCATAGCACTTGTACTGAAATGTATTTAATAATTTCCCCGTTACTCGACATGTAGGAGATTTCCAAGACTTTATTATTACAAACTATGCTGTGGTAGACGCCCCTGTCCATAGATCTTTGCACACATCTATAACGATTTCCCTAGGATAAGCTTCTATGGGTAGACTTTTTTTTTCAATTACACTCTACATTCAATATTATTTTGTACTAGCTTTAGGTGCACAGGATAGAGGTTGGACAATCATATACTTTACAAAGTGTTTCCCCCGATACTCCCAGCACCCACCTGGCACCACTCATAGTTTCCAAAATCACTGACTCTATTTCCTACGCTGCACTTTATATCCCCTGACTAGTTTGTAACTGCAAGTTTGTATTTCTCAATCCCTTCACCGTTTTTTATCCTTATCCAAGGACATGCTTATTGATTTAGAGAGATGAGAAGGGAGGGAGGGAGAAAGGGAGAGACGCATTGATGTGAGAGAGAAACACTGATTGGTTGCCCTGACAAGAGATGGAATCAACAACCTTGGTGTATCAGGATGATGCTCTAATCAACTGAGCTGCCCAGCCAGAGCCAAAACAAACTTTATTAACTAAAGCATCTGCTCATCTTATTATCCGGCAATGATCTTTCGAAGACCCCCAGGCACCTCACCTCATCCCTAGCTCAAGATATCTTACACACCCGTGTTCCCTTTCTGTCTCTGAACCTCTCCTGCATGTGGGGTCTGTCTGACTTTCTCATGTATGCAGGGCTCCCACACATATGTATGTGTTAAAGTTGGTTATTTTCTCTTGCTAATCTGCCTCATGTCTATTCGATTATTAGATCAGTCAGAAGAACTGGAGGGTAGAGAAAAGTTTGTTCCTCCCCCATACCACAAACATAATTATTTTTTGTTTATTTGCTGGATGCCATTTCATGTCTCAGAACAGAGGTCCATCGAGCACTCGGAGCCCCGTCAGATACTGGGTAGACAATGATTTCGCTTCTGTTCCCTCATACTTGCCAGTATGCAAGCTCAGTGGGGTGGGTGAGGTGAGTTTTTTTATCCATCATTTTGTCATTGGTGTCTACATCTTTGTCTGCCAGGTAGCATGTGACCAGTGAAGAGTGCCTGTGCTACCATCAGATGGGTGAGTGGTGCAGCCAACAATCTGGGCTCAAAGACCTGAATTCCAAGTGACCTTACATGACTGGAGATCTTATCTAAAACAAAGAAAATGAAATTTAATGCAGACAGAGTACAAACATAGTCTAGGGAAAGTCTGAGTATGTGATATTAGGGCTCAAAACCAATCGCAGGCTCCATCCTACAACTAGATAGGGCCTCTTATACTAACACCTTGTATTTGTACAGCACTATGAAAACGTTTGCAGAAAGCTCGTTCACAGTAATTATATCATTTGATCCTCACACCCACCTAAGTCGTAACTGGGGCAGACAGAATTATCTTGAGTTTGCATATTAGGAGAACTACCTGCAGGTTGGTAAAATGATTTCTCCAAGGTCACCCAGCAAAGCAGAGGTGGGGCAGTGTACCCTATGCCTTTCCTCCAAGGGTGCATGATACATTTGTTCTAGGACCAGAGGAATATTCAAAATTAAACTTTCATATCCTGAAGTAGATACATCTCTGTTTCCTAAAGTGCACATTTCTGGAGACATTTACTTGGACCAGTTCACCTCCCTGTGCCTGATCTTCTGTCCCAGAGTCCATTCTAGACAGGGGCTTCATCCCACTTCTGGAGATAAGCCATATAATTTTAAATAGGGAGCACCCACCCTGGACAGGTGGCTCAGTCGGTTAAAGCATTGTTCAGATATGCCAAGGTTGTAAATTCAATTACCAGTCAGGGTACATACAATAATCAACCAATAAATCCATTTGTTGTGGAACAACAGATCAATCTCTCTCTCTAAAATCAATCAATACAAAAATTTAAAGAGTAAAACTGGGAGCACCAAATTTATTGAATATAAATTTGGTCATTGGATTTTCTCTAAGTCTAGTCTATTTGCATTTACTTAATAAAATTATTTTGTAGTATAGATATAGAAACATGCACATATCGTAAGTGTGCCTATTAATGAAATTTCACAAAGTAAATATGCCCGGGGGCCTGGCACCCAGATCAAGGCACAGAATATGACCTGCACATGGACCTCTCCATAGTCATATCCCCTGACATGGTCACAGCATCTTGAATTCCAGTAGCTGGGATAGTTTTGCCTCTTTTCTGCTTTGTATAGTTACTGATGCAGTTTTCTCCTCCCCCCCCCCAAGACTAAGTGTGTCCATGAGGTTCTAGGTTTAAATGCCTCCTTTATTGAATAAAGCCCCATTTCTTTACTCTGGCATTTGAGGCCTTTTGTGTTTTGCCTTTAATCTATGCTTCCCCCTGGCTTCCAGTTATCCAGGAACTTGGCAGTTAATCCTGTGTCTTTCTTTACCTTCTCATCTCACTCCCCATCCGTGGTCAGCCCATGTTGGTTCAGTCCAACAGCTGAGATTATGAAATTGAATTTTTACTGAGCATTTACTATGTGACAGGAACTATGTGAAGAGCTCTTCAATCAAGATCTCTGCCCTGGAAGAGTTGATAATTAGTGAGGCAATTGGTGAGGCAGGACAGAGAGACAGAGAAATAAATAGCTTGAATATACAGTCATACCTTGGTATTCATCGACTTCAGAAATTGTGGACTTCAGAACTTGTCAAACCCTGTACTTGTCACATTTTGATGAAGAGAAAAAAATGTTTCAGCACTCCACGCTTGCACTTGCTAGAACTATGCTGCCCTGCAAGAGAAAATGCTTCACTCTTGCTTGCTCGGTATTCGTCTGTTTCAGCACTTGCAGGTTTCAGCACTTGTCTGGAGTTCTGGGAGGAATTAAGGAGGAGTATGGAGGTCCCACTGTAATTTCATTCTAAATGCTAGAAAGTACCCAGGATACACTCACACCAGCCTAGGAGTTTAGGGGAGGTTTCCAGGAGAGGCCAAGCGGAGGTGTAAAGGATGGGTAAGAATGATCCAGAGGAAAGGATAAGATGATTGGGCAGAAGGAACAGTGACGCCCCTGAAGGGCGTTGAGCAGAATGGACACAGCCGCTTTCTCTCTTCTGCCAACACCTGTGTCTGAAGAGGGCATGAGAAAGAGGAATGTGAGAAGCAGACAGCAAAAACAGTGTCAGAGAAGTAGAAGAACCAGTGGGAAATGCAGCCAAAAAGTCAAGGGAGGACAGCCTTTCCCAAGAAAATACAGCATCGACTGTGCCAGATGCCTCCAGAAAGTTCCAGTAAGATGCTACAGAAAAGATCCTCTGGATTGTGCAAAAGGCTACTACACCTAGGCGGTTTCAGAGGAAGACAGAGACAGAAGCCAGATGGCCACGGGATAAAGAGGGGAGGGATAGGAAGAGACCGGAGACTGAAGCAGAGCTGAGAAGGGAAGGCAGATGCAAGAACTGGGGCGGGGGCGGGGATGCAGTCTTCAGAGAGGTGTGGTGAGAAGGAGGATAATGGAGGCAGAGAGATCAAGGGGCAGAGGTCCTAGAGGGCTCATCAGTCCAGAGGGCTGTGGAAAAGGCAGGTGGTACAGAAGGAATGCACCTCTCATGAATGGTCTCCAGGAAGCGGGAAGCACGAAGGCGGAATGGGTATATAGGAAATTTGAGGTTATTTGGGGGTGGGAGGTAGGAGATGTCACTGAACTGTATGCTGAAAAATGGTTAAAATGGTAAATTTTGTTATGTATCTTTCACCACAATAAGTAAAAGAATGTAATACTGATACACACCACAACATGATTAAATCTTAAAAACATAATGCTAAGTGAAAGTAGCCAGTCACAAAGGACCAGATAGTGTGTCATTCTATTTAGAAAGTGGCATTTCCCTTAATACCAAGAGATGGCATGTGAATGAAGCTTTTCCCCTCGGCTCCCAGCACTTTCTCAGAAGAATGACCTTAAGATGAGAATCATTTTGCTTTCTTCTATCATTAAGGATCTGTTAAAAATTATGTTGGTCCTCTGTTACCCTGAAGAGACAACCCGAAATGAGGGAAGTTATTATGATTTAGGCCCAGTGTCGGCAAACTCGGGCCCTCAGTCTGTTTCGGCAGAGGCTAAGGATGGTTTTCGCAGGTGAACATTTGCAATCAGTTTGACGATGAGACACTGACTTTGAACTCCAATTAAGCAAAATCTTATTCCCCTCCCTTCCAATTACATTTTTAAAAAACTAGTGACCCTGTACTACCAAAATATTATACTCAATTATTATTTAATATTATACATTTCATCAATATAAATTTGTGGAAATTTGTTTTATCTAGTTACATAAGCACCTACACAATGTCCTTGATTTTTGCCTCTTGGCCCACAAAGCCTAAAATAATCACTCTCTGGCCCTTTACAAGAGAAATTTGCGTAACTCAGTTCCAGACTCCAGAGAGATACTGGAAATAAATGTTGTAAAGAAAAGCACTTTGTGAAGATGGCGTAGCCGCAAGCTACAATTACCTCTCAAAAATAACACAGCCTGGAAATGACAGAAATTTCAATTAAATTATCCAGGTCAAGAAATGGACTTGATATATTCTGCTGCTTTAGTTCAGAGAAGCGAAGGGGAGGAGGAAGGAACCCTGTTTCTATCAGCTGTGATAGAAATGGAAAATGAATAGGACATGAAAGGAAGAGAAAACAAATCGGAAAATCCTGTATTTTTTGAATTGATAATGATAATTGTATAAAAGTAAGAACATTGATTGAACACTTACATATTCCTTTTTATGTTTTAATCCTCACCCAAGAATGTGTTTATTGACTTTTAGAAAGAGAGGAATGGAAGGAGAGAAAAAACCCACTGATGTGCGAGAGAACCATTGACTGGTTGCCTCCTGTACTCACCCTGACTGGGGATGGAGCTCATGGCTGGGTACGTGCCCTGTTTGGGGGGAGGGGTGGGGAAGCAAACCCACCGCCTTTTGGTGTATGGGGCAACACTGCAACCAACTGAGCAACCCAGCCAGAGCAAACGCTTACACATTCAAGCACCGAATAGACACTTTATATAAATGGCCTCATTTCAGTCTTACAATCTTGCAGGCAAAGTTGAAGCAGGGTCATCCTCTATACCATAAAAAGTAATATTCTGTCCAGAAAAAAAAAGAAGAAGAAGCAGCTGGAGACTAGACAGTGAAAGCAAATGCAGTCCTGATAAACGACCCACGTTCTGTGTCTTTTTTACCCCAGTATTAAGTAGACTGTGAGGATCTGAAGGCTTTCCAGAAGGGGTGTGAGGTGGTCAGTGCTATGTTTTGGGAAGATAACAAGAATGGCTTTGGGAGATAGTTCTTGAGGCCAAGAGGCCAGAGGGGAGCTTTTTCAACAATCCAAGGAAGAGCAAGTAAGAGTGTGGAAGAGGGAACACGGAGAAGAGAATTTCAGACACACTTCTCTGCCCCAGCTGGGCATAGGTGATAGACTGGACACAGGGGCCGAGGGACAAGCGGTCAAAGTTGACTTCACAGTTTCTGGCAGCAAAAGGAGAGAATCCAAATAAGACACAAACCTGTGGGAGGGGAATAATGAGTCGAGTTGTGGAGATGGCATGTTGACAATTCTTGGATACTACCCAGAGGAGTTTGTCTAGGGGATGACTGGAAACGGGTGTCCAGAAGTTCAGAGAGAGAGAGATTTGGGAACCAGGAGGAGATGGCTGAGCTTCAGACGATGTTTGAGAAGGACAGAGGAGGGGAAAAGATGGAGAGAAAGGAGAGAAGGAAAACTAACGTTTGTAGAGGTGAGCATGAGCAACTCACACATCGCTGAGAGGAAAGCGGGGGGGAGTGTCGGATGTAAGCACGACCCAGTGACATCACTAGGAAAGAGTCTCAAGAAGGAGGGAGGAGTTGCCCCGGCCAGTGTGGCTCCATTCGTTGAGCATCCTCCAGAAAAGTGAAAAGTTGCAGGTTTAATTCCCAGTCCGAGCACATGCCGGAGGTGTGGGTTTGGTCTCCTGTCAGGGCTCATACGAGAGGCAACCTATCAATGTTTCTCTCTCACATCTATCTATGTTTCTCTCCCTCCCTTCCTCTCTCTCTCTCTCTAAAAATAAATTTTAAAGATATTTTTAAAAATTACAAAAAAAAAAGAAGGGAGAAGTCAATGGAATGTTACAGAGCCATCAAAGAAGGAAAAGACCTTAACAGGCAATTGGATTTGACAGTTAGAAGGTCACTATTGACGTCTGAGAAAGCAAGGAGTAATCTTTCTCAGGGGGGAGGAAAAGAGGCATGAAGGCTAAAGGCTGGGACCTGGGACAATGGAATTTTTTTTTTAAAGTCTAGGGAAAGTCTCTAATACTTATGGAGAGAGACTGGGAGACACTGAGGGTGCAATAATCAGCTCCCAACTTCTGTCCACTGGCTGAGCAGGACACATAGTACTCAGAAAAAAAAAAGTTTAGTGGGAAGACCCTCTCACTGCGGTAGCAGGATGGTGGGGGTGTTAGATGTTGTACAGGGTGTTGCAAATTTTTCCCCAGGTGCTGGTCTTGGAGTCTTCATCTCTTATAGTGTCCATTTTCAACGGGGATCAGAACACCTGGCTTTCCAGTGTGTATTGAATTTTACCAGCCAACTCTCATATATAATAAAGATTTTATTTATTTATTTTTAGGCACAGGGCATAGGAGGGGGAAAGAGAGGGAGGGAAACATCTAATGTGAGAGAAGCAAGCATCAATTGGTTGCCTTTTACATGTGCCCTGACCAGGAGTCCCACCAGTGACCTTTCAGTTCTCAGGACGATGCATAACCCACTGAACCACACCAGTGAGGGCGAGCCAACTCTCATATTTTACTAATACACGTTATTATTAACATAAAGGGGATGACATATTATTGATTCTTGAAGACCCAGACCTAACACTTCCCTATTGTATAAAATTCCCACAGTTGCTGGTCACACACAAACACTGAGGTGTGTGATATTGGTAATGGAGTCTCTCAGACTGTAAAACTGGCAGAAAACTCCCATGATAAAATCTGCTTCTCCGCATGCGAGGTCAGACACCGTCCACAATCCTTCAGCTTTCTGAAGAGTTGCTTGGGAACTAGTCAGTGGTTTCAAGATGGAAGGTGCTATGACAGTGCTAATTATTAGTGTTTTTTTGGAGGGTGGGCACATGCATTCTGATAGTGTTGAACAGTGGCTCGCTAAGCTGATCCCCAGAGAGCCACAGCATCAGCACCACCTTGGAATGCAAATTTTGGAGCCTAGTTTCAGACCTCCGCCTCTGCAGACCAGAAGGTGGGCCCAGTCGTCCGCATCTTAATGAAACGCTCTGGGTGAGGCAGCGATTGGCCAAAGGTCCGGGACTCTTTATATCCCTGCAGCCTTTCCTTTCATTGGCATCACCTGGGGTATTTTAGAAACGCAGCATCTTGGGCTGCACCCCAGAGCCCGCACGATCTCCAGGGCATTCGAGTCTGAGACCCCTCGGTCTTTAGGACCATGTCTGCATAATGTAACGAGGACCTCTTTGCCAGTAAGCTAAAAATCCTGGCGGCCTAACTGGAGAAAAGGTGAAATTGCCTTAAAATATTCAACTCACTTAACCCAATGCCCCGCAAACTGCTTGATGATCTTCACCGAGCGCTGACGGAGCTCACTGTCAAGCAGGGTAAAAAGGGGACGCCAGGAGGGGGAGAGACTTCGGGAGAGCGCTCTGCATTCCAGGTGGGTCCCCAGCAGCAGGTGCGATGGTGAGGGACGCAAGGGGGGGCAACTTCCACCCAGGGGAGGGAAAGAAAGGAAACGTGGTGGGGGGCGCTCAGAGAACCCGGCGGGAGGTGGTGGGGGCGAGAGATCCGGGATGCCTGGCGGCGCGTCCCCGGCTGCGGGGGCGGCCTCTCCCTCCGAGGGGAGGCCGGAGGGCTGGGGTCCGGGGCGGGGAGGGAGGTGGGCCCCGGGCGGGCGCGGGGGCGGGCGGCTTCGCGGCTCCCCGCCCCCGGCCCGCCCCTCCGCGGCGCCATTTTGCAGGCGGCTGTCGCGGGGACCAGAGGCAGAAGCGGCGGCGTCGGTGGCGGGCACTGCGTCGGGGAGGCGCGGCGGCGGGACGCGAGCCGGGCGAGCTGCAGCCAGGTGAGAGCAGGGCCGCCGCGCCCCTCGCCCAGCCCGCCGGGCTGCGCTTGCCGGTCGGGCCGCGAGGTGCCAGCCGAGTCCACGAGGCCGGCCTGGCACGGCCCCCGCGGGCTGTCACCGGCTCCCGGCGCGGCCTGCGCGCCCCGAGCCCGGCCCGTGGCCGTGGGGTCGGTGGATGCCTGGCGACCTCTGGTCCCCGCCGGGCCTGGCCAGGGCCCCCGGGCACTTAACGCTGCCCGCCGCCAGAGCCACAGCGCGCTCGGGCCCTCAGGCCGCGCCGCGGGGAGGCGAGTAGGGTCCCCCCGGGACTGGGTCGGCCACCGCCGCCTCCCCCTCCCCGGCCCGCCCGGCCCGGGGTCGCTTTCCCCTCGCTCCTCCGCAGGAGGTGCGTAAGGGCACCCGACCCCCCTTCCGCCCCCCGGAATTCGGGGCCATCGAGAGGGGCGGCGAACGGCGGGGGCTGGAGGGTGCCGCCTTTTTCATTTTGGCTTTCTTCTCTCCTACAAAGGCTGCGCCAAGTAATTTTAGAAGCAGCCGCTCCGACCCCAGGCCCTTTTCTCTGGCCTGTCACGGGTTCCCCTTGTTGCCACCGTGCTGGGAAGAGCAACTGACATTTTCGAGTGTGACTACTTTAGGGCGCAGAATTTTCTCCTTCCTTTGACTTTATGTGTCCCCTCGGATGGGTAGCTGGCAGGAACTGGGCCTGCAGAGGGTTTTAAGCATGGCTGATGGGAAATTCCTGATTATCAGGGCAGAGGGCACATGAGGGCAGCTGCAGGTTGAAGAAAGTCACTCCCGTGAGGCGTTCCCGGGTTCTGTGGCCTTAGCAGGAGCTGCTTGTCTTCGGGCGGTGCTGGGAGCCGGGAAGCGAAGATGCTGCCTCTGCTGACATTCGGGTCAGCCGGTGCAGAGATGGCCGGAGCTGTGCGCGGAGAGGGGCCCGGAGTCCCGAGACTGTCTGGTCTGAGCTGTCACTGGTTGGCCATGTGACCTCCCTCCGCCAGTTTCTTCCTCTTTAAAGCCGCAGGCTAGAACCTGGAGTGTCTGGAGCGTTTGCATTTTGTTTTCGCATTTGAACGCTGTTAGGCAGGGGGCCTCACGATTTCCAGCTGTCTGTCTACACCTGCCCTTCACCTTCTCACTTGACTTTGCCTGCCTGGCTTGAAGGAGTTCGATTCTGGTGAGATTTGTAAAGGGCCTCTCAGCTCGGAATTTCTGTTCTGGTTTATGGTAGACTCTTATCAGTGTCACTTGTGAACCAATCACTACTGGTCTCTTTTCACTCACCCAAAATGTAATAGCTTTTGGGTACCGACGTGTGAAAAGGCCAGCAATGGACCTGCCCAGTTTAAAGCCCTCGTGGCACGTCCGCTAGTTAAAAGCAGGCAAGTGGGTGTGCCCAACCCGCCACCTATTTCACTGGACAGCCTGAGCGGGAGCTCTCTGATTTATGGACTGTTGCCTTTGCCGAGATGGTTTCTTCTCTCTGAATACTAGGGCAGTTTTCTTCTGGTTTCTTTGCTTGGAGTGGGGAGTGGATTTTTTTTTCCTTAAGAAACTGGGTATTTCAAGAACTTTTCATATTGACAGTTTCTTTCTATTTTAGATGGTTCAGTGGCAGGTGTGTTTTCTGTGACACAGGTAATTAAGCTGAGGTTTAATGTCAGTTATGATGTTTTAGAAATGCTCCTGAAAGTACCTGGCTGGGATACTGACGAGGGATTTGCACGCCCTGTCCTGTCTGTGTGGCAAAGTCTAATGGACTTCACATCGCAGAAATGAATCAGGTGGCCCAGGAGTAAGCTCCTGTAGCCTTCCATCAGTCTGTACGCTGACGTGGTGCCGGGCGTGGTTGGTCAAGTCATTGTTGCTGAAACCCAGTCTTTTTAAAAAAGATTTTATTTATTTTTAGAGAGAGGGGAAGGGAGGGAGAAAGAGAGGGAGAGAAAAGAAACGTCAGTGTACGAGAGATACAGTCTCTCACACATGGCCTCCCCATGCCTCCAACGGGGGACCCGGCCTGCAACCCAGGCATGTGCCCTGACTGGGGATTAAATCCGCAACCTTTAGGTTCGCAGGTCGGTGCTCAGTCCACTGAGCCAAAGCAGCCAGGGCAAAACCCAGTCTTTTGCCCTCAAGGAGCCTAACGTTTACTTGGTTGGGTTTTGGAAATTCTGGGTTGGCTTTTGCTGTCTTCGTCAATGTTTCTAAAGACGCACCTGGGAGCTACTTAGGGACTGATTTCTGGCACCACTGGTAGCTTAAAGAATTTTCCAGTTTTGGTTAAGGGAATTAAAAGTCAGCAGTTATAATTTGCAGTTATATAGTCCTTTGTACTTCTTAATGAAAGCTTTTTAAAAATGCATTTTTATTTAATCCTTTTAGGCTTTTTAAAATTGAAACATTTTATGGTTCTTTCATGACCTGTTTCCAGGCCTTGCCTGAAAAACTCCCAACACACTAATCCCAAAGCTGGATAACCTCATTAATTCATTTTCACTCCCTGCGGTTCTTCCAGTTCTTCTCTCTTCCAAGGGCCGCGTGTCTGGGCTTTCTTTCCTGTTTTTGCTGGGGAGCATCCCTGCTCCAGGTTAAGCTGTGCATTACTACTACCATGGGGTTTAAGCAAGTCCTTTGTGTGCTGCCTTATGGCACTCTCTCCATTTCCTCCCTGGCTTTGCTATTTCCAGCCTGTCATTCTGTCACAGGTTCTAGATTGTTGGCTCTCCAATAACTGAAGTCTGCTTGCAGCTCATACTTTTCATAGGCCTTTCACACATTTAGTGCATTTATTGAGAGGCTGCTGTGTGACTGGCAGTGTTTTCGGTGCTCTGGATGCTGCGTGGAGATTCCCTGCCCACATAGAGCTCCCACACTGGTGGGGAGGCAGACAGTGAGACATTGTGTTCTGAAGTAGAATCTGGCAGCATTGGTGGTATTGAGTGTTGGGGAGGGAGCTGAATTTTCGGGAAAGGTAGACTGGGAAGGCCTGCGTTATTCGTCACTTAAGAGGTGGAGGAAGTGAGTTATAGCTGGGAGAAGAGCATTCCCAGTGCGGAAATGACAAATGCAAAAGCCCTGAGGCAGGAGGAAGACAGCATTTACATTTGAGGCCAGGGAAACAATGGGAATTGGGTTATGTAAGGCCATGTGGCGTGTGGTAAAGGCCTGTAGATTTATTTTGAAGTGGGGGGGGGAGCCATTGGAGGGTTTTGAGTTAGAAGAGTGATGTGGACTGACTTAGCTTTCAGCAGAGACATGCCGATTGTTGCTGTGTGAGAACAGGCTGAAGGCAGGGAGGACAGGATAGGGCAGCAGGGCTGCCAGCTAGTGCAGGGCAGAGGGTGGTGAGTCAGCGTGGGGAGCCGGGGGATTGAGGATGGAGGGGTAGTAACAAGTGATCTTCTTCTGGAGCAGGTCTGAGGGGATTGCTGATGGACTAGATCTGAGGGGTGAGAAAGAGTTTGAAGACAATGCCAAGGTTCCTGACCTGAGCACCTAGAACAAAAGCAGTCATTAAGTCAGAAGCCTGTGGAACAGTTTTAGGGCGTGTTAAGCTGTCACGCCAGACTGACATACCCAAATGCAATGATAAAGGGGGAGGCTGATATGTTGGTGAGGTCCTTTTCCACAGGAATATAGTCTTGGGACTGTCTCATTGTCCTTTGTCTTAATTTTTGCCTCTGACCTCAGGCAAGCCCCTGACCTTGGGTCTAAGTGTGGCCTCTAAGGCTTTACTCCCTGGGGAGCTCTACCTACTGATTTATTCATTTCTTGTACTGTTTAGTGGAGTTAACATGTTATGTAGGCCTAGATCTAAAGATAACACAAAAAGCAGAAATCTGGATTTATTAAAAATGCCCCTTGACAAGTTCCTAAATCCCATGAAGTGTGGTAGACATGATTTGTGTATATGCTTTATAAAGAAGTATCTGCCCTAGCTGGTGTGGTTCAGTGGATTGAGTGCTGGCCTGTGAATCAAAGGGTCACTGGTTCGATTCCCAGCCAGGATACATGTCTGGGTTGCAGGCCAAGGCCCCAGTAGAGAGTGTGCAAGAGGCAACCACACATTGATGTTTCTCTCCCTCTCTCACCGCCGCCCCCAACCATGGCTTTCTCTGGTCAGTGTTCAGGAAAGCCTTCTTCATTCACGGGCTCTTTCCGTGGGTGTCTCCCAAACTGGCCGATCTCGCAGGCTTTCTCCTTTCACTTGCCCTGTGGCATCTCAAGAAGTGCCCGGAAAAGGCTTGTCCAACTAGAAGGCCACCTCTCTCTCTCTCATGTATGTGAATCTTACAGAGTTGAATCCCTGTCTTCTAAGTTGTATGCGAGAGCAGTATAAAAGATGCAATTTCCCCCCCCAGGAGCCTTTTCAGGCAATACACGGGACCTAAAAAGACTAGACAACTCTCCATGATAGGGCCAGTGCAGTAATGATGGTCCCAGCGGATGTAAGTTGTGTGCCGGGCACTTGAGATCATCTTTGTTTGTCCTAACAATCTGCAGTCAACGTGATTCTGTTCTGTATCTTGTCAGTGAAGGAACAGAGCTTGGTTAATTTCTCTAAGTTAATTTCTGGGTCTTGAATTGTGCTCTTAATGCTCCACTAGTCCACGGGGACCTCCATGATAGAACGCTATTTCCAGGTCTTGTCTGGGTTTTTAAGTTCTTGTTGGCGTAGAAGAGTTGCAGAGAAGCTGGCATTACTAGGTGGGTGCCAGGTGCTCTGCTGGCACTTCTGTGTTCACTGACGTCGTGTAATTAATTACTCAGCAGCTCTGTGGAGTAGTTACACGATTCCCGTTTTACAGCTTAGGATTCTGAGGTTTGGTGAGAGGGCAGCAGCCCCTTGCCCAAGGTCAGAGTGCCACCAAGTGGCAGAGCCAGAACTTGACCCCAGGCTTGTCTGATTGATTGTCAAGCTCCAAGTAGACTTTAATCATGCCGTTTGAGCCTTACTGTTCTAGGATGCTTTTCAGGGACTTGGGATTGAAGGTAGGGGCTGGGCTGGGGAAAGTGGGAATGGAATTCCAGAAGGAAGTAACAGCATGAGCAGAGGTGGAAAGGCATGTGAGAGACGTTGACTATGTCAGGATGCTTGGAGGGAGGCTGAGGGGGTGGTGAGTGGAAAGGGTGTATAGAGCATGAAGGTCCTGTGACACTGTATTGTGGGGCTTGAATTTTATCCAGAAGACTACAGAAAGATGTCTTGAGGGGAGTGTGACCTGTTAAGATGTGGGGCAGCTGGAGGGGTACGTTGGGAGGAGGCTGAGGGCTGAAGGAGAGCAGGACCCTTCTCTCTCCTGCCTTGCTGTTATCCCATCGCTGGCTACAATGTTTGCCTCTCTGCATCCTCGCTTTAGTCCTTTGTTCCTTTATTTAGTTCCCCCATTGGTTCCTGTAGGAACCTTCCACAGCCTTCCTCTCCAAGACATTCACCTCTTTCACACTGTCTTTCTTTGAGGTGTCTTTTCCTTGTTGAGGCAAACACACACCACCAGCTTCAGTTCCACCCACCTTAACTTTTTCATTCTGGACTGTCACTTCACGGAGGTCTTGGCATTATGATTCTTTGGCTGGTTTTCTCCCCATTTCTGATGGAAAACACTGCCGGAAACTTGATTTCTCACACATTCCACTGTCGTTGGGATTTCAGCCTCAAATGTGGTTTGGCTTTGTTGTCCCCTTTGCAGTGCTGGCTCCAATCCTTTTCTGTCTCCATAGGCGAGTCACTGGGCGGGGGGGACAACCTCTACCTTGCCTAACATGGTAGATCTCGAAGGAGAGTTTCTTATTCCGGTCTGGGGTAGGGCTTGGTCATTTGATTTCTAACCGGTTCCCGGGTGATGAGGGTGCTGCTGAGAGAATGCCCATCACCTGTTACTGTAAATTAAGTTTCATTGGAACACAGCCGTGCTCATTCAAAAGATCATTTGACCTGCCAGCCTGAAATATTCGCTATCTGGCCCTTTATAGAAAAAGTTTGCTTAAAAAAATGTTTGTTTACCCCCGCTTCACAGTAGCGTATGTGGTCAATGCTGTTTTATTATCAAGAGCTCTTCATATATTAAGACATTGCTTCACAAAGGATTCCACAGAAGTATGCTTTGGGGGAATATATGCATAGCTTGAAGGGGTAGGGAGTGTAATAAGCATGCCACTTCTTTGTCTTCTGTTTAAAAACAATGTACGTTTTAAAATTCTGTTCGAGAAACATCCGTGCTTGGTTTAATATGAGACATTTTTCCTCCTTACCCTTTGCGTAGAGTTGGTGCTATAAGATATGTTGTATTTGATCCCGCCTTCACTGTGTTTGAGAAACATGCTATTAAGATTTGCATTCTTGGTAATAAGTTACAAATATTTGTTCTGTGCTTCGAATTCAAATGTCAGTCTTTGTTTCTCATGCTTTCCCTACCCCAAGATTTTGTAAATATCCTCCTACATTTTCTCTTGGTTTTTAAAAAATAATTTGTCTCAATCTATTAGTATATGAAGTAAGGATTATTTTATCCTCTGTGTTTATTCCAGCACCATTTATTCATTGTCATCTTTTTTTTTAAAGACTTTATTTAGTTTTAGAGAGAGGGGAAAGGAGGGCGAAAGAGAGGGAGAGAAACGTGATGTGGGAGAGAAACAGTGATCAGTTGCCTCTCTCACGCCCCCAGCTGGGGACCTGGCCAGCAACCCAGGCATGTGCCCTGACTGGGAATTGAACCGTCGACCTTTTAGTCCACAGGCCTTTGCTCAGTCCACTGAGTCAATGACGCCCCAGCCAGGCGTCATCTTTTTCTTATTAACTTAAAATAGCACCTTAATCATGTGCTGAATCTTTAGACCTGTGATAGGACTTACTGCTTTATTTCATTTATCTGTCTACTCCTTTATTCCATTGCCATGACCTTGCTATTTCATCATTATAACCACTTTATATTAGGCTTTCCTATGTATTTGATATTGCCTGCACTCATTTTCCCCCAGTATTTTTCAGTTTAAGGTTTCAAAATGACTTTTAATGGGTAATTTTATTAAATGTTTAAGTTACTTTGGGGAGAGTTATTATCTTCATAATGTTGAATTGTTTGGTCACAAACAAATATTTTGATTTATGCAGGTCTTTTACATCTCTTATTTTTGTAGATTTTTCCTAGTATGTGGTCTACAGGTTACTTATTTATTGCTGTTTATTTAAAAATTTTGCTATTTAGAATGAGATTATTTCTCCTTGCTCCTTCCTTCCTGGCGCATACACCAGGCGCATACCAGTTTCCTAACTGGCATGTATAAAGAAAGGATACTGCTGGCGCTCCGTCTACCTTCATAATTCACCATCTGTATTATTCAGGGCAGTTATGCTAGCAAAATCTGTGTCCTAACAAAACATAAATTTATTTCTTGCTCATAGTTTTCTAGGTGGTTTCCCCCCTAAGTGGTGAGTTGAGGAGCTAGGCCCATCTTGTAACACAGCTGACTGTGGCCTCTAAGTTTGCCCTGGAACTTGGTGCTGCAGGATGTTTTTGTGTGCCGCGCTTGGAAGTAGTCCTGTTTTCCTCAGGCTGTGGGCCCGTCCTAGGTGCAAGGGGGTGGGAAACGGGTCCTTCTGTGTGTCCGTGAGGAACATGGAATCGCACTCTCTGCCATTCCACCTAGCTAAACCCTGTTCTTCTCATTTTTCAGTTGTTTTTCCTGAGTTTCTTAGTAATCATGATAGCTGCAAATGATCATTTGGGGTTTTTTCTTATAGTTATACATTTCTTTTATTAAATTGTAGAGTACTTACAGAGCAGTTTTAAGTGTGACAGTGGTTCTCGTATTCTCAATTTTTATTGGAATACAATATTGTATACAATCTGTAATGATATTAAAGAAGTGTCCTATTTTCATCTTTTCCACTAAATTACAGTAATATACATGGTGTTTTGAATGAACAAACTTTGTCACCTTGACGTTGACCCTGGCATTTTGTATAACACACAAATCTTGGTAGCATTTGTCCTTGTTATTGTGGTAATTTTCCTAATAAATCCAGTTTCTCTGCTGCTTTTAGCATTATTTCAGATTTCTTGCCAGGAAGAATTGCAGAAATCTTTCTTTCACATTCATCCCAAGGACTTCTGTTTTCTAGCCGTGCTATCAAGTTGTGCAGCCGGAGGCATCTTTTGTGTCAGGGATCCTTACCCTCAATCGCTGAAAGTTCTCTCCCTCAGAAGTTTTGTGGGTTCTTTTTCCTCTTCCTTTGTTCTTTCATCCCTGTGAAAATAAACCGAACACATGCGCAATACCGATTTTGTCCTTTTTGTTGGTGTTCTCTTTACACCTGCTTCTGGACACTCAGCGTGAGTCCAGGAGCTGCATTTCTAGGCTGCCCGTCCCACAGCTTGCGTTTCCCTCTGTTTTGGATGATCGCTGCCGAGTGTGGTGTTCACACCCTCCTCTGTTTGGTTCCCAGTTGGATCTGCTGTAGATAACCACCAGCCGCCCGAGTGTGGTGGGAGCAGGAAGCTCCCCTTTGTCCCCCGGATGCCCTGGGAGGTGTACAGGGTACGGAATCTTATTACTTCACTTGACCAATAAAAATGGACTTGGGGTCTAATTTACTTTTTCTAGTGTTTAGTTCAGTGCTTAGGGTGATTCTTCAAAGTGGCTTCAACTTATTTTCAACTCTGAGATCTTGTACTTTTGTTTCTTGAATAGGTATTGGTCAACCCCTAAAATATATTTCCTAGGGTTTGTTTTGATCAACTCACTTTAAAAAAAAAAGAAAGATTTTATTTATTTATGTATTTTTAGAAAGAGGGGAAGGGAGGGAGTAAGAGAGGGAGAGAAACAACAATGTGTGGTTGCCTCTTACACACCCCCAACTGGAGAACTGGCCCACAATCCAGGCATGTGCCCTGACTGGGAATTGAACTGGTGACCCTTTGGTTCTTAGGCCGGCACTCAATCTAGTGAGTCACACCAGCCAGAGCTATTTGAATCACATTTCTTTGAGACACACACACACACACACACACACACACCAGTGTGTATCTTTAAAAAAGTTCTACAAACAATAAAATAATAAAAAAAAATTCTACAAAATTCACACATAACCTTATTAGTTGTTTATTCTGATCATTTCTATTCCTATTTCATGGTAAGGTATAGTAGTTGTGATACTGTATATTGATTTTTGCGATCTGGTCATGAAATACATGGTTTTGAGGTAAAGCATTTGAGATGGAAAGGTTGTCTACCCCATGGTAAACTCAAGAAAGAAAAAAGCTTTATTGAGATGTAATTCCCATACCATAAAATCCGCCCCTTTGTATGCTCTTCAGTTGTTTTCAGTGTATTCACTGAGTTCTGTAACCTTCACACTATCTAATTTCAGAATGTTTTCCATCACACCTAAAGGGGACTCCATCCTGTTAGCAGGCCCTCGTCGGTCTTGCCTGTCTCCAGCCTCTGGCAGCCACGACTCTGTACTCTTTCTGGGGATTTGCCATTATCTGGTCATTTCGTATAAGTAGAATTGGTGTATGTTATCTGTATTGATTGGCTTTTTTCCCTAGCGTGTGTTTATGATGTATCCATGTTGTAGTATGCAACACTACCGTATTTTTAGCTACCAATCAGTTGATGGACATTCGGGTGGTGGTTCCATTTTAGCTGTTATGGATAATGCTGCTGTGAACATTCCTGTGCATGTTTTTGTCTGATCATATTTTCTCTTCTCTTAGGTAAATATCAAGGAGTGGAATTACTGGGTCATATGGAAAGTCTGTGTTTACCATCTTGAGGAACTGTTGAACTTTTCCAGAGTGATGTGTGTAGTATATGATGGTTCCAATTTTTCTACACCCTCACCAACAGGCGCTATTGTCTGTCTTTTTGAGCAGAGCCATCCTAATGGGTGTGAAGTGGGGTCTCACTGAGGTTTTCATTTGCATTTCCCTGATGCCTAGTGAAGTAGGATGTCTTTTCATGTGCTGTTGGCTATGTGTATGTTTTTGGAGAAATGTCTGTACAGAGCCTTTGCCCATTTTTTAATTGGGTTATCTTTTTATGGTTGAGTTGTAGGATATTTTAATATATTTTACACACCAGTCTCTTATCTTATATACAGTCTGCAAGTAATTTCCCCCATATTATGGGTTGTCTTTTACTTTCTGATGTCCTTTGAAACACGAAAGCTTTAAATTGGTACAGTTCCACTTATCTACATTTTTTTGTTGTTGCTTGTGCTTTTAATGTCATAGCTAAGAAATCATTGCCTAGGCCAAGGTTGCAAAGATTTATCCCTGTTTTCTTCTAAGAGTTTTATAGTTTTATCTCTTAGACTTAGGTCTTTGATCTATTTTGAGTTAATTTTCGTATGTGGTGTGAGGTCAGGGGTCTCACTGCATTCCTGTGCTGTAGATCTCCAGGTGACGCAGCATCATCTGTTGGAAAGACTGTTCTTGCCCCTGTGTCAGAAACCATGTGATCATAATCACCTGACATAAATGTTAAGGTTTATTTCTGGGTTCTCAATTCTTTTTCATTGATCTATTTGTCGTCTTACACCAGTAACGACACTCTTGCCCCTCTCCCTGGCCCATGGTACAGCCAGCTTCAATTCACCATTTACGAATAAGCTTTCTTACCCTTGTCCCACTGCCTGGGGGAGGGGGCCCTTTTTTTGCTCCCACAGCACCGTGTGTTCCTGGTCATAGCAGCACCATGCTCTCTTATAAATGCCTGTGGACCCGTCTCTGCCTCAGGACCCACAGTGAGCTCCAGAGGGGGCAGTGTGAAGGGAATGTCGTCACGTGCACAGCTGCATCTGCCTGGCTCCCAGTGGGAACCTATTACTGTTCATTTTTGGGGAATAAGCTAAATCCATTCCGGACAATTCAATTTTCTTTTTGTTGCTTGTGCTTTTGCTGTCTTAATGGCTATAACTTTGTATTAAGTTTTGAAACTAGGAAGTGTGAGTCTTCCAGTTTTCTTCTTTTTCAAGATTGTTTTGGGTATTCTGGGTTCTTTGCATTTTCATTTGAATTTTAGGATCAATTTGTCAATTCTTGCCAGAGAGGCAGATGGGATTTTGATAGTAATTGCATTGAATCTATAGGTCAATCTTGGTAGTATTGCCAAGAATTACATGTTTTTAACTGAATTTTCATGAGACAATATTCACACTAGGAGCAGTGCATTCTGATATTTTCTTCTAGTCTAGACTGCTTCATCGCATTTACTTATTAATTAAAAAATTGCTGATACCAGCCCACCGAGTTGATTTCTCTATTCATTCTCATGGGTCATTATTTATTGTATGAAAAACATGCTTTAAGTCAGTGTTCCTCAACCTTAACAGCAACTTAGAATCATTTAGATAACTTAAAAAGAACTCCCTCCTGTCATCCCAGAGACATGGGTGTAGTTGATCAGTATAGCCTAAGCATTTAAAAAAATTTCCCAGGTAGATTCCAGGTTGCAGCCAGGGTTGAGAACCACTGCTTTAAAAGAGCTAAAATGCAGATACTTACTTACCATTTTTAAAGCCTGTGCATAGTTGACCGAATATGCTATGGGATGGAAGTGTGTGTACTGCTAGCTGTTGGTCCTCATGTGTGAAATGTCTGGTCACTTTGGTGAAGAATGTATTAGAGAGTTCTGTGCAATTTCTCTTCATTTAATACCAGGGGAATCCCCAACCCCTCTTCCCCCAGAATTTATTTATAAAAAACTATTTATTCTCACATGTTTAAACTTAAGTCACCTTCCAAGTACTTTCCATTGGGTACAACACACATACTGAGACATTGTTTCCACTGCTCGAAGTTTTTGAGCTCCTCTATTTTGATGCCTTTTAGTGCTTCTGCCTTTTTTGTTGTTGTTTGTTTCACCTCCTCCACTTCCCCGAAGTTTCCCTTGGAGGACTTTTCTCATTGGGGAAACAAAAGAAAGTGACTAGGGTGAATAAGGAGGGTGGGGCAGTGGGGTCATGCCGTTTTTCTGCTCAGAAACTGGTGAACACTCAGCGGAGTGTGGACAGGTGTGTTTGTGCTTTTGCCCATCATGAAATGAGCCAACGTGTTGGAAGAGTCTTCAAAAAAAAAAAAAAAAATCACTGGAGCCTAATGCAATAAGCTCAGCCAGTGCACTGGTACAGATGGGTTCCTAGAACATGGGTACCTAGCCGGGGAAGCCTGTACTACAGAGTGCCCGCCCTACAGAAGATAATTTCGTTTTCTTTTTCACTGACATTGTTCTCTTGAAAAAGAAAATAATTTTGCTGTTGACTTTCTCCTGGTGAGTGTAGTTGTCCCTGGTTTGTAATGAGAGCAAGGATGGAACAGAGTCCTTGGAGAGTGTGTTATTTCTCAGGAATTTTTGTGTCTTCTGGCTTTTTGCTTATAGGAAATGGAGTAGTTTGAGAAAAACATGCAAGAAATTCACAGCTCTTTTAGGGATTGTCATATAAAGAACACTGAAGCTATTTGGTCAGAATTAAGATTGGAAATACTGAAAAAATATCTAGAAGTGGGACTGGCGTCCTGTATTAGACTATTAAGAATATTAGGGTTATGATGAAAAAAACCCATAAAATAGCTTGTTTTACTCATTGAATATTCTTTGTTTTGTTTACTTGAAAATAAAATTTCTTTGTATGCATGCACGTGTATGCATATTTGTATTTGCTTTATCTTCTTTATTTTTATTGTTGACACTATTACAGATACCCATTTCTCCCCCTTTTGCCCCCCTCCCCCTTCCCTCTGGCCATCACCACACTGTTGTCTGTGTCCATGGGCTGTGCGCATGTGTTCTTGGCCAATCTCTTCACCTTCTTTCATCCAGTGCCCCCCTCAACCCCGCCTCTGACAACTGTCAGTCTGTTCCATGTGTCCATGCCTCTGTTTCTGTTTTGTTCGTCAGTTTATTTTACTCATTAGATTCCATGTATGGGTGAGATCATATGGTATCTATCTTTCTCTGACTGGCTTATTTCATTGAATATAATCATCTCCATGTCCGTCCATGCTGTCGTAAAAGGTAAGTTCCCCTCCTTTTTTACAGCCGCATAGTGTCACATTGTGTAAATGTACCACAGCTTTTTTTATCCAATTACCTACTGATGGGTACTTGGGCTGTTTCCAGACCTTGGCCATTATAAATAATGCTGCTATGAATATAGGGGTGCATGTATTCTTTCTGATTAGTGTTTCAGAATTCTTAGGATATATATCCAGCAGTGGGGTCACTGGGTCAAAAGGCAGTTCCATTTTTTTGTTCTTGTATTATTATTTATTTTTTTAATCATTTTTTATTGTTGTTCAATACAGTTGTCTCCATTTTCCCACCACTACTTTCTCTGCCCCACCCACCCCTACTCCCACCCTCAATCCTAACTCCCTTTGGCTTTGTCCATGGGTCCTTTATACATGTTCCTTGAGGACCCTTTCCCTTTTTCCTGTTATCTCCCTCAGGGCAAAAAAAAAAAAAAACAACCCTGAAAAAATATACATTTAAATATTTATTTTTAGAGAGGGGGAAGGAAGAGAGAAAGAGAGGGAGAGAAACATCAGTGTGTGGTTGCCCCTCATGCGCCCCCTACTGGGGACCTGGCCTGCAACCCAGACATGTGCCCCGACTGGGAATTGAACCGGAGAGACAAATTACTTTGCTGGGACTTTGCGCCAAACCAACTGAGCCACCTGGTCAGGGGTATTTTGCTTTATTTTTTTTTTTGATAGCTAGTAACATCTCTTAATGAGATTTTGGCCATTTGTACTCGTATATTGTTTGTCTTATTCATGTTTACTAGTTTTTCTAGTTTTGTATTTATCTTTTTCCTGGTGATTTATAATACTTTTTGTATCAGGCATAGTGATACTTTAATAAATGTTATAAATGTTTTCTGTATGTCGTTGTCTTATAATTTTTATGATTTATTTGAGAACTAAGATTTATTTGTAGGTAATTTTTCTTTCAGTTTAGTTTTCAAAATAAAAATCTCATTTTCAAACTTTAAAGTTTCAAAGGAATCATTTTTCTAAGAAATGAATAAAAGTCTTATCAGAAGTTGATTTGTAGAAAAAAAAGTTGATTTGTAAAATTCTTTTTTGAATTCAAATCAGTTTTTCTACTAAAATATGCGTGGAATAATCAGCTGCCACCTTTGAATTAAGAAAATAGTAACTTTAAAAAAATTTTATTTATTTACTTTTAGAGAGAGGGGAAGGGAAGGAGAAAGAGAGGGAGAGAATCATCAATGTGTGGTTGCCTCTCACACGATGTGGCTACTGGGGACCGGTCTGCAACCCAGGCATGTTCCTTGATTGGGAATCGAACCAGTGACCCTTCGTCTCACAGGCCAGCACTCAGTCCACTGAGCCACACCAGCCAGGGCCATAAAAGCTTTTTACATGCATATTGCTACCAGGACTGAAAACAGTAACCTTGAACTTGAAGATTTTTCACATTTAAGTAGGTTGGCCTGGAAGTTGGGTGCTCTTATTCTAAACAGTCAGAAAGGGAGGCTAGATGTCATTTACAAGCTTTCCTCTCAAATTTTAGGCTTGGGTACTTTTGTTGTTTAGTATTTTTCCCTTTGGGCACATATGATGGCTCTTTTAGGTTGATAGAGCTCCTGTGCATTAATTTCTCAGTTTTTTCCAGTAGAATTAAAAAATAAAAAGTTGTATCAAACTCAGAGAATAGCCGTTAATGCTTCTAGATTTCTAAGCCCTTTGTGTTCTTTCTCCCACCCACCTTTACTGAGCGCCGTTCTCGGGCTGGGTGCTGGGTAAGACACCTGGGCACAGTCCGGTTGCCTGCCTGGATCGGGCATGGCCATCTCCAGGTCTGAGTTCGAAGTTCTGACATCTAGTCACTCTAATCTGATTACTATGTAATCATGATCACTCCTAGACGTTTTGGAAAGATTTTGGAAATTTTGGGGTGAGCATAGTTAAAATAGGCCTCTCAGTTTTCTTGTCCTCAAACAGTGCTTGTTCACAAGCTAAGACACAGTTTAAGGGGAAAATGGAACCGTTTCTTTTACCAGGGTTCGGCTTACTGCCACTGATAATCGTCACTGGGCTGCATGTTTAACTTGGTCATTTGCTGAGAATGTAAGTCACATATTACTCTTTAGAGCCTCAGGTAACTAGGAAGATTGATGAAGCCCCCACATTTCTTGAATTCCCTGTTTGTTAACCCATTTGTAATGTGTGACTAAATATGTTAAGTGAAGGAAAGACATTTCAAATTTTTTTGAAAGACAGTTGCAACTTAAGCATGTGGACAAAATTCTTTTTTAGTGATTTGCATGTGTTTGTGAATTAAAGTTTTTTTCTAATCACAGATGCGTGGTATGTTCACTAGTAATGTGTAAAACAGAAGAGCATGCAGAAGTACGGCATCGTCTGTAACGTGACACCCAGGGAGGGTTACCCTTTCACATTTAGGTGTCTAGTTTGCCTGGCTTGCCAAGTAAGTGTAGTTTTTATATAAAAATGGAGATGTTCTTTTTTTTTATTTTCCCACTCAGTAACTGATTGTGACTTTCTCCATGTCATCAGATAGTATACTGTAGAATAGCTTTGTAGTATTTTACTGTTATAACTTAACCAGTCCTCAAATATTGGACATTTATTTGCTCTACAACTGAAGTGAAACATAATTATACTTAGTTATTTTCTTCAAGCAGTGATTTTATTAGGTATGCATTTTTAAAAAAGATTTTATTTGTTTTTAGAGAGAGAAGAAGGGAGGGAGAAAGAGAAGGAGAGAAACATTGGCATGTAGTTGGTTGCCTCTCACATGCCCCCAGCTGGGGACCTGGTTTTCAACCCAGGTATGTGCCCTGACTGGGAATCAAACTGGTGACCTTTTCGTTCACAGGCTGGAGAGCCACACAGGCCAGGCGGGATGTGTGTTTTTAAAGGGATTGCTGATAAACATTTAAACATGATTTTGACCTAAAACATCTAGCTGAAAATGATGGTGAATATTTCTTTGATCTTGGATCAGAGAGGGCTTTTCAAAGCACAGAAGTAATAGAAGAAATTGCCAAAAGGTAATTAGATTTGACATCAGAGAGATTTTAAAAGTATCTTTTATTTCGAGTGGTATGAACAGAATGGCAAAAGCAGTCATTTGCTCTTTCTGGGGAAAATGTTTGCAACATGATGAAGCGTTAATGTCCTTAATTTACAAGAAGCTCTTACAGATGCCTAAGAAAAAAAACCAAACCTACTTAAAAAATGGACAGAAAGCACGTAGAGTTCATAAGAGAACTGCAGACACATGGATCAAAGAAGTCAAGATGTCATTCTTTGTGCATCAAATTAGCAAAAGTTAAAAAGAAAATCTAGGGATGGCAAGTGAGGGTAACATGCAGTTTTCTTCTCTTGGGCGTTCTTTGTGAATTTCTCAGTTTTCCTAGAAGGAAAAGGGAAGGTTTCCCACTTCCTGTTTCTTACTGGAAAGGTTAGGGAATAACTGGCCTGTGAGTTTGTCTCAGCTCGGCACATTTTTTGAGCATAGTTCTTTGCTTTTATAATTCTTTAAAAATTCAAATGTTACTTGTTCAGGCTTTCAAAAAATCGTTTTCCTAAAAAAATTGCCTTTTCACCAACTTTGGAAGTCCTTTAAAAAGTATAAACTAAACGTAAAAGCGTGATAAGTACATAGCATTTGTGTTTGCCCTTGTTTTCAAAAGATGTTCTTTGTGATACTCAGCAAGTAGCATTTTAATTTTCACTGAAAAAGTTTTTTGTTTTTAAAATCAGGATTAGGTGTTTTGTCAGCCTTTTGGCATATGCTGAATTGATACAAAGATGCATCCTTCCTGTTTCTGAAAGTGTTAACATCCCTTTTTAAGGAAATGTTAAAATAGAAACATGACATAAATAATAAATAAGTAATAATCTGGGGAGGGAATAATAGAGGTTTTTATAGAGCATGTTTTTTCTCTATGAAATAAAAATTTGGGAACCATTGCATATAGTACTTTTGACAACCCGAATTAATAAACAGCAGAAACACTGTGAACAGTTTCTTCTAAGTTCAGAGAGGCCAGTCTGGGGGCAAGTCAGGGGGTGCTTCATTGCGCTCCAAGGGAAGTTTCCTCCGACTTGCTCAGGGGGCCTTGGCTTTGATCTGAGCCCCATGCCATACTAGCCTCCTGTGCGAAGGGCAGGGTTTCCAGTTTCCAGAGCGTGGTGGAGTGTTCGAAGGGGAGTGGTGCTCCCGTGGCGCTGTGGCACCCGTTCAAGGATGCTGCCTGATAACCCAGGCTTGTTTTTGTTGAGGGACCCTTCTTGCTTAACTCTTTTCTCAAAAGTAGAACTTCTGACTCAGTTCTGTGTTTTGGTCAGCAGTAGCTGTTCACTGCAGTTTGGAAGCAGAGCTAGTCCTACCAAATACTCATCTTACCAATCAGCTTTTAAAAAACACTTTCTAAAAATACATCTTCGTGGGGTCATTGACTTTTCCTTATCCTGTCGGAATTTTTCTATGATTTGTAGCTAAAATGACATTAGGTTAATTTGCAGCTGTGCCTTTATGAAACCTTTTGAACAATTAACATTTTACTTTAAAGGATTTAGAAATGAATCATACACGTGTTGAAAAATAATTCTAACTTGTCAGAAGTATATAAGACAAATTTCGAAGTCACACCAGCTCTTGCATCCTAGACTTCCAGGTGGTTTGATGTTTTTCCTTTCTGATCCTTTTCTGTGTCCACAAATCTGTACTGTATAACTGTGCTTTTAATAACAGTGGATTATACTATACGTATTGTGCAACTTGTGTTTTTAAAAGAACAATATGTATGATTAGAGTTTATTTAACAGAAAATAAGCTGTTCTCTCAAAGCTTTTTGTTACTTTTTTTCTTGCTCTTTCCATTATTCCTAATCCTCCCTGGTGGCTGCTGCCATTGTGCCTTCCTTCTGACTGTAAATTTTTAATAAACACAGCTTAAAATAGATTGATGGGTAGGGACATTTTATTTTGGGGAACACATTGCCTTTTTTTTTCTGCCTCGCATGCAAAAAATGTTTTAGAAAGAGAAAAGCAGAATTTCTCTATTCATATTGTCATCACTCAAAATGAGTAGTAATATTTTTTGTTCCAAACAGCAAAGACTGATGTTTATTTTCTGAAATTAAAAAATAAACAGGGTCACTGGAGTTTCATTGAAAGTCTGATGACATTTAGCGCTTGCTTACCTTGGGGCCATCAATGAATGGTGATACTAACGAACCCCAAACTAACAGTGGAGGTGAAAGATTCACAGCATAAACATTTCCGAATGAGAAACTCGTTACCTTGTGCTGTTTACATGATGATGGGAAGGCAAGGCTCCTGATGTCTGGCTGGCTGTTCCAGAGACAGCTGCTGGAGTCAGGATCTGTGTTTTTCTTTTTGTTTTTTTTAATTGTGAAATATATGCATAGATGTAAGTGTGTATAAACAGGTTCATTTAATAAACAATAAAATGAACATGAGTACCTAGTTATAAACCCAGCTTAAATAGAACGTGACACAGCATTTTTGGAAGCACCCTCTAATATATTAATACATTTTTAAGAGGTGTAAAAGAAGGTGATTTTTGAATAATTAAATCTTTGCTTTCCCCACAAATGCAGTACCTTTAGTTCATTCTAGCAGTGGCATTGGAGGCAATGTAGGGTTATAATTAGAGGTGAATGCTCTGCTGTCATGGTCCTGATGGACTCTGACCCCTTCACTGTCACATCTCTTTTTTTTTTTAAAGAATATTTTATTGACATACTATTACAGTTGTCCCATTTTTTTTCTCCCCTTTATCCCCTTCCACCCTGTATCCCCTCTCCCAGTAGCATTACCTCCACTTAGTTCATGCCCATGAGTCACACATACAAGTTCTTTGGCTTCTCCATTTCCTATACTATTCTTAATCTCCCCCTGTCTATTTTGTATCTACTATTTATACGTATTAATTCCTGCACCTTTTCCCCCATTCCTGACCCCTCCCTGCTGATAACCCTCCTTGTGCTTTCTATTTCTGGGATTCTGTTCCTGTTCTGTTTCCTTAGTTTGTTTTTGTTTTTGTTTTTTTAGGTTTGGTTGTTGATAGTTGTGAGTTTGTTATCATTTTAGTATTCATAGTTTCGATTCTCTTTTTCTTAGATAAGTCCCTTTAATATTTCATACAACAAGGGCTTGGTGATAACTAACTCCTTTAACTTGACTTTATCTGGGAAGCACTTTATCTGCCCTTCCCTTCTAAATGATAGCTTTGCTGGATAGAGCAATGTTGGATGTACATCCAACATGACTTGGAATACTTCTTTCATGACTTGGAATACTTCTTTCCAGCCCCTCCTTGCCTGCAAGGTTTCTTTTGAGAAATCAGCTGACAGTCTTATGGGTACTCCTTTGTAGGTAACTATCTCCTTTTCTCTTGATGCTTTTAAGATTCTCTCCTTATCTTTCATCTTGGCTAATGTAATTATGATGTGCTTTGGTGTGTTTCTCCTTGGGTGTAACTTCTTTGAGACTCTCTGAGCTTCCTGGACTTCCTGGAAGTCTATTTCCTTTGCCAGATTGGGGAAATTCTCCTTTATTATTTGTTCAAATCAGTTTTCAATTTCTTGCTCTACCTCGTCTCCTTCTGGCACCCCTGTGATTTGGATGTTGGAACATTTAAAGGTGTCCTGGAAGTTTTTGAGCCTCCCCTCATTTTTTTGAATTCTTCTTTCTTCATTCTGTTGTGGTTGACTGTTTGTTTCTTTTTTCGGCTCCAAACCATTGATTCGAACCCATATTTACTTCCCTTCACTGCTGGCTCCCTGTAGATTTTATTTATTCCACTTCATGTAACCTTCATTTCTTCCTTGATGTTGCTGTACTCAATGAGTTCTTTGAGCATCCTGATTGCCAGTGTTTTGAACTCTGTGTCTGATAGGTTGACTATCTTTTCATTGCTTGGCTGTTTTTCTGGAGCTTTTATCTGTTCTTTCATTGGGGCCATGTTTGTCTCAGTGCACCTGTTACGTGGTAAGGGGCTGAGTCTTAGGTACTCGCCAGAGTTGAGCAAATCATGTCACTCTATTGTGGCACTGTATGTGGGGAGGGGTCCAAGAGGGAACAGTGCCACTTGCTCAGCTCTCTGCTGGCTTTTAGTCACTTCCCCCACTACCCACCAGCAAATTGGGCCCTGCTGGTGCTGATTCCCTGGTAGGTGGGTTTGTGTATATTGTAGGACTCCATGGGTCCATCCAATGGACTCTCCTGTGAGACTGGGAGTTTCTCCCACCAGTGCAACCCCCCACAGGTTTTTATAGCCAGATGTTTTTGTGGCTTTATTTCCCCACACTGGAACCCTGGGTTGCACAGTCCTTCTTACTCCTTAGTTGTTCCTCCCAGCTTATCCACACGCAAATGTGGGACTTCTGGTCTGCCAGCCGCTGCCTCACCCGCCCCATCTCTCACCACCTTGCAGTGTTTCCTCTCTGCCTTGGCTGCCCATCTCTGCCCCTCCTACCAGTCTGGATGAATGTTTCTTTTTTAACTCCTTGGTTGTCGGGTTTCCGTACAGTTAGATTTACTTGTAGTTCTGGTTGTTTTTTGTTTTTAAATTGATTGTTACCTTTCTTTTAGTTGTGCGAGGAAGCTAAGTGTATTTACCTATGCTTCCATCTTGGCTGGAAGTCACATGTATCTCTTATAATCTCCTGGACCTTGACTAGAAGGCCTCATTCCTCTTGGGTTTCTTACCTGTAAAGTGTGGGCCCAGTGGCTCCTAAGGGTTGTGGTGAAGATGAAATTATGCATGTATGAAGCGTAGCACAAGGCCTGGCACATAGAACAAAAGAAGCCCTTAGAAAGTTACTTATTTTTTTTAATCAAGGCCCTGTACTAGAGAATATGGAATTTAGAAATTGTCAAAGTAAAAAGACCAACTGAGTGAAAACTTGCTTTTTCCAGGCATTGTAAAATACCACCTTTAACATACATTGTGCAAATGGAGAGGTGATTTTTAAGGGACCAAATGTGCAGTTGGGGACCCTGCCCAGGGGTGGGCTGGGCCTTGGAGGTGTTCGTTAGAAGTGAAGAAGTAACGCAGAGTTCTAGGGGTGAGTAGTGGACACCATTCATGCAGCGTGCCCCCTGCTAGATTTACTGTTACTCTCTATTTATCATCTGTTTTTCTCTAGCTAGGTCTTGACCCTGCTATCCAGGACTCCCCATGTGGTTTTGAGCTTGGACCTCGACAGCACAAGGACATGGAGCTCAGCGGCATGTAACAGAAAGCATATGGACAGGTCCACGTCCTGGCATTTAGGTGCGTCTGAAATACAGTCTTGCTTGCACTACGTTTCGTAACAGAGCTGTGCTGACAGCTGGTAGCCTTGTAGTGTTAGAACCCCTTTGTGCTTGGCCTTGTCCTTTGCACGCCAGCAACGGTCTAAATGCAATTCTGGGAATAATGGTTAGGTTAATGCTCATGATAAGGTAATAGGTTTCTTTAGGCCACATTCCGCAAAGATTAAACTAGAAAATAAACAGGCTCAGTCTTGCCACTTACACTATTTACAAGGTAAAAGATAAATATTTTCATTTTATATGCTTTTGTCTTATTTTTATCAGCAAACATCTGTGTACCTACTGCTGTTGGTGCTTCCAGGCAGGGTCACCGGTATGAACCTGGGTGTGAAGACACTTGAGACACACATTCCTTCACTCTTTCTCATGCATTCTGCGATTTAAGGAGTGAGACTAAGCACATGTAAATTACCAAGGAACATTCCTTTGAAAAAATTCTTTCCTTCTGTCCTCTGCTGCATCCAAAGCTTGATGGGCATTTTGGTTATTTAAAATTTTTTTTTCTATTTGAAACAGTACTACAGTGAAATGTCATGTACGTATCTTGTCCACAGTGAATTCCTGGCAGTGAAATTGTTGGGCACAGTGCATAAGGCGTTTCAGTTTTTATGTTTTGATAGATTTTTTCAAACCATTTTGCAGAGAACCTGCAATAACTTGCATTCTTACTGATAAACATTTTCGTACTTTGTCTTGTCAAAACTAAGTTTATGCAGCATAGTGGGTATAAAACATTGTTAATGGTATTTTTATTTAATTTATATAAAATTTACTGTTTAGCTGTACAGCTATAAGAGCTTTCACAAATGCTTAGAGGGGATCATTCCTTTTAAAAATATTTGCTTTTTATTTTCCAATGAAGTCTGCTTGCTATTTATTTATTTTACAAATTTTATGTATTTTTAGAGAGAGCGGAAGGGAATGGGAGAGGGAGAGAAGCATTGATTGGTTGCCTCTTGTACACACCCCGATCGGGACTGAACCTGCAACCCAGGCATGTGCTCTGACCAGGAATTGAACCTGTGACCTTTAGCTTTGTGGGATGACACCCAACCATCTAGCCACACTAGTTAGGACAAAGTCTGTGCTTGCTATTTAAAAAAAATAAACAGAACCTGGGAAATTCCAAAAACTAGGAAGAAGAAAACAGCCTTGATCTCATGCCTTAATGACACCACTGTAAACATTTTTGCATATTTATTTTAATTTTTTGTGTATTCTATGTGTAGCTTTTTTTTTTTTAGTTTTTTTTTAAAGATTTTGTTTATTTATTTTTAGAGAGGGAAGGGAGGGGGGGAGAGAGAGAGAGAGAGAGAGAGAGAGAGAAACACCAATGTGTGGTTGCTGGGGGCTATGGCCTGCAACCCAGGCATGTGCCCTGACTGGGAATTGAACCTGCGATGCTTTGGTTCGCAGTCCGCACTCAATCCACTGAGCTACGCCAGCCAGGGCTTGTGTAGCTTTTTTTTTAAAGCTATCATCGTCAAATTGTGTTACATTTTTAAAGTGATATTTATTAATGATGAGAGAAGTGAAGGGAAGACAATCTTATGCGGGGTGGGGGTACCTGCAAAGTAAATGGTCTCCCAACTCTTGGTTTCACTTAACCACCCTTATATTTCAATTTACACGTTTTTCTCTGCTCTGTTTTCGCAGAACTTCTCTCCCGTGTCTCTGGCGGTCTGTGGTGGTCACTTGTCAAGTGGACATGCCACGACCAGCTCAAATTCAACATGTCCAGACCTTGGTCATTACTTGTCTCATCAAGCCCGTTTCCTTATTTCCGAAGAGGACACTCTTGTCCTTTTCCTGGAGGTCCTCTTTGACACCAAGTCTTCGATTTGTCTGTTTCTTTGATACCATTCCTTCTGTCCATCCCTTTTGCTCTTTGTCAGTTCCATCGTGCCCGTTGCCCAGATTTTTGTACTTGGGTCAACACAGTAGCTTCTCAATCTTCAGTTTATCCATCTGTGGGCTCTTTCTGCTTTTATCACCTTCCTAGAACTCAGGTTTCCTAATGTCCTGTTGTATTTACATTGGACTTTCGAGAGTCCTTTGAACCCTGCAAGGGGTTTTCTGCCTCCACCTCCTGCAGTGTGCTGTGGGTAGGCTGTTCTCATGTCCTGCATACTCACCATACTTCTGCCTACCTCTGGACTCCATCGTGGCCTTGTACTCGGGATTCTGCATCCTTTCAACCCCACCTTAGTTTTCACTTCCCCAAAGTCACTTCTGAACATTTCAAGCCCAGTTGAGTTCCTTTTTCTCCAAGCTCTCATGCAGAGTTCAATTAACTATGTTTCTGTAATTCACTAGTTGTCCCAGTCTGTCCACATAGACGGTAAATTGCTTCATGCAAATGCCATTTCCACCTCAGTGTTCTGACTCTTTGTGGCATTGCAGGAAACTGGCCGAATGATTGGTTTATTCCATTTTCTCTGACACTGTCAGTAAAGGTCCCAGCATATTAAGCTTTTACTAACAGAAAAGTGAAGGCTTGCTAGTTTTATATTTGTTATCAAGAGCATACAAGATGATAGTTAACTGTCTGGATGCTCATGGCTAAGAATACCAGCTCTGCCCAGTGTCTGGACCCTGCAGACCAGGGTGCCTGGTTCTGGTTCAGGCTCATTTTAGAAGTTGATCTGCACATGTGGAGGGACCAAAAATAAACTGGATCAAAAACTTTTAAGGAGGGAGAGGAGATTTCTGTTTTATTAGCAGCTGATTTCCAAGAGGCTGCCTGGTAATTCTGGTGTTTTTGTTTTACAGACTGTGCATACATCAGTGTCTCAGTTTCTCATTACTAAATGTGTCATAAAAATGCTGCATTGTTTATAGTTTGATCAGTAACAACAAAAGAGTTAAATATTTCTTGGGTAGTTTCAAAACCCTGTGTAAATACTGATGACTACAGAGCTTATATAAAAAGGAAGTAAGAAAGGGTTGTGTAATGGTTACTATGAAGGTGATTCCAAGCGTATTAGAGCAACTCCAGCCTTTACGGGTGGATTAAGATCAGATGTTTATAAATTGTCTGAGTTTGCTGACTTTCTGTTTGGTATAGGAAAATATCGTCAATAACTCTGTGCTGTTTCTTCTATGATAATTCTTTTTATGTACAGGGTTTACTTTGTTTTAGGTTTGCCTATATTACCAGAACCTGCAGTTTGGTAGTTATAAAGGCCCTCTGGATTTGAGTTGTGTCTCCCCTTGGATGGACCCTGTGTTTTATTTAGATTCCTAAGCGCTGGTTTTACTCTTCCAGGGAAGAGCTCTGACTCCCCTTACCGTCTTCCAGTTTGCGCTTGTTGTTAGCACATGGGCTTTTACTTTGTCCTTTCTCACGCCTGGCTCCCTCCCTCCTCCTCCCAGTGCGGTAATGTGAGAGATTTATGGCGCCAGCCCCTCTCCGTCAGAGTGTGCGCTGCATAGCCACTTGTGTGGGATAATAATGTAGGGCGTGTTTGGGTGTTGGGCTAAGACATATGGCCTTGCCTGTGTCGTATGTGCGTTTCTGAAGTCAAAGTATCAGAACATGTTCTTTGGATGGAGCTTGCTCGTGAATACCACGGTCGTATACTCTGAAATAGCATTTGCTTTTCTCTCTTCCTGGTAGCCACTACTACTGGACCAGTGCTGTCCAGGACAATTGTGGTGGGAGTCACATATGTAATTTTCTAGTGGCTGTGTTAAATAAGGTAAAATGAAGCATTTGAAATAATTTTTAGTAATATATTTTACAACCTGATATGTAAAAAACATCATCACTTCAAGTCAGCAATATAAAATCATTAATGAGATATTTAACTTTTTCCTGTAGTAGTAACTGTTTGAAGTCTGGTGTGTATTTTGTATGGCACATGTCAGTTGAACTGACCTCATTTCAAGGGCTAAGGAGTCACGCGGGGCTGGTGGCACAGCTCAAGGCCCACATGGCTTTATCTGCTGCTGAGCAATATGTTCATAAGCTTTTGGATTTTGGGGTATGTCATAGTGTAAGACACTTCCATTCACGAACTGCCAATAATATGTACTCATAGTTGAATGATGCTTCTATCCGCTTCCCCTTTTTCATTTTTTTCCTGCCAAATTGAGAAGTTTTCCATTGCCTGGAAATGTTTCTGGTCCAGTTCAACAAGTAAATGGATTGATAGGCAGTCTTTCTAGATGTTACTTCATTTATTCTCTGGCTTGAGAAGAAAACAATTTCTTAAAAAACAACAACAACAACTTTATTTATTTTTAGAGAGAGGGGAGGGAAGGAGAAAGAGAGGGAGAAACATCCATGTGCAAGAGACACATCGACTGGTTGCCTCTTGTACACCCCAACTGGGGACCTGGCTGACAACCCAGGAATGTACCTTGACTGGGAATTGAACCAGCAACCTTTGAGTTCATAGGTCAGTGCTCAAGCCATGGAGCTACACCAGCCACGGCAGAAAAAAAAATTCTTAACATTTAAAAAGAAATTTTATATATATATATATATATATGTAATTTTCTCTTTTACCCAAGAATCACAAGTATACTTTGTAGCTTGTAATTGTAGACATGCTAATGTTTAGGGTCCAATGAGTATTTCTCATTTTTTTTTTTAAAGAAAGAATGGATGGCCTAGGAAAATGTGAAGAAGTACAGCTATTGTAAGATAAAAACGGCCTTGGGAAGAGTTGAGAATAAAAGGATGTGAAGAAATAGAGGCAAATCAGGAATCCTTGAACACAGTTGTTCTGGAGAACACTGATGCCTACCTTGTGCCCACATCTTTGGTTGGTTTCCTTAGTTACTCAGGTGTCAGCAGCAAGTCCTCAGAGATAAGGGACTCGAGTATCTAGTTACAGGGGGATGCTGACCCCCTCTGCTGCAGCTTGGGGGAGCACACGGTCAACAAGCTGTTTCTCCAGCACTGGTTTTGAGTGCCCTGCCGTCTCCTCATTTGTCTCGTCTGCCTTGTCTGCATATTTATTTCAATATTGTTCTCAGGCCGTGACTTAGGGTTCAGAGGTTAAGGTGGTGTACATCATCTCTAAGCTGTTGACTCTTCCAGCCTCCGAACCCTCCAGCCCTCACACGATCTTTTCCAGGGGGTTTTACTTCCAGCTCACATCAGCTGTCTTGGGCCTTGTCTTCTTCCAGGCGACCGTTCTGGGATCTTAGCTTGGGGGAGTCTGTTCTCTGCACACATTCTGTCCTTCCTTGTTCCGGTTTCTTCTCCAGAGGTCCTTCTCCTTAGGCACTGGTGTTTGCTGGCTTCCTCTCGCCTCGCTCGCCCTGTTTAGTTGCTGTGGACCTCACAGGGAGTCATGTGATTGTCATCTTAATCAACATCTTGATTTCTTCACTCCGGCTCTGTACTTTGCCAGCCTTCCTCAGTGGCACAGTCCTATTAATTTTTCTGTTTTTTTCCCCTTTCAGTTGCACTCTGCTGGAGAGAAACCAGACATCAGAGTGACTTTGTCTAGTACACGTTTATATGTTCTGGACTTAGCTGGACCCTTGACTACTTTTTTCTCTCTTTATGTCTGTCTTTTTACTCATTCTTTCCCCAGTCCCATCCTCAACTTCCTTCCTCTCCACCAGGATTTCCACTTCTTAGATCATTAAGAAAATAAGTCATCAGATAACTGTTCCCTCAACTTCCTGCCTGCTTACCTCATCAAGTATTGAGAAATAGGAACTATTTGTGCACATTTCTACCCACTTGATTCCACAGAGGATATGACACAGTCACTACAGATGGTCATGTGGAACGGTTGCGATAGACTAGACATTTTCCTACCAGGGCTACAGGACAACTGCCAGTTGCTCCCTGTGGCATAGTTAGAACTTCTCATCTCTGTTTATGAAGGTAAGTTTGTGTGTTAGTATTGGTACAACCCTTGCAGAAGGGTGGGTTAAATAACCTCCCAATAAGTCATTGCTCATTCTTGGCACAGTCAGGGCTGGAATCTCCATTGTGGCCTTGTCTTAAATGTTAAAGTAAAAATACTGCAGGTAGATTTTTTTGGGGGTGGGTAGTTAAGTTGCTAATGGCTGTATGTGGAACACAATCTGAAAGGCATGCGAGGACAGACATGGAGAGTTCCTCTCTCTCATCCTAGACCCTTCTCTGGAGGCAACCATTTTTACCAGTTCTTGTGTGTTTGTGTACCCTTCTAGAGATTGTCTTTAAGTTTGTATTTAATTGTGAAAATTCCAATGTAAGGAAATGAAAGAATGAACACTCATATGCCAGAGAACCAGGTCTAGTAAATTCAAACATACTGCCTTTGCTTTAGGATTAAAAAAAAAAAAATAAGACATTTTAGATACCCTCTTTGCCAATCTCATTTTCCTCCCTCTCTCTCTTAGAGGTAGTTTTTTTTAGTCCATATTTTTACTTTTGTATTATTACATGTTTACATTATGCAGAAACTCACATACAATATTGCCTGCATGATTTGAAACCCTAAAGATCTCATGTGATGTGTGTTCTACAAACTACTTGCTTTTTCAGGAGTGTATTTTCAAGCCACGTTGACCCAAGTGGCTAGAGTTCATTGTTTTGACTGCTTTTTTTTATTTCACCGTTTAAACATATTAGAACTTATGTATACATTCTATTGATGTGTTAGTTGTATACTGTTAAAAATGGGGTGGAATAGGCTAAGAAATGGCGATGCCGGACTGTAGTGCACACATATCTTCAATCTGCTAGGTGTTACCAAATTGTTTTCCCAGGTATTTTGAGCCTATTTACATTTCTGAAAACTGAGTGTGGAAATTTCTGTTTATCTACGGCCTTGCCAACACTTGGTATTATTGAACGCTTTTATTCTGGCCTTATCTGATGGGTGTGGAATGATGCCTTGTGTTAAAAGCGCTATGTCATAGTTTGTGTATTCATTACAGGTTGTTAAAAGTGTTGTGTCCAGGTTTTGGCTATTGTGAATAAAGCCACTGTAAATATTTATTATGTACAGATTTTTGTTTGAACATAGTTTTCATTTCTCTGGGTAGATACCCTGGAGTCATATTGCTGGGTCTGAGAGTAAATGTATGTTTGGACATTGTGAGAAACGACCAGTGGTTTTGTGAAGTGCTCCTGCCATCTTGCACGCCCCCTGGGAGTGTGCGCCGGTTCCAGCAGCTATGTCTTCATCACACTTGGTGTTGTCTCAGCAGTGTTTCTTTTTTAGTCCTTCTAATAGGTATGTCATGTATTTTTATAGCAAAAAACTTAAAAATTGATTCTATTTTAAAATGATATACAGTAATTGATTTTTATCTTCCTTGGTCTTGAATGATCTTTTTAACCCCCTTCAATGAAAAAACCCGAGCACTGTGTTTGGGCGTCACTAAGCTATGAAATAGTTATTTTATTTATTTATTTATTTATAGAGATTGGGGAAAGGAGAGAGAGAGAGAGAGCACGAGAGAAACATCAGTTGGTTGCCTTTCACATGTCCCAGCTGGGGACCCAGCCTTCAACCCAGGCTTGTGCCATGACTGGGAATTGAACTGGCAACCTTTTGGTCTGGTCTGTAGGCCAGTGCTCAATGCACCGACCACACCAGACAGGACATAATCTTTGATTTACTGGCTGGATATTTTGTTTATTTCTGGAAAATATGTATTAACATGTTACAGCAAAAGAGTATTGAGTCCACATTTTAATGACATCATCCACCTATTGTGTAATTACTCCCCCCTCCAGGCTTTCAATAAGATTTCATGTAGCCCTGGCTGGTGTAGCTCAGCGGATTGAGCGCAGACCTGTGAACCAAAGGGTTGGTGGTTCAATTCCTGGTCAGAGCACATGCTTGGATTGTGGGCCAGGGTTCCCCCCCCCCCCCCGGTAGGGGGCGTGCAAGAGGCAACCACACATTGATGTTTGTCTCCCTCTCTTTCTCCTTCCCTTCCCCTCTCTCTAAAAATAAATACATAAAATCTTGGGGGGAAAAATATTTAACTTGAGGATACTTGTTCCATTACTAAAAACAGAAGTGCAAAAACCATAGATGTAGGCCCACACCATTATTTTACAGAGCAAGACACTTGAGGCCCACTGGGTAATGCCTTTCCTGCACTTACATCACCATGCATTGTCTATAGTGCAGGCTTCTGGATTCCCAGTGCAGTGCTGTTTTTCTGTTGTCCCTTGTATTCTTTTGCATGGTGCTGACCAGGACACCCTGTAATGTGTATCTTAAGTTCGAAGGATGCTGTTCCCAGTGGATTTACTTTCAGAGTTGGATAAGCTTGTTTGTACTTTGCTGAATTCTGGCCAGTGCTGTCAGCACACATTCTGCATTGTGCTTTGAGATTATGAGTGAGTGGCCATCATTTTAAGTGTCTGCCAGAGAAGTCAGTTTAATGAGTCTTTGATAGTCAAGGTGAACAGTGAATTTACTGATCTTACCCAGATGTGTACCCTTTATTATGATCATTCCATTTCATGGAAAATAACATTCAGCTAGGTTAGAAACTGATCCATTTTCTTTTGAAAATTTAGTAACTGGGGTTATTCCAAAAGTGTTGTCTTACCAGACTTTCCCCTTTTGTTGTTGTTGTTTTGACATTATAGTGGGAAGAGGGTAAGGAGAGGGCATGCTTATTTTTAGTCACATTCCACTGGCCAAAACTTAGTCACATGGCCATATCTAGCTGCAAGGGAGGCTGGGAAATGTTGCCTGAAGTTAGTTAGTCATGTATCAAATTAAAATCAAGGGTTTTTATTAATTCTTTTTTAAAAAAGGGTTTTATTTATTTATTTTTAAAGAGAGGTGAAGGGAGGGGGAGAGAGAAAGGGAGAGAAACATCAATGTGTGAGAGAAATATCAGTGGTTGCCTCTTGCAAGCGCCCTGTGGGGTACCTAGCTTGCTACCTAGGCATGTGCCCTGACCTGTGATGAAACCAGCGACCTTTGGTTTGTAGGAGGATGCCCAAGCCACTGACCCCACCAGTGGGGCTATTAGGTTAATTCTTAGTTGAATGAGAGAAGACCCTTGGAGACACCTAGTGATGTCTGGTACTTCTGTTAATGAAATGGGGAAGTTGCCATGTGAGTCAAAACAACACATAGTCAGAAATAGGTTGGATATGGATGAAAATGTATTCCAATTCTGTTTTTTAGTGCGTATAGAATTTTATTCCTCCCTAGGTTGGTTTATCACAGAGTAGTTTTTGTTCATCCAGTAATCCTAAATCTCCCTGTTGATTTATTTGGAAAGACAGAAATAGGTAATCACTGAATGTGGAAGATGTTTTCCTTTTAAAAAACCATAGTTTATATTTTGTCCTTAAAGGGAAAACATAGATCAGAGATTACATTAATCAAAATTGACATTTTCAAATGCATAATTTATTTCTGAAGAATTAAACTCTTTTTTTCTGTGTTTGGCCAAGTTTAGTATTTTAGTTGTTTTACCTTTTTTTTTTGTCCTAAATTTACCAGCCTTATATAGATACTAAGAACTCAGCTCCTGCTAGTTTTGCTTCCCAATACAATAAGAGGGACATAACTAAAATTTGGAAAATCAGATGAACACAAAGAAAAAACAATTATAATCTTATTTGACAGAGAACACCACTGTAAACTGCTTGGCGTGGTACACAGTCTGCTCTCTGAGCACACTTGCACATGTGCTTTACCGGACTTTACAAGGGGGGCGCCATGTGAGTTAATACTCCTATGTGGGATGTTTTTTCTATGATCATTTTGTAACTGGCTGCTCTTCTAAAGTATTTTATTCTAGTGCTTTTTTTATTTTAAGAAAAACTCATTTTTTAAGTAGACAGAACCATTACCTGTGAATAATTCTTTTGTCTTCCCCTTTCCATTATTTGAACTTTAAAATCTCTTGCTTGTTGTATTAGTTAGAACTTCCAGAGTGGTCTTCTGTGATGGAGGCTCTCAGACTCTCTTCTGTTTGTGGCTTAAATGGGCTCCCTCCAGGCTGTTCAGTTGTATAAGTATCTCCTTAGCTATTGGCATGAGATAGGGATTCTTTCTGAGGACATTTTTCTTCTGTGTTGGAATGTACTAAGGGTTTTATTCAAAAATTGATGTTGAGTTTTCTCATACGCCTTTCTGGTTTTCATTGATTTTACATTTTTTTCTTCCTTCTTGCAGTACAGAATCCCCAAACCAGGGAGCTACTTAAGTGTTCATGACACTCCAAAAACCCACCCAGTGTGGACATGCAGTGTATTGCTTACATTACAGGGGAGCGCACCGATGGTGGCGGGTCAGTGCGAGAGAGATCGCACCTCCTCCAGTCTGAGGCTTGCTATTAGGTGCCCCAGACAAGGGAGGCACATGTCCTACACGTGACTCTAAACTGCATTACCTCTGTGTGTGAAAGGATCCAGAAGCAGTCATAAGACAAGGAGTTCCTCCGAAAAGGAGGAAGTTAGAATCCATTCCCAAAACAATACGCATTCCTTCTGGCCATTGGCCCTCTGACCAGCCCTCAGTCCTGGGACAGGGACGGGCCATGTCTGTTGGTCCCACTCTGTTGATGTGACTTGTAATACACACTAGCTTTTTTTCCTTCTCTTGTGCTTTGTTAAATTTGGAAGCAGGATCATGCTAGATTTCTGAAATGATTGACAAGCTTTTTGTCCTTTTTCAGTACTTTAGAACTGTCCGAAAAGCATAGGAAGTAACTGTTCCTTAAGGCTTGGAGATGTTTGCCTGGGAAGCCACCTGGGCCCTGTGTAGTTTGAGTGGAAATTCTCTATCCCCTGCGGCCTTGGGAGGTTTAAGAGTACCCTTGGATGCATTTATTAAATTTGTCAATTCTGTTGCTTATTTCCTAGCTAATTCCTCTCTCTCTTTAGTTTCTTTTTACTTTAGCCCTGACTGAGTAGCTCAGTTGGCTAGAGCATCATCTGGGTATACCAAGGTTGCAGGTTCGATCCCGGGTCACAGCACATACCAGAAGCAGCCAATGACTGTATAAATAAGTGGAACAACAAGTCATTGTTTTTCTCTGTCTCTCAGATCAATTAAAAAAATTTTCTTTGTACTTTCTTTAGGGTATTTTATTGCATATTCTTTCTTGTTTAATTGTAATGGTATTTTTATAGTTTCAGTTCCACTTTTGACCCAACAGTTATTTGGGAGAAGGGCTTAAAATTGTGAAATTGTTAGGCTGTCTTGGTTGGTAATTATTTTTCTCTTTTTGGCAATAAAGTCAAGCAGTAAGAAATATAAATGTTCCTTTTTGGGGGGGCTGAAATTTTCATTTGGCATGATGGTCACTTTCCACAAATGCCCTGTAGCCATTGCCAACACCTTTGTTTCCCGTGGGTGCAAAGTTCGATACCCGTTGTGTTAGCATGCTTGTGAATTGGCCCGGTTCTCTGATGGATGTAAAATAAAGTTAGTGTGCCGATCAAGTCTGTGCGCATAGCCCTCTTTCTCCTCAGGTCCTTGGAGACAGGTATATTTATGAACTCTTGGTCATTTCTTTTATACTGCCAGCCATTTATGGTCCTTATTTCAATGAAATATAATGTTCAAAACATGAAAATGGACATATTTTTGTTGTGAATTTGTACTTTTAGTAGTATAAAATGACTATCTTTTCCCTGTCGTACTTTCTAGCAGGGATTCATTTTGTCTGACACTCCAAAAATAATAGTAAAGCAGCATTAATATTGCTTTATCCTTTATTGTAATGAGTTTAGAGAAAAGGGGAGAGGGGCAACAGAGAGAGGCGTCAAATTGTTACTCCCCTTATTTATGCATTCATTGGTTGTTGCTCTTTATATGAGCCCTGACAGGGTGGTTGATCCTGCACCCTTGGAGTATCAGGACAGCTGTCTGACAAGCTGAGCCACCTGACCAGGGCACATTGCTTTACCTTAATTTCACTTTGTGAAAAGTCTGTCTTTGGGCTTTCATTTTTTTGATACATCTAAGAATATTTTTAATGAACTAATTTATAAGTTTAGTTTGTTTTCTGTAGTCTGTTTTAAATTCTT
Organism: Tonatia bakeri; assembly: GCA_004024845.1. NCBI lineage: Eukaryota > Metazoa > Chordata > Mammalia > Chiroptera > Phyllostomidae > Tonatia > Tonatia bakeri. The sequence goes on from PVIA01001888.1 coordinate 136,325, forward strand.
TTTTTAAGTATGTTTCATTGATTATGCTATTACAGTTGTCCCATTTCCCCCCTTCATTCCCCTCTACCCTGCACACCCTCTCCCACTCACATTCCCCCTCTTTAGTTCATGTCCATGTGTCATAAGTTCTTTAGCTTCTACATTTCCCATACTGTTCTTGCCCTCCCCCTGTCTATTTTCTACCTACCATCTATGCTACTTATTCTCTGTACCTTTTCCCCCTCTCTCCTCCTCCCACTCCCCTGTTGCTAACCCTCCATGTGATCTCCATTTCTGGGGTTCTGTTCCTGTTCTAGTTGTTTGCTTAGTTTGTGTTTGTTTTTGTTTTTGTTTTAGGTGTGGTTGTTAATAATTGCGAGTTTGCCATCATTTTACTGTACATGTTTTTTATCTTCTTTTTCTTAGATAAGTCCTTCTAACATTTCATATAATAAGGGCTGGGTGATGATGAACTCCTTTAACTTGACCTTATCTGAGAAGCACTTGATCTGCCCTTCCATTCTAAATGGAAGCCTTGCTGGATAGAGCAATCTTGGATGTAGGTCCTTGCCTTTCATGACTTGGAAGACTCCTTTCCAGCCCCTTCTTGCCTGTAAGGTCTCTTTTGAGAAATCAGCTGAAAGTCTGATGGGAACTCCTTTGTAGGTTACTGTCTCCTTATCTCTTGCTGCTTCTAGGATTCTCTCCTTCATTTTTACCTTGGCTAATGTAATTATGATGTGCCTTGGTGTGTTCTTCCTTGGGTCCAACTTCTTTGGGACTCTCTGAGCTTCCTGGACTTCCTGGAAGTCTTATTTCCCTTGCCAGATTGGGGAAGTTCTTCTTTATTATCTGTTCAAATATGTTTTCAATTTGTTGGTCTTCCTCTTCCCCTTCTGGTACCCCTATAATTCGGATGTCGGAACGTTTAAAGCTGTCCTGGAGGTTCCTAGGCCTCTCCTCATTTTTTTGAATTCTTGTTTCTTCATTCTTTTCTGTTCCATTGTTTCTTTCTTCCTTCTGATCCACTCTGTTGATTTGATTCCCAGTTTTCTTCCCATTGCTATAGGTTCCCTGTACATTTTCCTTCACTTAGCATAGCCTTCATTTTTTCATCTAATTTATAACCAAATTAAACCAATTCTGTGAGCATCCTGATCACCAGTGCTTTGAACTGTGCATCTGATAGGTTGGCTATCTCTTGGTTGCTTAGTTGTATTTGCTGTGGAGCTTTGATCTGTTCTTCCGTTTGGGCCTTTTTCTTTTGGTCTTGTCCCGCCTGTTACATATGATGGGTGAAGCCTTAGGTGTTCACCAGGGCAGGGCAACCCAGTTGCTGGGTTGTGACTCTGTATGTGGGGGTGGGGTCCGAGAGGAAACAATGGCACTTGCTCTGCTCTCTATTGGATTTCAGTGCCTTCTGCCGCTTCCCCCAAGCAAACTGGGCCCTTCTGGTGCTAATTCCCTTGTGGGTGGGCTTGTGTATGTTCCAGGACCCTGTGGATCTCTCCAACAATCTCTGCTGTGAGGCTGGGGGTCTCTCCCTGTGCCTCAACTCCCACAGGTGTTTTTAGTGGTGTTTCAAGGCCATATTTCCCAGCGCTGGGACCCTGGGCTAAGTGGTTTGTTTTGCTCCCCAGTTTCGCCTGGTTAATCTGCATGCGAATGTGGGACTGCGTGGTCAGCCAGCTGCCTGGCACACAGTGTCTCGCTTCACAATTGCCGCCTCTCTGGGTCTGCCCATTGCCACTCTGCACCCGGGGTCTGCCAGTTGCTGCCTGCCAGCCCAGGGACCGCCCTCGGCCGTCTTGCGCACCCAGGGTACCTTGTGCGCCCAGTCCCACCACTTGCTGTGCTGCGACCCCTGTCTGCCCAGCCGTCTGACCCCACCCCGCCTATGGGTCTGGAGAATGTGTCTGTGTTAACGCCTCGGTTGTCGGACTTCCACACAGTCCGATGTTCTGTCAGTCCTGGTTATTCTCTTTCTGAATTGTTGTTGTCCTGCTTCTGGTCGTGTGCGGGCACAGTGCGTCTACCTGTGCCGCCATCTTGGCTGGAAGTCTGTTTTAAATTCTAATATTGGTTTTCTTTAACTGAAAAGCATTTTTCTTTTATTTACTAACTGTTTTATCTTCAGTAAAACAAATAAAAACGAAAAAACATTTTCTCCATTTGTCATCATAAGGTCTAGTGGTATTTTTCCATTCCCGTCTGTCTGGGAGAGAGGCCTTAGCATCTTATTCCCTGTCTTCAGTCTTTGTTAATGTACCCTTGTTTGTTCTGCTTTATTATTATGGATTACCAGTTTTACAGTACATAGCATATGCCTACAGAATAATTCGACACATGCATTCGGTTTTGTAGCTGAATTTAGGTTCCTTATTTAATTTTGTCCCAATCTTGATGGCTTTGGTTGGCCTACATTATTTGCTGCCTTGTATGTTTGTGGCTTTTCTGAGTCTTGCCTCTTCTGTGGCTAGAATAAGGCCTCAGTGCCCCTTCCTCACTTTTCTTACTCGGCCCATGCCTATCTGACCTTGCAGTTGTTGGCTTTCCCACGTGAAGGCCGACTTGTCTGGGTATAAAATTCTTTGGGAAAACCTTTCCTTCAGTTTTCCATAGATCAGCATTCTCTGTTGACTTCTGGCATTTAGTTCTGCCTTGGAAAATCCTGGGGCACATCTTAATTATTGCTATCATTTAAGTAAACCAGACATTATGTCCTCCCTGAATATTTCTATGACTTTTTCATCCTGTAGTTAAATTACTTTGCTAGGATATGTCCAATTTATAGGTTTATTCTCTCTGATTTTGTTTGAATCTGGTGTGCCCCTGTAATCTCTTTGCCCAAGTTTTTCTTAATCTCAGAATAGTTTTTTTATTCTATACTTTTGTATCTTTAAGTCTGTTCCATTTGTTCTTTATAACAAAGTTTTATTGAGATATAATTCACATACCATAAAGTTTTCCCATTTAAAGTCTATAGTTCAGTGGCTTCTAGTAAGTCAGACTTGTGCAAACATCACCACAATCAAATTTTGGAACTTTTTTTCATCCCGTAGAGAAATCACAAACCCATTAAAAGTTACTTTCCATTCTGGTGCCCCATTTCTACCCCAGCCCCAGGCCTCCACTAATCTATGTCTCTACGGACTTACCTCTTCTGGACATTTTATAATAGAAGTGGAATCACACAACGTGACTGGCTTCTTTGTGGTTTTTCTGTAGGTCTAGTTAAGAAACACCGATTATTCACGTCTTGGCTTTGCTGTTTGCTTTTCCCCCCCAGGGTTCTCTCTGAACTGGCGCTGCCTTTCTGGCCGTACTCGAGTTTCTCAGGCTGTGCTCCGCCTTTCAGTTCTCTGCCGTTTTCTCTTGTTTCACTTCTCTTTGCTGCTTTTAAGTTAATTTCGTTTCCTTACAATTACTTCTTCCCCACCCCAGTTTATTGTCTCTTGATCCCATTTTATCTAATTGTCTGAACTTGTTTCCTCCTCTTAAAAAAAACAAAAACAAAACGAAACAACTGTTTTGTTTTTTCTTTTTTCCTTTGTTCTGAATTGAAATTATCTTTTGGTTTCTGCAGTAGAATCTCTCTGAGGTTAGTGACTTAGCAGAAGAACATCTTTGGTACAGTTCTGTTCGGAATACAGAAACTCAGGAGTATTTTTTTCATAGGCTACATGCTGGGTTTTTCCTGTTGGCTCACTTAGGAGCAAGGGTGTTCTGGTCTGCCTGGGCATGTTGACCCGAGGGGGTGGGTGTGTTAGGTGTGACCTGTGTTCTGGGCACTTGTGGTGGTGAGCCTCCTGCCCCTGCACAGTTGACGCTCTTGGCTTTCAGCCTTCCCTCCAGCTTCTGCTGCAGTCCACTCGCATCTTCCTGTTACGCTCACTGCTGATTTCCTTGTTTATTCATGAACAAATGACACTTCGAGCTCCTGTTCTGTCCGAGTTGTCCTGGTTCCTCTTCTGCCTTTATCCCAGAGACCTCGTCTTCTGAGATATGCTTTGCTGCTGGGAGTGCCTCTTCTGCCTGCCTGTTCCTCATTAGCCGTGTGGTCCCTGTCTGGGTTTGGAAGTGCAGTCTGGTGTTGGGGAGACGGAGGCAGGGGTTTGTCCTCACAGCACGTCCCAAAGGGCAGAAGTGCCATCTCCCAGGGTTCTGGCAAGCTCTGGCCTCGAATCAGAACTAGAAAGGGCAAAAGTCTGATTACAGGTGTGGCTTCTTCCCGCTTACTGATACGGAGTTGTCAGTGTGTGTTTGCCTTTGTATGTGTCTTCACGGGCTCTTTCACTTCTCGCTGGGGCCTCCCTCCTGGTGCCGCACACCGGATGCCGTGTGCAGCTGGGATCACAGCGATCTGTTGGCTTTTTCTGTCATTTAATAGATCTCATACCTTGAGATCTATTTTTAATCTCTGGAAGTCTTTGAGCTTTGAGCTTTGTAAACACTTGTCTTTGGGCCCCCAATTGGGGAAATGAAAAATTACCAGGGAGTAAAATTAATCCCTTTTTGCACTGAAGCTGAAACCAGTGTGGGTGGACTTGTTTGTCTGAACAGAAGGATTTGGAAAGATAGGTTTTGATTTCCCTTATTTGTGTGGGTTTGAGAAATGTAATCCCAGCAGCTGTTTGGTCTCCACAGTAGAATATCCAGCCTGCCCTTGGAGACGGAGACACGGCATGTAGCCATGTGGAGGCATGCAGTAACCACTTGTTACCGGGTGGGGGCTGTTGTGTAACACAAGTAGATAGCATTGCTGACCAGGTGGTATGGTTATACAATTTTGGCAAGCATGTGGGTTATAAAAGCTGAAATTCCTTCAGCACCTGAAGTGTCTCATGCTGAACATTAGAAAGATCCCAGCCTTGCGGAGACGCCGGCACAAAATTAGTGGGTAGGGTGCTGATTAAAGAATATTTTTGTGGATAGGGTACGATTTCGCTCTGCAGGTAAGACCATTTCTTGGCACATAAGCTCTGCTGTGGGGAATTTGTGTTTTCGTGTGTGTGCCTGTGACAGTATGTGCTCCTCTCTGGGGCCATGTGTCCGTTTTTTTGCAAATACGTGGCTTATGAGTGTGTGCCTGTGAGGTGGGTAAGGAACCCGTGGCTCAGGTTTGCCCAGCGGGGCTGTCAGAAAATCTCCAAAGTCTTTCTCGGTGCTGCCAGACATTATTTAAATATGAATAGCCGAGCATCAGCATACATGCACCTCTTTGAAAGCCGTGCCCCTCATTAAATGCGGAGGAAGAGTGATGACAAACACCTGGTCTACACCAGCTGAAGATGCTGACGTCAGCGGTGCTCAGGTGCTCGTTTGCCTTCTCGTTCCCTGAGTAAGGTCCAGTCCTGCGACTTCCGACGTTCTGTGTGCCTGTTTACATTTTGTTCTGGGAAGACTTTTAAGGGTCGGAGGAAAAGCAAAAAGGAACACAGATTAAACAAACTTGATGGAGCGCCTGGTGTCTCTTATAGTTGAATACATCTATTTTTAATCTTTTTAAGTTTTGGGGATTGTAAAAATTTCAGGTTCAGACAGCAAAAAAGCAATACATCTGTGGCACAGGACTCTGAGTGATTGCTGACTACACACACACACACACACACACACACACACACACGAATGTGCTTCTTTGTAGAAAAGAGTATGTATAATGCCCCTGGGAACCACTCCTTGGAAGTTACCTTAGCACCCAGGGCAGGTGTGGGTAGTTTCTTGAAGGTCAGGGAAAAGATTACTTTGATTGCTGTGTATTTGGTGTTAATCAGGAGAATAATTACAGTGTCACAGCCCCAGGTAATTGTAGTGCAGTTTAGGCAAACCCACTCTTCAGCCATCAGATAATCCAGCTGGGCCGGTGAAATTTCAGCACTTCCTTTTCCTTATCTTGGGACAGTCTGCCAGGAGGAGATGGAACTCTCAGTAGACTGGACTAGGGGGCCGTGGGGTCAGGGTGGGGAGAAAGAGGACGTTGCAGAGCAGGTTTGCAAATGGGATTTCTTCCAGACGGCAGGAAGACGGCAGGTGGTGGAAGAAGTGAGTAAATCTGCCAAAGTCCAGCAAAGCTGAGCGGATGTAGTAGGTAGTTAGGAGATCAGGGAAAGATGGAGCTAGACCTCTCCGTTTAGGTGACAGAGGAAATTTGACATTGGCACTTGGGGCAGAGGAAAGGATGAGAGCATGCCAAAGAGGAATGGTATGATGTGCAGAATAATTCAGGGAGAGGGCTGATAGTACAATGAACTTGAGGCGTGGAATGAACGATTATTTGAAATGATTGTCCCAGCACATGGGCAGCGGTGGCAGCAGTAGCTGGAGGTGACCAAGGAGCCGGCAGCTATGCTGATTGGAGAGGATGGAGCTGGGGCAATACAGAGGGGAGCACAGAGTTTGCAGGGAAGAACCACCCCTTGGAAGTTACCTTAGCACCCAGGGCAGTCCTTGTACTGGAAACTGGGGTGGGGGGGTAGGGCGGATCAAATATCAAGGGTCTTTTGGAGACGTGGAAGAGGAGGAGTCTTCTTTCTCTCTATTCCCTGACAGCACACGGGGACTTCCTTCCCTGGGCTTCCTCCGGCATGACTTTTAGACATGACCTTTTAGACTTACCTGGCGGCTCATCTTTAGAGCCTTGTTCTGCTGGTCCAGCAGGGAATAGGAGCAGCTTTTGTGCTCTGAGGATGATTGCTGTGTTTGCCACTTGTCCTTGGCTTTTTTTGTCCAAGGGCAAATCAGCCTTTCTGTCTCCATCGTTTAGAAAACCGCCCTTTATTAACCACCGTTCCCGTACTTTTGATAAGAGTTACATATGAAATCATGTTTGTATCTTGAATATGATAAGCAGTCAATTCTGCACATTTTTATGTTATTAAAATTCCATATAAAAGTAGCTTTTCAGTGGCCTCTGTAATAACTGATCAGTATATTAAAAATAGTGTTTAAATTAAAAAAAATCATTTGCACAAAAAATGATATGTTAAGTCACACACAGAAGTAAATTCAGTAAAACTCAGCTTGATTCTACTTGAGTTTTCTCGAATATGTATTTTAATTCTGGCCTGTGGGCTATACATTTGCTTTACTATTTCTCCCTCTCCCCTCTTGCCCCAGCCACATGATTTCCTTTAATAAATCTGGAGGACAGGGGTTAGGTTTTGTTTCAGGTGTTATATTATTAACTGACCCATGGAATAATGTTTAGGTTTTCTCCACATATTTGAATGCCTTTTCTGTGCTGGACACTGTTCCTTTCCAGTTCTATCCCTGTCTGGTCAGGGAGCTGGACAAAGAAGCCATGTGCCATGGTAACATGGAAGAATGGTAGCTAACCCAGGAATGCTACTTGGAGGAGGAGGCTTCTTGAGCTAAGACCCAGGAATTGCAGGTCAGTGTGGTCCCAGTGGATGGTACCTGGGGCAAGAGAGGAATGGTGAGGATGATGAGTCTTAAGGTACTGTCATAATTTTATTTGAGTAAAGTTTGGGGAAGAGATTTCTGCTGGATACCAGCCTTAGTATGTCATACCTACAACATACGAGAAAAACAAAGATCGCTGGTGACTTTGTGTTTTAAAGCCTCCAAACCAAAGAAGGTGTCAGCTGCTTTTTAAAAAGTTTTTAATTTATTTAATTTTAAAGAGAGGAGAAGGGAGGGAGAAAGAGAGAGAGAGAGAGAGAAACATCAGTGTAGTACGTTGATGGGTTACCTCTTGCACGCCCCCAACTAGGGACCTGGCCTGCAATCTAGGCATGTGCCCTGACTGGGAATAGAACCAGCGACCTTTTGGTTCTCAGGCTGGTGCTCAGTCCACGGAGTCACACCACCCAGGGCAATGTCAGCTGCTTTGACCTTTTACTGTACACTTGACTATCTTTCTCCTGACCCGGTAGTTGGTGAGTCTTATTTACATGGATTGGCCATTGCTTTCCATTACTCAGCCTGTGTGTAAAACAACATCAGTAAACAACCTTCTGGGCTGGATTTAAGTTCTTGTTTTAGAATTTAGTGTTTAGTTATGGAATAGAGTTTATTCTGTACCGAGGGCCTTTAGGACTAAGTCTCTAGAAGAGACTGAAGGGGTCTTCTATAGGCAGGGTGTATTCTTTAACATTTGTTTTATCACTTGTTCATTTTATTTTATGCACCATAAAATATTTACTTTTAATTAGGAGTCATCCTCCCTACCCACCTTACTCCATAGATGGTCCAGGAATATTTGCCATGTCTATTTAGCAACTTTGTGTTCTCTGCAGCCCATGGTTGAGGTCCCTGACTCCATTTTTAAGTGATTCTTAAGTAATCCAGCACTGTTGGCCCAGGGGCCCTTTTCTTCCACCTTCAGAGCAGGGTTGTTGCTATGGGGCAAGTGGGTCTTAGGCACATGAACCATGGATTGTTTTTGAATCGTTTGCACTAATGTTTTCTATGTAGTTTTCATTTACTGCCATCTATTTGGGGAAATGTGTATCGTTAACATTTATATCGGGTATTCTGTGCTAAGAGCTGGGAATATAAAGATGAAATGTACTCAGGGGGACTCTACCCTTTGGGACAACTCTTAGTGATTAATTCATTCTGCTGTTGAGTGCTTTGGACTAGGAAGTATTAGGTGCTGATGATGGGAGGGCATGTTTTCTTAGGGCTTGGTTATGCTTCCAAGAAACATAGAAGGCCTTGACATTTAATTTCAGGAGCAGCTCAGCCCTTAGTTCCACCTTATGTAGGCCTATCACACTTCCAAGTCAGGTGGGCCCGGGGGGTGTGGCCTCTAAAGGACCGTTCTTCCAGGTTCTCAGTGGGTAGCTTCTGAGATGGAACCTTGCCCTCAGCCCTAGGTTCCCCCTCAGAAATCCAGGTTTTATCTGGCTCTTATTTTTTAATTTTCTTCCTCTTGAGAGAGTAAGTCCACAAACCAAGACAGTGACAGAAGGCTGACATAGCTTGTGAGGTACAAAGGAGGTTTTCTTGATTGTAGTCATTGAGGTGGTTTAGTTTGGGGCTCTGTAAATTTTATTTTTATTTTTTTAATCCTTACCCGAAGATATGTTTTATTGATTTGAGAGAGAGAGGAAGGGAGAAAGACAGAAACATCGATGTGAGAGAGAAACAGCAATCGGTTGCCTCCAGTAGGTGGCTTGACTGGGTATTGAACCTATACCCTTTTGGTGAACGGGGATGACACTGCAACCAACTGAATCACCCGGGCAGGGCAGGACTTGATAGATTTTAAAGAAAGCCACTGTGGGGCTATGATTCTGGGTGCTCATTCCATTGTTGTGGAGAGGGGATATTTATTTTGTTATTAGTGTCATTTACCTTTTATTACTTTGGCTAATAATAATAATAATAATAATAGTTTAAGGATTGAACCCACAAGTTGGGTATGTGCCCTGACCAGGAATTGAACCTGTGACCTGATAGTCTATGGGATGACACTCTAACCAACTGAGCCACACTGGCCAGGCAAATAATTTACTTTGGTAAATTATTTTTATGGGTTTGTTAGTTTACGCTCAGCAAATAACCTGATTTAAATTGGGTAATTGGAATATGCCTTTTATGTCATTGGGCAGAACATTAGTTAAAGTGACTTTTAGGCTTTATTTGACCCCATTTAGTAGCATAAAGCATTTTACCTTGAAACTGGGTTACCCTTGTTAGCTGTGCTCTGAAGTTTTTTTGTTTTGTTAAATTTCATCATTTTAAAAATTCTGGTTAAGATCTACTAAGTCAATTTTATGGCTCACCAGTGGGTAGTGACCTGCAGTTTGAAAAACAAGTTCTTGGGAATGTTTTGAAAAAGGCCATAGGAAGATTTTTTTTTTTTTTTCCAGTTACACCCTGTAAGCATAACCACCGTCCCACGCTGAGGCAGTAGCCATGCCTCACGGGTTCATTCATCGCTGCTTGAACGGAATAATGGTAGAGCCAGGGTCAGGGGCAGAAGTGTAAGCTCTCTGAAGCGGGACCCAGTGTATTGGGTGGGCCGAAACATCCAAATGGTTTTTTCTTTACAATAAAATAATAAACGTCTTCCAATGTATAAGACAGCTCCACAGCAAAGAATTATCTGGCCATGCTGTCACTTGTACCAAGAAACTTCACAAACCACTTTTGACAAATTCAGTCAGTCATGGCGCCTTCTCCGTACACCGCACGGATCTTTTTTTGTCTGTTTCAGTTGCATCTTCACCCTTTTTGAACTGCTAAAGCGTCATACGCCAAAAATGTTGCATATCTTCCATCTTCAATATGAAAATGATGGCATAGAAATTTGCCAATTTTGATTTTTTTTAAATGTGCGTTCGTACGACAGCTGTCACAGTACAGCCTAACAAATTGTTTCAAATGAAGTTACAGACAACCAAGCACTACTAGAGCCACTGTATGGAAAAAACTAAATGAACTTTTTGGCCAACCCAACATGAGGCAGTCATTTAAGTATGTACATTTAAAGGAAGTACATCATATACAAATTGGGGGTAGTCATTCTGTAGTCTTTTTTTGGCATGGGCTGAAAGCATTTAGGTCAAATGTTAGCATTGGACAGCATTTGATGGAGCAGCAGTCCAACTGTAATCCATTCATGATGGGATTTATGCAGCGAGTCACAAATTGACTTTTAAAATGTGCTTTATCGTTGAGCCTGGCCACTCTGGAAGCTCTTGTATGTGTCTTGGTAAGGACCAAACTGCCACTTGGCAAGTAGAGGTTTTGAGTTTCTTTATCCCAAAGTCTTTCTTCTTAGTCCTACCCTCATGTGTCTCATTAGGTTTATGCAAGTGGACAAAATACAATAGCTGTATCCTACCCCAGGGTACCCACCCACAGGTGTGGGTGACCTGAGGACTGCCAGCATCAGAACATGTGTGCATTTGTTGACTAAGTAGGTTCCTGGGTTCCAGTGCAGGCCCATGGAATCAGACTGTGGGGGAGAGGACATTTAAAAAAATTTTTTCCTTCAAAAATTGATTTTACTGAAGTATATTTTATATACAGTAAATGGGTATACATATACATGGAGCTATCAGAATCACAACCATGATACAGCACATTTCTGTCACTCTAAAGATTCTTTCCCTGGCTTTGGAGAGCCTCTGTCCCTCCATTCCTGCCCGAGGCCACCACTGCCCTGCTTCCCGTCTGTGGCTTAAGGAACCAGGCCTTGTGACTGGCTTCTTTCAACATAACGTCTGTGTGCGTCCTCCATGCTGTTACGTGCATCAGTAGTTGCTTCTTTTTCATTGTTCGGTATTTTTCTAGTGAACCAGCGTGGTTTGTGTGCCCACTCACTCGTTGATGAACCTTTGGATGTTTTGAGTGATGGGCTCTTACATAAAGATAACTTTGAACATTTGACTACAAGTATTTGTGTAGAAGACACCTACTTTTTGGATAAGCTTCCCAAGTGAGCCTTAGGCACGTGAACCACTGATTCTTATGGTCTCTAGTCTTTTCTTTCTTACTCTTCTTGCACAGTTTGCATTAATGTTTTCTGCAGTTTCACTGAATGCCATCTATTCGGGGTAAATGCTTATCTCATTAACATTTACTATCTGTGCTGAGAGCTGGGAATATAAAGATGAGTTATACTCGGGGACTCTACCCTTTGGGACAGCTTTTAGTGATTAATTCATTCAGCTGTTGAGTGCTTGGACTAGGAAATACTAGGTGCTGATGATGGGAGGGCACATTTTCTTAGGGCTTGGTTATGCTTCCAAGAAACATAGAAGGTCTTGACATTTAATTTCAGGAGCAGCTCCGGCCTAATTCCTCTTTAAATAGGCCCATCACACTTGCAAGTCAGGTAGCCATGGCCAGCTACAGGAGGGAGTTGATATATTTCTGGACAGGGGACAAATGGTCAGACAGAAAAAATTAAGTGTAAGAGAAATGATCACTGGCTGGATAGCTGATGAAATAAGTACTAATTAAAAGCTGTTACTCTGCATTTGTGTCTGATTATTGGTGACTGGAGAGCTGGTGGTTTAAGTTCAGGAAACAAAGTTTGTTAAAGATCTGAATATTTTACTTTTCTACTTACAGCAGAATTTCCCAAATTGCTGTTTTTTCACTCTGTCAGGCTCACATTTATTTGGAGGTTGACCTTTTTTTTTTTTTTTAAAGACTGCAGTGATTTCCTGCTTGCTCTAAGGTAGTGATTTTTAACCATGGCTGCCATAGAGCTTTAAAACATGCTCAGGCTACAAAGACCTATTCTGTCAAGCAATCTGGCTGGGGACCCAAGCAGTGGTATTTTTAAAGTTCTTAGGTGGCTTCAGCGTGGAAGCAAAGTCGAAGGCCACTTCCTTAGGGCAGCAGGGACGCCTTGGTTGTTGGTATACCTCCTTTATCGTCAGTTCCCCTTAACCTGCTGCATTTGATTACAGAACCTTGACTTTTCTCCATTCTTTTTCAATAACGGAAGTTATTTTACAACTTCAGCCATGAGGACTTTATCCCACACTGCCCTGTAATTCTAGAGCTGTGTCCTGACCTTGAGACAGGAACAACTGAACTGCTTTGTGTTTGCTGTATGTTAAGGGGAACCAAGCCATTCCTCTGTTTTTGTTTCTGAAAGGCGGGAAGAACTGGGTGCTGATGTGTGTGTCAGGCTCTTGAGGAAGAAAGTGGGCATGTCTTTAACTCTTAAGTAATAATTTAGAACATACAGAGGAGTAAAAAGAAGAAAATAAGTCCTTTGCTATCCCACCAATCACCATTTTTGGTTAATATTTTGGGATTAGCGTCTACACGTGCACACACTCACTTTTACATGCAAAGGGGTCAGTTCTGTATGTACTGTTTTATTCATCGTATAAATTACCTTTGATTTGGCCCTGACTGGTGCAGATCAGTTGGCTGGGTGTCCTTCTGCAACGTGAAGAAGTGTTGCTGGTTTGATTCTCAGTCAGGGCACATGTCTGGGGTGTGAGTTTGGCCCCCAGACAGGGTGTGTATAAGAAGCAATCTATTGAAGTTTCTCTCTCACATCGACGTTTCTCTCCCTCTTTCTCCCTTCCTTCCCTTCTGTCTAAAAGAGTAACATCTTAAAAAAATATTACCTTTAATCTTTTTCATTCATCGCCTCATTTCAAAAATTGATACCTTTTATTGTTATTATGGAAATAACATTTAACCTGAGATCTATCCTCTTAACATTTTTAAATGGACAGCACCATATAGGTAACTGTAGGCACAGTGTTGCACAGCAGACCCGACAACTTACTCATCTTGCACAGTAAACTTTATATCTGTTGAGTGGCAACTCCCCATTTCCTCCTCCATCCACACCCTTGGCAGCTGCCATCCTGTTCTCTGCTTCTGTGAGTTGGGCTATTTTAGACACTCCGTGTAATATTTGTCCTGCTATGACTGGCTTATTTCACTTAATAAATTTTGTACATACTATTTTTTAACCTGTTTTCTCCTGTAACGTAGGATGAACGAACCTTTCCATGTCAGCAGTTATTTCTGTGCCATCTCTTTAAAGGCTGCACGGTTCTCCTTTGCAAAAACACACCACACCGTTCTACCACTCACTCTTCTAGCATCGGGCCTTAGATGTTTTGTAGTTTTTGGTCTTAATAATGGTGACATGCATAATTTTTTTAATCCTCACCCAAGGATATTCTTTTCATTGCTTTTGAGAGAGAGAGGGAGAGAAACAGAGAGAGAGAAAAACATCGATGCAAGGGAGAAACATCGACTGGTTGCCTTCCTGTGTGCGCCCCCACTGGGGCTCAAATCTACAGCCTGGGCGTGTGCCCTGACCAGGAATCGAACCAGCCATCTTTCTGTCTGTGGGACGATGCTCCACCCGAGCCACACTGGCCAGGGCAACATGTGTCATTTTATAGCTAAATCTTTATGTGTCCTAAGTGTTACCTTAGAATTCCTAGAAGTAGCATTTCTTCAGGACAGGTATTAGGAGTGAATATAAATTTTTATCACTTTTTGATACATATAACCAGACTGCCTTCTCATTAGCAAATTTATTTTTCATTAGGAGTGTTTCTGTTTCTCTGCCGCCTTACAAATCAAGGTATTAAAAATAACCAAGGTATTAAAAAACAAAAAGATACTTCATTTCAATGTATTTTTATTTGATTTAAAATAAGGAACGAACATTTATATTGTCATTTGTACTTGGCCGGGAGATAGAAGATTAGAAGCTTGTAAATTTTACCTATTTTTATATTAAGGATTTTTGTTTTCTGTTTATTGATTTGTAAGAACTCTTTTTTTTTCCATTTTATTTTAATGATTATTCAAGAACAGTTTTCTCCTGTTTACTCCCAATCAAGGAACTCTTAAAATAGTAAAGATATTAAGCACTATCTTACGTATAATATATTGTCTTTAAATTTTGTGTTGTTTTTCTTAGAGAAATCTAAAATTTATAAAAAGATTTTATTCATTTTTTAGAGAGAGGGGAGGCAGAAAGAGAGGGAGAGACACATCTGTGTGACAGAGACATTGACTGGTTGCCTCTTGCATGCCCCTAACCCGGGACCTGGCCCCTAACCCAGGCGTGTGCCCCAACTGGGAATCGAACAGGTGACCTTCCAGTTCACAGGATGAGCCAGACAAGCCAGGGCTAAACATTTTTTATACTACAAAATGTATTAGCTTCTTGTCTTTTTCATCTTTAATGATATGCTAAGAAAGGAGTCCCCCACCCTAACATTATATAGTCATTTAGTGGCTGTATTATTATTTTTAAAATAGTGAGCTGGTTGTCTTGGCGCGTTGTATTGAAAAATCAATACTTTGTCTTACGATTTGAATGAAGTACCTCCCAAATCATATATTCATTGGTTTGTGGGTTTTCTGATCTTTTTATTTTTGTGCCTATATTGATTGAAATTTCTGTTTAATACAGTTTTACAATAGTGTCCCTATCTGATAACTCTGTTCTTTTTTCAGGTATTTGTGGCTACTCCTGCTTATTGTTCCACAGAAATTTTAGCAAACCTTTTTCCTTCTCTTTTTGGATATGAATTGCTTTTATTAAACTTATATACATTGTGTTTGTGGAAAAATGTATACATTTATAGGTTTCTTATTGAAGAATATAGTCTGTTTCTCTGATATAAAAATCTCTTTTATGCTCCTAGTAATAGTTTATAGTTTTATTCATAAAGGCCATGTACATTTTTTGTTAAACGTATTGTGTATTTAGCTGTTATTGTCATTTTAAACAGAGTTCCTTCACCCTTTCACCTTTTCTATAAATAGATTTTGTGGACCACATGCCTTCTGTCGTCCGTTTGTCTTCCTTGTTGCTTATAAACCGGTAAACATGTGAAAGCAGTTCGTAGCTGGGGGCTGTGCAAACCAGGTGAGGCAGCAGTTCGTGTCTTCTGATCTGGATGCTTATTGCTGGCATCTGGGAAGTGTTTCCATCAGCACTGAGGGAGGCTTGCTCATCTGTTGTCTACCTAGCCATTTACGTAGAGATTCTCTCAGATTTTTCTGTCTCTTGAAACGGTTATAATTTGGCCCTTTCGAACACTTCTCTCACCTGTCAGTCGAATGGTAGCAGCAGTGTCGGTACCCTGCCTTGTTCCTGAACATTAACGTGTCTGTGGTATTGCAGATAGGGTTGATGTCGGCTGTTAATTTTCTTTCCCAATCTAGTAAGAGTATTAAGCAAGAATGACTGTTACATTATTCAGCATATCTTTATTTTTTAAGCATCATTTATTCATTCCACAAATTTTGGGAAGCCTTTATTACAGGCGTCGAGTTTGGCCTTGGCAGCTGGGGGTATATAGGCTGTGGCTATATATACCATTTATATATATATGCACGTACACACACCCATCTTGTCCCGCAGCTGTCTGTCTGGGCCAGCAGACATTGTCTTGCTGTGTGGTTCCCAGACACTGCAATGAGGTGTGTTCAGAGGAAGCACTGATGGGAGTTACCTCAAGGGAAAGGGTGCTTATTTGGGAGGGACTGCACGTGCAAGAGCCTGAGGGTTAGAAGAGGACCCAGTACCTTCAGGACCCACAAGACAAATGACATCCTAGTGGGGCCAAGTTTCATTCAGTGACCCTGTAGCCCTGCTTAGGAATTCGGGTGTCTATGCTCAGGCTAACCAGGACACCGTCAAAGGTGTGCCATGATAGTTTTTATAGCATGGTTGTGTTGGCAGCGTTATGGACAAGTGGTAGATCCATCAAGGTGGAACAAGAAAATGACAAGAGGCTGTCGTACTGCTGATGAGATGGTGGCTTGTGCTGTGGAATGACCAGACTGCACAGATTTGGGAGCTATCTGTCTGAGGAGGGAGGGTTTTAGTAGTCCTGGCCTCTGGGAACTCCCTCAAGAGTCATGTGGAGGGCAGGAACTAACCACATAGCAGGTCTGGCAGAGACAGTGCTCACAGGCCCACCGGCCTGGGCTGTATTCTTCTAGGAAGGTTGGCTGTAAATTGAGCATAATTTTATGTATTATTTGTATAAACATTGTTAAGACAGGAATACTGATTAAAGTGTGAGTCTTTCACTGCTTACAGCTGTGCATCCTTTGGCACAGTCCGTTACTTCTCTGAAGCTCAGTTTCCACTTTTGTAGTTGGTGCGCAGATCAAGCAACACTGTGCTTACTAGGGAGAAATCGTTCCATTTGTGTAATGATAGTGAAGAGATGTGCTTGGCACACATAGGTGCTTAGCTGGAAAACTGTTGTTATTCTTGTGTCCTCATCGTTTTCATTGTTGGTGAACCTGACTTTTCATCCCTTAGCCCCTCCTTTCCCATTTGCCTTAAGGTTAGGGCCAAGATAGCAGTGACCTTGCTTATTTTTCTTCCCTGGAGAGTGAGAGAGGGTGATGGGGGATTGTGAGTGACTTGCCCCCTGTGTCAGTCTCCCTGGGGGATCGTGCCTTTTGTTTTAACACAAATTCTAGCACCTAAACTCCACTTCCTTCCTTCTTTATCTTTTGCTGTACTTGCCTCTGAGCCTTGGCATTTCCCCACACAGAAGTTCAGCCTGAATGAAACACTCTGACCTCTAGTTAGTGGGTGGCTGCCCTCGAGGTTGCCTTCATCATTCCTGAGTACTTGGCTGCGGAATGCCCTGTCATTTGGGGACTTGCAGATTTGTTCACTGTTCAGTGTCTTCTCCCCTTCTTCCTTCCATCTGTCGTGCCCAACAAGGGTGTCCATCTTTCCCAGGCATCGCAGCCCTCTGCCCGAGCCCTCCTGAGAACATCCTGCCCTACGCTTTCTTGGGTCTCCTACCCTCTTGTGCTCATTTGGGTTTTCAGGGCGCTCTATGGGTGCTGCGGAGTAAGAGATGGGCAGACAAGTGGGTGGGTCCTCCCAGTAGAGCTTGTGAGGGTTAAATGTCTGGAGACATTCAGAGAAAACTGCAGACTACTTGGTGGAAAGTGGTCTTGTCAGGACGGAACTTGTCACCCTTTGTGCCTAGTGATGGGGGCAGTGGGGAGGGACGTCCATGTCTGAAACAAACCTGAGGATGGAATGAATCTGGGAAAGTGTATTCTATGTTAAGTAGTCCTCATTCCCTGGGAGTGAGCATGGTAAGTGCCGGTAGGAAAGCTCTGCTGGCATTCGAAAGGTGATGGGGATGGATGGCTCAGAGAGCCTGCTGGTGTCTCTGACTGTGGCTTGCATGGCATGTGGTCTTGTGAAAATCCAGCAGTGTTGCCCCGTCTTTGCTGCCTTACATATCTTCTGGAAAGCATAAGCTCCTGGCTGTGAAGGTAAAGGTCTGTCAGGCTGCTTCAGGCAGATCTTTTTATGTATGCTCGTTATCATGTGTATTTTTTTTTCTCCCCCAGGTGTGGGGAGGTTTTGAGTGGCAGTGTATAGATTAAGATGTAGATAGGTTTTTTTTTTTAATTGTTGTAAACACTTTAATTAAAAATGTAGGAAAATGGTTAATTCTAAGTAAACATATACCATCTCTCTAGGGCTACAAGTAGAGAGCCTCTAGGGTTTTGTAAGTGATGTTTATAACTTCCCCTTTGAATAAAGAAAGCCCCCACTTTTATTCAATATATACTGAAAACTGCGTAGTAGTGTGGGTCTTCATACCTCCTACATTCAGCAGAAAAGGTAAGGAGAAAATACAATGATCCACTTGTCCCTGGTCTTGAAGTAGGAACATTGTTTAAAAAGTCACTAGACTAGGGTAAGTCCCACAGACTCATTCCTTTGTGGGCTTTGCTCTATTTTGTGATATACATGTCCCTGCTTCTTAAACTGGCACATGTTTCCCTTAGGGGACGTACTCTTTTGCTGAGGACCTACATGGCACATTTGGGATGCCAGTTCTAGGGAGGAGGGTAAGAAAGGGTTTATATTTAATATAGCTCCATGGTGGTGTTATTCAGTTAATATGAAGGCTTTTTTAAACATTAAATCTCCTTTCCATTTTAATGTCAGTATAAAGTGTATATTTTTTACATTAATTTTTTTCTCCATTTCAGTATTAGGTACTTTGAATATACTTTTTAGCCACCTCCCTCTCCAAAGAGATAACAGTTTTAAGTTCATTGGCTGTATTTGATATCTAAGTACAGTATTAACTTGGGTAATAACAAGACAGAAATTTAATAAAAATATGGAGAAAGGACTCTTCAACAGTGCAGAAGGCAGTGCTTACAACTCAACAGTGGTGACCTCCAAGGAGTCTGGACAAGGGTTTCCTTCCAATTTCATGTGCTTTGCAAATTTTGATACTGTGAAATATTACTTACACAAATTTCAGCCAACTTCTTTGACCTTCTTTCTAACTAGCAAATACAAATTATAGACTGAATTTTCAGTGCATTATTTGTTGTGGAGAAAAAAACCATTTCCATTTAATGTGCATGCACATCAGTTTATTCCCATTTACAGGGAAACAACTAGGAATAGAAAATTATCCTATTTACTGTTCCTTGGGAATTTTCAGACACCAAAGCTCAGTTTTTAACCTGAATAGCATAAATGGTTGCAGGGCAAGGTTTAATTCAGGAGGCCCTTCAAAGTCACACGTACCCATTTCTCTTTCATGCATATTCCCCAAACACAAATGCCTGTACTGCAGAGCTCCAGACCTAAGAAGAGTGACCGTGCCTCCAGCTTCTACTGCTTCAACAGGCAGCAGCAAAAGCAGTGAAATGGGGACTAAGAACAATTGTGTTGAAACTGAGGTTATGATGTTGGGACCTTGAGATGGCTGGATCTTGAGCACCAAAGTTTTCAAGGGAACAATGTATGCATTATTCTGACTTGAAATCCTTCCTAGAGCTCTGAATGCTGAGGCTAAGAGGTTCTCTGTGGGAGCGCCTTCCAGGAAGCAGCCATCATAGGAATGACCAGGAAGGAAATACCTTTAAACCAGTGTCTCTCAGTCTTAGCGCTGCTGATATTTTGGGGCCAGATGATTCTTCGTTGTGGGATCTGTTCTGTGTACTGTAGGGTGTTCAGCAGCACCTCTGGCCACTACCTGTTAGATGCCAGTCACTCGTCCCCAGCTGTGATGACCAGAGTGTCTGCAGACATTGCTAAATGTCCCCTGGGGGGAGACTCACTCCTGGTTGAGAGCCACTGCTTTAAACAGACGGGTATTTGTGATCAAGAGTGTAAAATGTGCACGGACATTAAACCAAAGTGTGCGCCCAGCTCCTCTGTTGCGTTGAGGCAGAACTCAATGTTCTGGCAACTGTTTTATTTTTCCATTTTACACTCTAACTATTGAACTCTCAAATTTGGTGTAATTCTTTCTCTTATTTGTTTGTATTTCAAATTTACCTGGTTTATCCAAAGTATTTGTCGAAGGGAAAGTGTCCTTAGCAGAACTACTGGAACCGGAGGCTGTTTCCTGCTTCTCTGTTTTTAACCTTCTTGTCGGCGCGTCTTTACATTTGCGGGACGGCTCGGCCGTGTCTACTCACTCTCAGTGGGGAATTCACTGGTCTAAGAACTGACATCATCTGAGCAGAGTGCCAGGGAACGTTCTCTGTCCTTTCTCACCCCCACCTGCTGTGCTGTTTTTATCCCCCCATAGAAACGTAGGCGCACCTAGGCACGTTTCATTGTGCAGTGCCAACCCTTGCAGGCATCTTTGGTGCCTTCTATTTTTGAAGCCAAATTCTCCGGATGCTTGTTAATCATTGGGTGGGTCTCTTTTATTACCCAGCCATACTTCTGTTGTTTAAAATTGAGGTTTTAATTGTCTTCTTCACCAAAACTTGGAGGAATAGATTTCAGTAATTTCCTGCTTTTGACGTTTGTTTAGGCTTTCTCTTAGCGTGAAGCATCGCGCTTTTCCTTACGAAATGGCACCAGACTCTGAGCGTGTCAGGTCCGTCTTGGATAATAGTGTTGACCTCCTTCCTCCCCCTCACTTACTTCTAAGCTCCTCTCCTCTTTCAGTGGCGCGGGGCGGGGGGGGGGGGCGCGTTTGGATTTCTTTTCTATGTTTATGTCGTTATTTTATGAATGTTTTGGCTGTTTTTTGTGTGGCATTCTAATCCTTTTAAAGGAATTACCTGGAATTCTGTGTGGCCACTCACCTCTAGATTGGTTTTGTCTCTTAGTGCTGTGAGTGCCTTCCCCTGCCTTTAATTGGGCACCGATAGGGAATTTAGAGTCTTTTTTTTTTTAAGATTTTATTTATTTATTTTTAGAGAGGGAAGGGAGGGGGAGGAGAGAGAGAGAGAGAAACATCAATGTGCGGTTGCTGGGGGACATGGCCTGCAACCTAGGCATGTGCCCTGACTGGGAATCGAATCTGCGATGCCTGGTTCGCAGCCCGCGCTCAATCCACTGAGCTACACCAGCCAGAGCGGGAATTTAGAGTCTTAATATCCAGCCAGTCATGCATAGTACATTTGCTATAGCTGCACTGTGCCATATGGTTGCTATTAGCCACAGGTGGCTATTGAAATTGAAATTAAAATTAGACACAATTAAAAGTTCACTTTCTTTCTAACACTGGCCACATCTCAAATGCTTGGTAACCTGTGGCAAGTGACAGTTAGGTTGGACAAGGCAGGTGTAGAACATTTCTATCACTGCAGAGTTTTATTGGATAGTACTGGGCTATAAGATACAGAGAATAATACATGTCAAAAATACATTTTTTTTATCCCTAGTATTGTGATGTTTTTGATGAGATACGGTCCTTTTTTCCAGGGGACATTCAGAATCACTCAGTGACTGTAAGTGCAGAGGGGTAGGGACTCAAAAAGTGATTAAGCAATATGATTTTGGAATTTGGGTATAATTTGTACTCTGACTTTTCCGTGCAGAAAACGTGATGGCCATGGGTCCTGCCTTTGCATGCCTGAGATTATGTGACTGCTTTCTCTTTTCCTAGGTGCTAAGAGATGGTGCTTGTGGGGCTCAGCTCTGCCTGAGAATCAGGTGCTCCAGGTGCTGGAGAAGCCAACTCTGATCCTGGGCTCCCTGCTGGAACAAGCCTTCACTTCCAGCCACTCCAGTCCAAGACCAAACGACTGATCTTCTCTGAGTGATGGGTATTGGTAAGAACACGACGTCCAAGTCCATGGAGGCTGGCAGTTCAACCGAAGGCAAATATGAAGACGAAGCAAAGCATCCCGCTTTCTTCACCCTTCCGGTACCAGCATTCATTCCGTCTCCCTTCCTTCTCAGTCATCCTAGAGCAGTTTCTGTGTTGAGTCAACATAGGATTCCCCTCTTCTCTTCTCTTCTCTTCTCTTCTCTTCTCTTC
The DNA here is from genome assembly GCA_004024845.1 of Tonatia bakeri. Classification (NCBI taxonomy): domain Eukaryota; kingdom Metazoa; phylum Chordata; class Mammalia; order Chiroptera; family Phyllostomidae; genus Tonatia; species Tonatia bakeri. The sequence continues at coordinate 158,029 of PVIA01001888.1, forward strand.
TCTTCTCTTCTCTTCTCTTCTCTTCTCTTCTCTTCTCTTCTCTTCTCTTCTCTTCTCTTCTCTTCTCTTCTCCCCTCCCTCCCACCCTCCCTCCCTTCCTTCCTTTTCTTTATTTATTAACATTTTTTATGGTTGTTCAAGTACAGTTTTCTGCCTTTCCCCCCACCACTCACCACTACCCCAGCCTTCCCCATCTCCCTCCCGTTTCCACCCCCCCTTGTTATTGTCCATGTGTCCTTTATAATTGTTCCAACATAGGATTAGCTTTAATACTCCTGTTTTCGGTGCTGATTAAGCCACTTGAAAACCAAACGCTTTTCATGGGAGCCCGTCTTTGGGAGCCCTGGTAGCTGTCTGGTTTTGGCCCTGCTCTCTGCCAGGAGTCGCCTGATGGGATTAACTTCAGGAAGGAAGCACACGTTGCTGGGAATGTTGTAAAGCTGACCCAGTACTTCCTCTACACTGGAGGATGTTGAAGGCTTAATGTTATCTCCAAAAATGTGTTCTTTTGAAATAGCCGGTAACCCGACTTCAGACTTGTATTCCAAGGTGTGGGACATTGAATGAATGACTTATTGTTTGGAACCCAAATGTCCATGCTTTGCACTATGGCAGCAGCACCCAAGACAGAGGTGGTTTTACCCAGACAAGTGATATTAGTCAGATAAGACTGACAACACACACTCATTATATTCAGTGCTAATATTCTTCCGCATGTAGGATTATGACTTGATGTATATAAAGTTACCTAAAGTGTAGGTTTAAAAAAGAAAACTCTTTAGAGAGAGCTTACCTCTCTCTAAAAGGGCCTTTAAAGACATCTTATTCATTCTGCTTGTATTCAGTGCTTGCTTTGTGCTCCAGACTGGACCAGACGTGACAGGAACACAACAGAAGTGTTTGCCCAAGCTTCCTGCCTTCCCCACCCTGTGAGGCCCCCCTCAGCACCTTCCCTGCTGCCACTGCTTTCTTTGGGTCATTCCTTGTCTAGATCTTCATGACAGCCTCTAGATGGCCCCCTGGCTCCCAGCCTCACTCCTTTACAACCCCTGATGGTCATTTCTGTGTCTTCTGCATTCCTAGACTCAGTAAGACTTCCTCTTCCTCTAAGTGTAGATTAGATACCTGCTGAAACTCTCACCTCTAAATTATCCATTCTCTCCTAATATGTGTTCACCTAAGCTAGGTAGGCAGGCTCCTGACCTTTAATGAATAGAGGAACAAAATTTTAGATAGGTTTCCTGTAATGGAAGCATCATCTTCCATTGGAGAAACAGCTAGCTTCCTGTAGGGATTCGATAAAGTAGCCTAGGAGAAAGGTAGGCTACGGGAGGTTCTGTGGTGGTAGTAATTACCCAGTGGTCTCTGCTGCCTCCTTTAATTTTACATGTTTTAAAGCATCCATATTTCTCCCTCACTTCATGGTATACGTGCGTTGTCAGAGTGAAATGGAAATAGCAAGAAAATTGATGTGTTCTTTCACTGTATCTTTTTAATATTCATATATATATCTTTCCTTTCATTGTCTTATTATTGGCATAACTTCATTTACAAAAGAAATACATTTACTCCAGAAAACTTAGAAAACAGAATGCTAGAATGAGGGAAGAATCCAAATAATTTAAAATCCAGTCAGCCAGAAAAATAACATCCTTGTATTTTGGTGTATTTCTTTCAAGAGATGAAACAAATGGTGTTCTTTTTAGGTGAACTTTGGAAGGCTCTACAAAGAAGGTTTTCAAAGGTGTGTTAACCTAGATGTACAGAAACAATGGACAGGGCTTGGTTACAGCAAAGACAAACCTTTTACTAAGGAAGTCATGAGCCCAGGGTGTGACTACTACTGTGACCAGCCTAGTTACAGATTTGCGATTCTGTCACCTCAAGAGGGTACTTTCTGTAGAACCCCCTTTCCACCCACAACTTTCATTGGGACCGTGGGTTGTTCCTAATTCATTAATGTAATAAACAATAACCTAGTGTAATGTAATCTTATTGCAATAGTTTATATTCCCAGCAGCTCTGGAGAGAGGACTCTTCCCCATCAGTACTAGATATTAGATGTAAAAAGCAGCAATTTAGTAGTGAAAGACTGGTATCTAATTGCTTTGGTTTTGCATTTTAATGAGGCAGAGCACTTTCATTCCTGTGTTTCTTGGCCTTTTATATTCTGTCCTTTGTGAATATCTTCCCCACCCTCCTCCCCATTTACTCTGCTGAACTGTCCTGATAATCAGAAGTGCCACAGAACTATTAGAAGTTAGAATTGCAGAGAAAATCCCTGGGTCACATAGCAGTTTGCGGGAAAGCCTGTAGCAGTGCCAGCCTTGACAGAGCTGTGACTGTCATTACCCACAGCCCCAGGCTCTGTCTGTGGAGAGCAGCTTCCTGTTGAGGGCTTAGCTTTGGGGCTTTAAATGTAAGTCTCAATTTACAGCCCCTCCATACCCGTGTGAACCTGTGCACTTGCTTGTGCTTGGAGCTGCAGGGTGTTTGAGAAGTAAGTGAGATCATACATATCAACCACAGACCATGTACACAGTAGGCTACTCATCAGTCCCAGTCCTGCGTTTTCACCAAGGCCCCTTGAACCAGAGAACAGTGGTACAGAAGGGTGGATAGGGATCTGAACAGAAACTGATGCCATGACTTCTGTACAGATGTGACAGGCTTAGGGAAACAGTTCTGTCTGACTTCTCTGATCGGCTTCTTCCAGGGCTAGCAAGTATGAGCCATGGATGGGGGCGGGGGGCCATATGGGGAGTAACTATCTGGATATTTTTTTAATGCCTTAGGATCCTGGAGTACTTAAACTCTCTGGCCATTAGTTTTCCACATCTGTGAAAAGGGACTAAACATAGCATCTGTCTCAGGCTTGTTACAGGGATCAAATGAAGAAATACATGTACATTTATGAACACGGTACCTGGCTCATAGGAAATGTGCAATAAATAAGAAAATAAGTGGAAACTAGTGGTTAGTGTAGCTGAGTGTGAAGCTGCTTTGACAGAACTTTTCGACCAAAACATTGGAAGTCGCATTGAAGTGCTATAGAATCTTTTTCTTCATCCCCTTTCCTTGAAGGAACTTCCTTGTGGTTGTGTTCATAAAAACCAGAAAAGAAAGAGATCCAGATTGATCTAGTGGTGTGAGGGTGGGAAAAGGGCTCCACACGATGTGTGGTGGTGAGGCAGAAAGCATGCCTGTCCAGGCGTCGCGGGTGTTCGCTTAAATGGGCCGGTCCTTCTGCGGACTGTGCCGTGACCTGTGTCCTCACGTTTAACAGGACATGTAACAGGACATCCTGGACCTCCCCCAGAAGGTTCGAATGTTTTCCTCATCCTCCTTAGCAGCAGCCTGGTGTTTAACTAGAGGATGTCTCATAATTTTGTGAATTGTTCCTTGAAGGGAGTTCTAGTTTTACGTTTTGATTTTTTTAAACGCTAGGTAATATATCAATATGATTCAAAGTTTAAGAATACAGAAGGTATAGAGTGCAAAGTCCCCTGCCTGGCCGTGTACACATCACTTCTCCCCACACACCACTTTTCAGAAATGGCTTGTGACTGTGTGTGCAAATACAACCCGTCCTCATCTCCTTTTGTACACACGTGCATGCGTACCTCAACGACGGTGTCTGTAGCTCTGCTTCACTTGCTAGTACACAGAGTGGGGCAAAGGTGGGTTTGCACTTGTGAGCATGCAGAACAGTTTGTCCTTGTATTATATGTCACTGTTATTTTACCTATGAACAACTGTAATTCTACTTTTGCCTACCCGTATATGATAGATGATGTTCTGTACATTCCCTATCAAAATACAGAGTGCCCTGTTGTAGTGCAGGAGCTCCATACTGGAGAGCTGCTGAAGTGTTAGTGATGTTCTGGGGGAAACCACCCGGAGGACTAGCAGATGTGGACGTGCCGTTTATTACTCACATTACACGGGAGTGCACCGAGATGGCAGCAGGTTGGCGCAAGAGAGACTGTACCCCACTGTGTCCGAGGCTTGTTTTAAGGGGTCCCAGACAAAGGAGGCACGTGTCCTACGTGGGACTCTAAACTACGGTACCTCTTTGTGTAAAGGTCAAGAAGAAGTCACAGGACGGGAAGGCACTCCCAAAACGTGATAAGGAAGAAGTTATAATCCATTTCCAAAACAATAGACCTTCTTTCTGACCAGGGGTCTGTCTGGCCCGCTGTCAGTCTTCTGAGGGGGAACCATGTATCGATACCACACCTAAACGAGGTCTGTCTAGAAAAAGTCCAGCCGTTGTTAATATAACAAGAACAGCTTGTATAACATCAATGTAACCTGGCAGCAAAGAAGAGTGGACTGGAACACGCATGCGTGAACAGTGACGGATTCACTGCACTAGTCAGTTGCGGGGTGGGTAGAAGTTGCTGAGTGAGCATGTATACTGTGTGGTCATTGCACTCAAAATGCCTGAGCAAGTAGAGTGACGAATGTGCATCCTGTTTTGCATTAAGCTTGAACATTCCTCTGCAGAAACTATTCGGATGATTCACAAGGCTTTCAGGGACAATGCAACGAATGCAGTGCAAATAAAAAGTGTGGCGCAAATGCTTCAAAGGTGATTGGGAATCTGTTGAAAGTGATCCAGGTTCTGGAAGGCCTGCAACAAGCAGAACGCCTGACAATGTTGAACGTGTACAGGCTGCAGTCGGCAGAGCTCAGAGACTGACAGTGCAAGAACTAGAAGCCCGTCTGGGGATACCAAAAACTACTGTGTCTGAGATTTTAACTCAGGATCTTGGCATAATACGTGTCGTGGAAAAATTTATTTCACAACTTCTCCTATCAGAACAGAAGGAACATTGTGCTGCAGTGGCTAATGACTGATTCACACTGCTACCTATGAACCAGATTTCCTCAAGAAGGTTATATCTGGAGATGAATGGTGGGTCTATGCCTGTGATCTGGAAACAAAGGCCCAGTCATTGCAATGGAAGTCGCCTGGTTCTCCACGTCTGCAGAAGGTGCTGCAAGATCGCAGCAAGATCAAGATCACGTTAACCATGTTTTTTTTGGATTGGGAAGGTGTGGTCCATCATGAGTACACCCTCCAGGCCAAACAATTGATAAGGAGTACTGCCTCAATGTTCTTCATTCACTGAGAGGTGCAGTATGATGAAAATGACCACAGCTGTGGACAACTGGTGATTGGCAGCTTCATCATGTCGTTGTGCCTGCTCATGTGTCATCACATCTTGTACAGAGTTTTTTGGCAAAACATCAAATTACCCAGGTGACTCAGTTCCCCCGCAGCCCAGATTTGGCACCCTTTGACTTCTGGCTTTCCCCACAACTAAAATCACCATTGATGAAAATACAATGGGGTAGCTGATGGTGATTGGGAGAACTGTGTGAGGTCCCAAGGCGCCCACTTTGAAGGGGACTGAGGCATCATTATCCTATGTACAATGTTCTTGTCTCTTGTATCTTCTTTAGTAAATGTCTCTTTTTCATATTACATGGTTGGATACTTCTGGACAGACCTCGTATACTGCAGAGCATCTGTGGTATGAATGTATCATAATTGATTTAAATATTCCTATTTGGTAGATACCTAGATTGTTTCTAATATTTTGTAACAGCAAATAGCAGTGAATAACCTTTCACATAGGTTTTTTCACTCAGATGTAAGAAAAGCATAAGTTTCCAGGGATGGGACTGTTGGGGCAGAGAGTGTGCCTCATTAAGTTGAGGGGCACCACCAGGTACCCTCTGTTGAGATCATTTCATTCCCATCAGCAACATGTGAGTGCCTGTTTTCCTATAGGCTTGCCAGTGGAACGTAGTTGGACTGGGGTCTTGGCCAACTTCGTAGATGGAAAAAGTTTTCTGTTGTAGGTTTTTCTTTTTCCCTTTAGATTTTTATTTATTTATTTTTAGACAGAGGGGAAGGGATGGAGAAAGAGGGAGAGAAACATCAATGTGTGGTTGCCTCTTGCAGGCTCCATACTGGGGACCTGGCCCGCAATCGACCTGTGTCCTAGTTTGGTTCACAGGCGGGTGCTCAGTCCTCTGGGCCACACCAGCCAGGGCAAACCTTTTCATTAAAGAATGGAAAACAGTCAATTTGAGGAATGTTATTACTACTCTGAAAATCATCGTTTTAGTATAAAATGGTTCACTTAGCTGCCAGACATATGACAGTGGTTGGTGAATTACACTAGATCCTGAATAGATGATTGAGTTCTGAACCCTCTGATGAGAGGCGCAGGGTTTCCCAGGTGCTTGTGCCCTTCACCTTACAGGTATCCACAGCCACAAGTTCATTTTAACTTCTGTTTGCGTAACACATGCTTATTCCCCTGTCAGTTAAATTGGCATTGCTGTGATACTGACATTCAGCATGACACTCCTTCACTATTGCTCCTTTCCTGTTCCTGTACATTTGATCATTTCAGGATTACTGTTCAGAAGCGCATACTTGAGGCATTGTCTTAGCTTAGAAATAACGCAGTAAGTATAATGCAAAGGCACTATATTTATTGAGCAATAGACACATTTCTGTATCCAAAGGCAACAGCCCTGTGATTTGGAGACAAACAAAATCCACTGGACAAATTCCGGCAGAGAAAACCTGCTTTCATAACTGATGGTGTGATTGTATAATACTAGTTTAGGGGGGAAATACAAAGCCACATGTTTGGTTTCAAGCAATTTTGAAGGGGAGAAAGGACATGTTGGTTGTTCCCAAAGGATTTTTAAATAATATATTTTTAATAAAAATTTGATCAGTTTCCTGAGATGAAAGATGTCAAGATTTCCTTGTTATCTGTGATGCAGTTAATGACACAAAAGAAAATCCATTTTTACTACATTTAGAAAGCTTTCCAAGACATGTTTTATTTCCCAGTTGAAGTAATATAAAGGGGTAAAAATGTGATGCTTTGATAGTATCAGGGGCATTTTTTATACTTTTTAAAAAAAAGTCAACACCTTTTTTGAAAAACTGATTTTAACAGATTTTAAAAATTAAATTCTATGTTTTTTAAAAAAATAGGCCATTAAAATAGCTAATTTAGTAACCCAAAGGAAAAGTAGTAGTAAAATTTGTCGTACTCCCTGGCGCCTGTTGTGTCCTGAGTTCAGTCAGTGGGTACCATTAACCTGGCCCCACCCCGGGTGGCACAGGGAAGGGGTGCGTGGCAGGACCGCATCCTTACTGCCTGGGCACAGCGGGTGCTCAGACAGGGTTTGGTGAGTGAGTATGTGAGTCCTTTCCTAGCCTGGGGAGTTGCTGCGTTTTATAGCATTTAATTGTGTGTGTGAATGGAAGTCGGGAGGAGAGGGAGTTGCCAGAGTGTCCTCTTCGGAGCCACATATACAAATTGAAAAGTGGGTTTTGAGGTGAAACTTACACAAAATTGACATTGAAAAACCGAACAATTCAGTGACTTTGAACACATACACAGTCTTGTGCTCCCGTCACCTCTGTCTAGTTCCAAAGCATCTTCCTCATCCCAAAAGGTAACCCCTATTCTCATGAGACTCCCTGTGGCAACTGGAGGTGAATGTGGGGGAAGGTAACTCGTTTTAGCTAGGATAGGGTGTTAAATCAGATCCTGGTTTCTTTGATATTTAATAACTAAACGTTGTTGTTTTAAGACAGTTCATCCTGAGTGTATGTACCTCTTGGCTTCTCAGTGGGTTGAGTGCTGCTGTGATATGACTTGGAGAATGGTTCTAATAGTAAGTTAGAGTTTTGTATTGTGGACTTGAACTTGGCCGGGAACGTGTGTCCTGCTGGCAGCTTGTTTTTCAGGCCAACAAACTCCACAAACCCAGTTGCCTTATGTAAAAAGCTATAGTATGTCTTAGAGTTAGTTTTAAAAGAAGCTCTTTGTTTGATACAAGAAAATTTTCCCTGGAAGAATTATATACCACTTAATTGAGATCTTTGGGGTACTTCAAAACTAGCTTCAGATGGGGGTTGTAATCTATGTGACCTTGAATGAGAAATTAAAATTTTCTCTGGCCTGATTTCTTCAACTACAAAAATAAGTGGATTAAATCTCTCTGGACCTCCTCAGTCTAAGGTATGGCTTGGATCTTTAGTCTTTTTAATTTCTTCCTGTTGTAAAAATTAATTGTCCTCATTAGAGAAAATTACCGACATATATAAAGGGAAAAAGAAGGGAAAAATGGCCCAACCACTGTTAATATTTTGGTGTACATCTTTTTTATTACCTGTTTTAAAAAAACAATATGCAAATAACATGGAACTGATTTTAAAAGATCCCAATGCTAAAAAAGAATGGTTGGGAGTGAAAAATGAAAGGGGTCCATCCTTACTCCCTACGCCTTGGGCAACCTTCATATTGGGGTGTGACTTTTCTGGTTCCTTTACCAAGTATCTAGACAGGTTATTAAAATTTTATTTTATTTTTAGCACAGTTGGGATAATTCTATGCTTATTGTTTTATGACTTTATTTCTTGGAGTTCTTTCCTTGTCAGTACATCATTTTTATTCTTTTTTTAATGGTTGAATATTATTCTCAAAATGGATATAGCAAAATTTAACAATGTCTGTCTGTGTGTCTGATGAACATTTAGTTGTTTCCAGGTAATAAGTATTTTGAGTAATGCTGCAACTGTCAGCCTCAAAAATGCATACCACTTGCATGGGTATTTTTGAAAAAAAGGATTCTATGAGTATAGTTGCTGGTTCGAGAAATGCCTGTTTTAAGTAAATCCCAGCGCGAAGTTACTCTGCACAAAGGCCATTCCACCAGGGACGTAATCTCTCTAATAACTTAGAGTAGCTTTTCTCTCACATCCTGGCCAACACCAGGTACCCCTTTGAAAATCTTCCCCTAATTTATTTTTGAAAAATGAAAATTTATTTTAATTGTCATTTCCATAATTTTAAATGCGGTTGAATAGCATTTTGTGTGTTTTGTTGGATAACTAATTTTTTTTCTGTAGACTTGTATATTCCTACCCTGTGCCCATTTCCATTGGATTGCTTGTATCATGGATTTGCAGGTGTTCTTTTTTCCCCTATATAAATTTTTTTCATTTTCTAATATTTTTTTCACCTGCAAACTGTAGCAAAACAGGTTTTTTAAGAATACATTTTGCAGGTATTCTTTAGGAAATTTTGATGCTGATTCTTTGTGTTGCCCTGTATTTTCTCTTGTGTTGTCACTCATCTTTCACTTCTCTTCGTTATAGTTGACAATACCAGAATTTAAATGTTTTTATGCTTTGTCTTTTTTCCTGTGTTTAAAAAATGTGGTTGTGCTGTTATTCATATGTGCAATTATTTTCAGTATTACCTTTCAAGACAGGCAGCCAGGACCTAAGGCCACTGGGTGTGGCTCACCAGGGCAGGCCCGAAAGGGGTCTTTACTACATTTAGGGGGACATAGTGCGCGAGGGCTGTGAATAGCGCCTTTCCTCCTGCGGGGATGGCACATTAGAAGCCATTATCTTTATTGGAAAGGGATCTTAACCAAGGCAGTTTACAATGCCTCTTACCAGCTCAGACATTGGCCCTGCAGCCAATTGGCAGCTTTGGCCCCTCAGCCAAGCCTGCCTTGCTCTGGAGGGTGCTGGAGTCCCACTCCTTGTATTTTTTGGATGTTCTATTCCTGGTCTTGCTGAGCTGATCCTCCTGCTCATGCAGCCTCACTCTGTGGGACATGTGGTATGTTTCTCTCTATCAAAAACACACACATGGTCACTGATGCAGCAAGCACTTGTTGGGAGTTTCATTTAAGATTACCCAAACTTGGCTAATTTGATAGGTAAAAAATGCACAGTTTTTGATTCTTCTGAGAATTACAGAAGACTTTGGGGTGGGGGGTGTGCTTCTGTACAGCAGAGAGATGTATCATGAAAAAGCTTCTAAACGGAGTGTTTCTCTTCAGGTGGTGATGAATGGAGGTGCCACGTCTAGTGGTGAACAGGACAATGAAGACACGGAGCTCATGGCAATCTACACAACAGAAAACGGCATTGCAGAAAAGGTACCCACTTCCACCGCCACCCCCACTGCCCTGTTGCTGCCGTTCCGGGTTCTGTGCAGGATGCAGGCCCTTCATCTGGGGTTGTCTCTACCTGCCTGAGTGGATGTGGGTGTTCCCGTTACAATGGAGATAGAAATGACAGGGAATAGAAGTTGCTGATTTTTAGTCGTCTTCCTGGCAGTTAAGCTGAGTCCCATATGTAGGCCCTGTACTATATATTTTTTAAAGCCTCAGCCAGCATGCCGGGGGGTGTTGTTCAGAGATTGGGTCTAGGTGCTGATGTGACTCAGACCCTGAGGGGATTAAACTCTGGGCATTAGTTGCCTCATCTCTAAAATGGAAGTAAACGAATCAGCGCTTGTCTTAGGGTTGGTGTGAGGATTAAATGACATAAAATATGTAAAGTTACCAGCATTGCATCTGGTACACACTATGTGCGCAGTGACTAAGAAAATGAGAGAGACCAGTAGTAGGTGGTTTGAGTTGACTATGACAGGACCTTTGGTGAAACTCAGATGAGAAAGCTTTGGAAACCACTCACTAAAGTGGGAGAACCTTCTTTTGCCTCATGCCACCTCCTTGATAGGTCGAATTCCTGGAGGCCAGGAGAGCTGTCCAAAAAAGGGAGTCCAGATGCCTGGGTTTCTTTTTTCTTTGTATCTCTCACTGTGCCAAACACATGTGAAAAGTTTGATGCGGTGGCACCTTCAGATTGCATCGCAGCCCTAAGACTTCTCAATTTCATTTGATTTTTATTTGATAGACTTTAAAAATACATTTTACTTTTATGGTGAAAATAACTAATTTGATCAACTTACACAATGAGACAGTATATTCTAGAACCACTGCATTTTACTGTGGACAGTGGATACTGTGTATTTTAGTCACAGACCACTAGAAAACTGACACATGCAAATATAGAACCCAGCTTGGGTATTAATGCAGCAAGTGTACAGTAGAATCAATTATATTGGAATTTTTGAATAATCAAATTTTTATGTTTATGCATGGTTTCTTTGTAGAATTTCTAGTCTGGGAGATGAAAATTTCATTTTTGGTTGTCTTGACCAATATGGCTATTTTTTGGTCAATCTATTATAAATTAGACTAATTAGAATCAAGCTGAAATGTTGAAATTCCTGTGGTGTTGGATTCCAAACTGCTTCCTAGTGTGGGAGATGAGAACAGCCGCAGTCAGCATGTAGTCTGCTGCCAGCAGTCTGCAGCTGAGATGCAGCCTGCAGCTGAGATGCAGCCTGCAGCTGAGATGCAGTCTGCAGCTGAGATGCAGTCTGCAGCTGAGATGCAGCCTGCAACAGGGCTGGATCTGTGTGGGGGCCACTGCCTGGCTTGCTTGGGTCTCAGTATCCAAGTGGCTCAGCCTCTTGTAACAAAGTGCGTCTGACTTTATAGATTTGTTAGGTTGCATCCAGTGCTGAAGTCCTGGGTCCTTAATCACAGAGTCACTAAAATTTCCATGCTGTAGACTCTTACCATTTTGGGCTTCCTCCTCCCTTATCTAGGAAATGATGGCTGTCTTTTGAAATGAACAGTGAGGAGCATTAACACTTTGGGGCTTTTTAACACCTGCAGCTGTGCCTTTTACTGATGTGGTAATCTGTTGACAAGAAAAACTGTCTGGCACATTTATGCCGGGCGGTTATTTACCTGTATGGATGAAGACTTTGTTCACTGTCTGAACACCGGTGCATTCGCATTTCCTTTAATACTAGTGAGATAGAATATCTTCCTTTTTTACTGGCCCTTTGAGGCTTATATTGTTGTATTTTTTTTGTTAAAAAATATTAATGGCCAAAAACCTCACAGTTAAATAGAAATGTTAAAGTGAAAAGCCTTAGCCCTCTGTGACTCCACTCCAAACTCTATAACCCAATAACCACTAATGATAGGTTGGCGTTCTTCCTTCTAGGCATTTCCATCATATAGATACTTTCTTTACTTTTGCTTTTTTAAAACATAAATGAGATTATATTCTAAATATCATTCTGCAACCTACTTTTTAAAGATTTTATTTATTTATTTTTAGAGAGAGGGTAAGGGAGGGAGAAAGAGGGAAATATTAATGCGTGGTTGTCTCTCACATGCGCCCCCTACTGGGGACCTGGGCTGCACCCAGGTGTGTGCCCTGACTTGAGGATCAAACTGATGACCCTTTGGGTCCCAGGCAGGCACTCAGTCCACTGAGGCACACCAGCCAAGACTGAAGTGTTTTTTATGGTTGAATTTTTGTGAATATTCATTCAAGCTCATTAGAAATGCAGACTCTCTGCCCCATCCTAGACCTATTGAGTCAGATTCTGCACTTTCATACATTTCCTGTGTGGTTCACATGTTCACTGAGGTTAGAGGAGTAACTAGTAGTTTTCAAGAGAAGAGCTGGCTCATGGGTATAAATTCCTATCCAAGAGTAACTGTAGCCTGTAGTCTTGAAGGTTGTAGTTGCTGTTGTCCCACTCTCTGATATTGAATGTGGCTGTGAAGAAATCAAATCAGGCCAGTCTTTTTTTTTCCTTACCAGTATCTTGACCTTTTGCCTGTCTTATGGATTCTTTATTTACCTTTGATACTCAGTCACTTTACTGAGATATGTTTTGATGCTGACCATTCTGGGTCAGGTTTTTCTGGCACTTTTAATATTTAGTGTCAAAGCTCCTGTTATTTGAGAAAAGTTGTTTTGAATTATATCTTTATTTTTTGTACCAGTCTGTTCTTTCAGTTTTCCTATCTGAGGGCTCCAATTATGCATATTTTGGATCTCCTTTGCCTTCTTCCTCAGCTATCACTTCCTCTAATGTGTTTTTTCTATTTTCTCTTGTGCTCCTTCACTTTTCATTATAACTTTCATTTTTCTTTTTTTCCTTTTTGTTTTAAAGATTTTATTTATTTATTTTCAGGGAGAGGAGAAGGGAGGGAGAAAGATTGCTGTGCAAGAGAAACATCAGTTGGCTGCCTCTTGCACGCCCCCACTGGGGACCCGGCTTGCAAGCCAGGCATGTGCCCGCCTGGCGCCCTGTCACGTCACAGGTCGGTGCTCAATCCACGGCACCACCCCAGCCAGGGCCTCTTCTGTTGACTTCTCTCCAGATTGTGTCAGCTCATGTTTTATTTCCCTTTGTCTTTAAATTGCTAATTTAAGGTCTTCCTTAATACACTTGTTTTACTGAGTTTTTAAGATACCTGAACCTTTTTTTATTAACTCATGGAGTACTTGGTGGGTCTTTCTAATTTGTAAACATGTCCTTTATTTCTTGGAAATTTTCTTATTTCTTTGATTAATTCCTATATATTTTTTGTTTCATTCTGACTTTTAAAAGTTTACTATTTCTTATCCATGTTTGTCTTTTCATTATTTTGGGAGATATTTTTTTACTTTTAACCCTTCTTTTGATTTTTTTCTATCTTGTTTTTAGTTTCTAAGACCTTTTTTGCTATTTGTTTTTGCTTTTATTTACTAACTAGAGCTTTTTTAAATGGCATTTCTTTTCTCTAAGACTCAAAATATTTTTGTTTCCGTGGAGATGCAGGTTTCTTTTTTATTTTTAACATGTTTTCTTCACACCACTTTGGCTCTCTTTCCTCTCTTTCTTTGGCTCATATTTTTGGAGCTTTCCCTTGCCCCAGGCTTGTGAAGCAGTAGAAAAATATGAGTGTAAGGTTGCTGTGTGCGAGCGAAGTCTGTGTGCTGGTAGGCGTGGCTGCTGAGGGAACCAGGTGGAAAGCTGTCTTGTCACTGTGAGGTCCAGATGCCACCATGTTGTCTCTGGAGCCGACCACAATTCCTGCAGAAAAGAACCTTCTGGTCTCCTGTGGGACACATCTGGTGTCTGTGACCTGGACCCTGGCATCTGGAAGCAGATGAGGGTCCCACAAACCATGTTCGCCTTTAACCCCGCATAGTATCCCTGATTCCGATGTCTTCCTGGTTTGTATTCATCAAACAATACATTGTTGTGTCTTGAAGGGCGAGGATAGCATTAGGCAGCAGGATGTCTGCTTGGTTTGTGGAAGTAGAACCTGCCTCTTGCTGCCGTTCTGTCTTGTGCCTCCAGGCGTGGGACCTTTCTGAGCTGCTTTTGGTCCGTCGCCTCACTTCTCCACACTCTCCTTCCGTAAGCGTCCAGGTTGTCTGTTCTTTCCCTCTCCCTCAGGGGTTGCAGCTCAAGCAAATGCTTTAAATATTTCAGAAGTGTGTTGATCTCATTTATTTCTCACGTTCTCTTTTGTCCTTCCAGATTTGTGCCACATTCTGTTTTTAGGAGTTAAAGGAAATGATGTTTCTGGCCAACTTACCATGTTTAACTGGAACTCGGAAAGGTGGTTCTTTGAAAAGACTGATGGAATTGATATTTGATGGACCTGATTAAGGAGAAAATGAGAAAGTGCAGATACACCCTGACAATGTGAAAGGAGATATAAGAAAAATATACGAGAGGATATTAGCCCCATGCCAAGGTTGTGGGTTTCATCCCCAGTCAGGGCACATATAAGAATCAGCCAGTGAATGCATAAATAAGTGAAAGAACAAATTGATGTCTCTTTCTCTCTCTAACCCCTCTTCCTTCCTTTCTCTCTAAAATCAATAAACAAAAATAAGGGAACATTAGCTGTGACTTTGTGATAGTCAGTTTGAAAGTCTATAGCAAGAGTTGACAAGCTGCATCCTGCAAGCCAGATCTGACCCAACACCTGTTCTGATAATAGTTTTATTGGAGCACAGCTCTGCTCACTGGGTTACATACTGTCTAAGGCTCTTCCGCACCGCAGTGGCAGAGTTGAGCAGTTGTGACAGAATCATTATGGCCCACAAAGCCTAAAATATTTACTGTATAGCCTCTTGCAGAAAGAGTTTGCTGTTTTCAGCTCTAGAAGAAATTATTTCCTAGGGAAAAAGAGACTGCAGTTGACCCCCAAAGTGCTGTACTAGATAGATAACCGTATACGAGATTGGAAAGGTTATTAATGATCTTAAGAAGGCTCCAAACAGAGAGCTGAGTTATGAGTTCGTTAATAATCTTTGAAGGACAGGTAATTTCCTTGTTCTTTAGATTATTTCACACTACGGAAAAAGATGGAAAAGTCTTCCAAATGACATTATTAAACTATTTATGTAGTCACCTTTTAAAGAAACCTTGCACTTGGAGGTGGTTGTTACTGCAGTTTTTAAAATGGTTTGTATTGTCAACGCAGTGATAACTGACTGTGGTACCATAGCTTCTAATGACCAGACACACTACTGTCTCAATGAGGGGAGCAGCGTTTGTCTGACAGGGTCACTTGATCCCCTTGACCACGCAGTTCCCCACTCAGTGTCATCTTTATACCATTTGTGGACATTTACATTAGCCCCATTCCTATGTTGTAGAGCTACCCTCATTGTTACAGAATGGACCCATAGGGTGGGGACAAGATAGTGTTACTGAACGGACCCTCCCCTCTCCTGGGGTCCGCCTGTACTAGGTTCACCTTGCCTGTTGTCAGAGAGTATGGGTCTCATTATCAGGCTTTGGTGAAAAGGAAAGGAACCATTTATTCAAAAGTTATACAGACTTAAAGTAATGACTTAATGTCTTCATTAAAATCCCAAAGTCCCTTAAAACGCCCACAGTCTTTCCTTCCCCCCTTTGCCCAGTCCAGGGTACCAGATCTCAGGAAAAGAAATAGAAGACTGTGGCTCAGGTAGCTCCCTGGTCCTTCCTAGTAATCCATGCTCACCTGGCAGGCTTCCCGCAGTTCCCAGCACCATCAGCTATGTCATCACCATGATCTCCAGTTCTTAATCTAAGACCACGTGGCACCTTCTCATGCACGATGGTGTTACATTGTCCTTTTTATAGCAAGTCTAATATCCATAGTTGTGTCCGGTCGGCAAAATGGTCACCTGACTTTAGGGATTCCTGAGTCAGGCTCAGTGATTTGCGAGGACTCAATTCAGAAAAGCTGTCACACTCGTGATCACAGCATATTTCAGAGGAGGGATACAGATTAAAACCACTGGAAAAAGGTACCCAGGGAAGGGCCCAGCAGACTCGAGCGTAAGCTTTCAGTTGTCCCCTCACAGTGGAGTCATGTGGGCAGTGCCTAATTTTCCCCAAAACAATGTGTGGCAGCACTCAAGGAGTGTTGCCAAGCAGGAAAGCTCACTGGAGGCCTGGTATCCAGGGTTTTATTGGGGATCAGTCCTGTAGGTATGGCTGACCACTGCATGGCTGACCTTAGTGTCCAGTGCTGCCAGAGGTCAAACTGATACCATGTACCCAAGGCCTCTGCCATAGATCACATCATTAGCACAAACTGTGTTTGGGGCAGTCTTCAGGTAAACAAACACACTCTGAAGAGGCAGGGTGTTCCATGAGATCAGAGATTACCTCCCACATGCCACGCAAGAGCCAAACCTTTCTCTGAAATGGACATGGTTTGGACATGCCAGACCTGCCAAGTTGGTTCTTCACAGCATATCACCATGTATCAAATTCCTCACACGTGTACTTTCTCTACCATCAAACTCTTAAGAGACACACTTAATCCATTTTAGCCCGTTCAACAATGTAAGTCTCCCATTATCCATTGTGTGAACGGTAGAAAAAGTTCTCTTGGAAAGGTCATATTCAAGTCACATTTGGATTAGATTAAATGTAACTTCCATCAGACATTTACCTTTAGGCTTTGGAGGCTAAGCCTGAATTGCATCACTTCTCTTGCTCCGGGATGTTTGGCCCCTAAACCTTTGGTGCCTGTGCATGGAAAATTGAGTAATAGACACGTGGTGTCAGAGTCTTTCTGTGGACCAAATCCATCTGATGAGAGGGCACAAATTAGGCTAGAATGGTCAAGGGTGAGAATTTCATTATCTGGGAATGTTGGACTATAACCTAAAGTGTCTGGTCTTTGTGAAGATTTTGGCTCAAAAAGCATGCAACACCTAACATTAAAAAAATTCTTTAGTAGTGGTTGGAGGGAAAAAAAAAGGAAACTGCCCCCTAAACTATAAGTACATTTTTAGTCTTGCTCTAAGTAAAATGTGAGTCACATATCTGTATACTTTTGAAGTTTGCTCTTTCCACTCTGTGTTGTGTCTGGGCAGCAGTGTTTTGGTAGAAGAATGTAGGACCTTATTTTTAGGCACAAAGTTCATTCTCCTTGCAGGGATGGGGTGGGGTAGGAGTGGCAGATTAGTATTTTGTGTTTGAAAGTGGTTAGCATTTCATATTATTTCTTCATTCTGGCACCACCCAAGGACTGCTCATGCCAGGGTATTACTTGGTAATGTCAGCCTGAGAGCATGTCCTCCATGTAGTTGGTTCCCAGGCTTGGGGACGATCTCTGAGCAAGCTGGGTGCTCCTGGGGATGGGTTGAGGGCAGCAGATACTGGACCCCCAAACTCTGAAGATTTGAGTATCCTACTGAGCCAGTGTGCTTGCGGATTGTATCAGAGGTAGCTATGGCTTAATTTTACGGGAGAGTGGCAGCCACTTTACAAAGTTGTTTTTCAGTAATGGGCCTGTACCAAGCAGTGCTAACTTTAGTCCTTGTTTTATTAAACAACTCCTTTGTCCTTCTCGCTCACAGAGCTCTCTGGCCGAGACGTTGGATAGCACCGGCAGTCTAGATCCCCAGAGATCGGACATGATTTACACCATAGAAGACGTTCCTCCCTGGTACCTGTGCATATTTCTGGGGCTGCAGGTAAGATGATTCCTTCAGGATGTAACCACCAGCAGATGCTCAAATTCTCTGGATGTTTTTTATATTCAATTTTAATTTTTACTTCTAATGACTTCATTATAAATTACTCTTTTAAGAATGATGAATGGAAATTGTCAACATCAGTTTTATAATAATGAAAGGAAGAAATGAACAGGCTTAGTAAGGTAACCAAGGGATGAAAGAAGGAAAATGTTTGTGGAATAAACAGAAGAAATGGTGTGGAAGGAAGAACAGAAGATTGTAGAGCTATAGGAAGCAGGAAGAGTAGAGGGGGGAGAAAAGTAGAAGAATGGAGAAAGGAAGAACTGGTTTTCATCTCCCATTCCTGGCTTGGTTAACCAGTCTGTGATCATGGTCAACTCTGTCATGAAATACAGGTAACGCTGAGAAATGCTACATTGGCCAAGACGTAAATGTCTTCTTTTTAAAGGAAGACAAACTTGGCCACAGTAGTAGCGGCTTTGTCTGCTGCAGCTTCTAGTAGGAGCAGGGCAGGGAAGCTGCCAGGGTCGGGGCACAGGGCTGGGCTGGGGGACTGGGTGGGGAGTCACACAAGGTGACAGGCCCCCGCAGGGCTCCTCTGTCTCTGCTCCTTGCCCTTTGTCTCTCAACACCCTTGCCCACTAAACGATTGAAGTGGGGCTTGAGGAGAAAGGGGACGAGACAGGAAGCTCTTTTCCAGGACCCACATTGCTGGCTTGTTTTTCTTGGCTGTTTTAGCCTGGACTCTGTTCTCGGGTCTGACTTCCCATTCTTTCTTTTTCAAGTTTGAAGGATCAATTCAATCCTGGGGTATTTCACATGCTGAGAAAGTCCATCTCATTGCCCAGACAAGTCTATTCACTTGGAGGAGAGACTGTGCCTGCCCTGACGGCTGATAGTTTGGTCCAGGTTTCCAGCACTCCCCCTTGCCTCTGCCCCACCGACCCCCTTTAGGTAACCTGGACTGAAAGGTGTCTAATCAAGGAGGAGTCCTGACCAAAGGGGCTGGCAGATGATTTTCCTTGGGTTGAACATTCCGAAACAGATTCAGGAAGCCTGCTTTTTGAAATGTTGATGGGGAATGTTGGGAAGAAAATTAGGGTTTGCAGAACAGAAGTGGGTGCCGAACAAGCAGGCCGCTGGGAGGAAGGGAAGAGAACAGTGGCTGCCGGGAATGTCCTGCTGGGGCCGCAAGGAGTGGAGGTGGGGCCCCCAAGGGGACAGTGGGACGGGCTTTTTCTGGAGCGTTCCCACAACTCCTGTATGCCCTTAATCCTTCCCTGATTGTTGCCAAAAAATGCCAGCCTGTAGAAAATGATGGAAAACACCGTTTGATGAAAGCTTGAGTAACTTTAATCCCTAGACCTGAGAGAATTTTTTTAAGAAGTTGACTGGCCCTGGCCGGGTGGCTCAGTTGGTTAGAGCATTGTCCCCGTACTCCAAGGTTGCAGGTTTGACCCCCATTCAGGGCACAAACAAGAGTCAACCAATGAATGCATAAGTAAGTACATTCAGGTGCACTTATTTATGGATTCATTGTATAACATAGCAGGTTGATGTTTCTCTCTCTCAAAATCAATTTAAAAAAAGAATACAGATACAAAATTTTACATAAAATATTGGCAAATGAAGTTGCAGAAGAGAAAGATACAGCAAGACTAGAGTTTGTTTCAAGAATGGTTCAGCGCAAAATAACTCATGTTATCAGATCGGGGAGAAAGGCCTATATTTTAGCATTTGATGTTGAAAAGGAGCAGTTGAAGTAATGGAGTAGCTAAAGAACTTACATGTATGACCCATGGATGTGAACTAATGGGGGGACTGCCAAAGGGAATGGGGGTACCTGGTGGAGGGGGAAAATTGGGGCAATTGTAATAGCATAATCAATAAAATATATTTAAAAAAGTGGATAATCCCAGTAAAAATTGTATAAGTAAAATATCACTAGTGCTTGTATTAAGTACTTCTTTATGCTGGCCTAGATTCATGTGAGTAATAAATAATAATACAGGTGAGTAATAAGACAAGGAAATGTAATGGAAAGGAAGAAATGCTGGAAAAGAAATATGACTCAGTATATGATACAAGTGTGTACTTTAAAAAAATTTTTTGTCATATGGGCTATTTTTTTAAAACAATGGAGGGAGTGAGTTAGGAAATCAGTGCAAAAAAAAGAGGAAGGTTAACTCTTTCCCCTTCTGGCTTGCTGTCACCCACAGCACTATCTGACTTGCTTCAGTGGTACGATCGCAGTGCCCTTCCTGCTGGCCGATGCCATGTGTGTGGGGTTTGACCAGTGGGCCACCAGCCAGCTCATTGGGACCATTTTCTTCTGTGTGGGAATCACAACTTTGCTGCAGACAACGTTTGGATGCAGGTGAGACTGGGGTACTAAGTTTGGATGCTGAAGCCCCATGTGAGGAAGGCAATGAACAACACCGTTTACCTAGGGCTACTTGGTAGGATGGGCGGGTTGGGGTAGGGGTGGGGCAGGGGGTTGTTCTAGTGAGCCTTGACCCCACCCAACCCCCACCACGTTTCTTCTCTTGGCGGATGGTGCCATCTCCCACCCAGCTGTGCAAGCTGGAAAGCCTGACTCTTAGCTCCTTCCATCCCACTAGCTGCAGGGCAGGCGCTCTCTCCGGTACCCTCTCCCACCCACATTCCTTTAGTTCAGACCTGGACTGTCCCACAAGTTCCTAGTTGGTTTCCTTGCCTCCAGGGCTACTCTCCTTGCCTCATTCTGTACCTGCTCCCAGTGCTGTTTTTCCAACATCAGCATCTTCCTTGGAGCTACCAGACTGCAGCCCCACTCCCTGTTTAAAACCAGATTTTAAAACCACTTTTTAAGCTTCTCCCTTGCTCTCTGTCACACTGCCCTTCCAGCCATGCCTCTGAACCCTGCTGTCCCCTCCCTGCGCTCACCCTGGGCCGAGCCCCTGCCTGAGCAGCCCTGCTGTTCCGCGCTCCTGTGCTTGTGCTCCCCAGCAGCCCCATAAACCCTGCTCATCCCCCGGCCCGCCTTGTCCCTCCCTCTCTGTGAGCATCTCCGACTCTTCGAAGCTGCCTTTGTTCTCTCTGAATTCCCACACATGCATCTTGTGTACGCTCTCCTAATGTGGCTCTTATTCCACAGTGTCCCCTTTTTAGTGTCTGTGTCCTTTCCCACTGGATCGTGCTCCCCTCCTTGATGCCAGGGCTCTGGCTTTATATCCCTGCTCCCAGCTTACGTGGGTGAGGAGCTGGCAGAGGAGGAAAGACAGCCTGTCTTTCCTGCCTCCTCCTGCAGGCTTGCTTTGTTTTCTTCTGTCCCCTCTTCTGCCCTCTTCATACTGCAGCTTCTTCCTCCACCCCAGGGCTCTGCTCACGGGCGGTCCTCAGAGGAGGGACAGCTGAGTCAGCCTACGAGTTCTAGTTCTGTCGGTTGCTTTTTGAGAGAGAATCTGGAAGGGCTTTGCCCCCTGCCTGCTCAGGGAACGAAAGGGGATAGTACAGAGGTGGCTTGGGAGTCATAGACTGTATTTCGATGATTCAGAATCCTCAGGGACCTGGAGAGGACTGCCTGTATGGGGAGGGATGGAGGAGGGACAGGAGAATATGGGGCAAACCACGAGCAGTGTTAAGGTGTCCAGTTGGCAGCACAGGTAGCGCCCTGGGAAGGGGAATGGAGGCTCCCTTGCAGATCTGCTGATGGAAGGAAGCAGCAGTGCGGACTGAAGGCTGAGGGAAGGGCCAGGGGTGCCACTGGCCTGCTAGAGGAAGGAGGTGTGTTCCTGGCATTCCAGGGAAGACTTGATTCATTTTCTCAGCTCCAGGTAGTTAAATTTGGCTGGTAGCATCTCTCATTCTTTTGATACAGCATTTGAGGTTCTGTATTTCAAGTCTAGAGTGGACTAAAAAGCTTTCGCTGGCTGGCCTGTGAGCCTTACCTTGTACACAGGGCGCTGGTTCTTTGGGGAGGTGTCCCGGCCCCCCCCCTCCCTCCCACAGCCCTCCACCAAATAGCCTACTCATCAAGGACCTTGTAGCACAGACTGTCTGTGATTTGGGGCAGTGCCTATGGTTGAGAATTGTTGGTTGATACACAGATTCTTTATTGTGGTAAAATGTCACTGTGTGCAGTTGTGCCCTGGTCCCATGCCAGGACTGTAATCTTATGGACAGTCAGAATCTGCATTTCTCAGTGTAAAGCAATAGCTTACAAAATATGGCAAATGAAGATTTCTTCTTCGTTCATGGGGGAGTGGAACAGCAAGCGTGAGAACTTGGAAGGACCTTGGATAGATGACTTCCTCAGCTGTATCTCTTTTTGTGGAAACGACAGGAGGCTCCCCCTGAGATGTCTATCCTGTGGATGACATTTTGCTGTTATTTTAATGGGCCTATTGTGTTTTTGTGGATTATTATAAGCTTCCTAAAATACATTTAGAAAGTTACAGTGCATGAATAATATGAAAAGCCTTGTAATTTCGCTCAGCACTCACACAGACCCTCCTCACAGGCTGAGAATGATCATTTTAACAGATATGCATATTTCCTTCCTGGTCACAACGGGATCAAATAAATAGAGGAAGCTGCTGGGGCGAGGGGTTGTTAGGCTGGGACAGTGCGGGAAGGAAGTGCTGATGTAGCCAAGAGTATTTGTTTTATGGGTTGGGGGCCAGTTCAGCACTTAGGCTTAGAGCAAAAGAAGAAAAAGTTTTTCCTATTCAGCTTCCATGGTTTCTAAGATGGATTTTCAGACTTTTCCAGCTCTGGGTGGCTTACAGAATTGTGTGTGAGTTCTGTGTGCCGTTTTGTGTATTTGCTAGCCACCCGCTGATCACTTATGCTCCATTGCCCTGGATGCAGCTGGCGTCTGGGACCTAAAGACCAGCCGTGGTCTGCGCGTGTGAGGAGGGTCCCTTTATTTTGAGGAAGCTGAGACAGCTGCAGGACTAGCTCAGAGGAAGAAAATGTAAGCATCCCGACCTGTGGGCAGTGACCAGGCCATCCCCCATCCTCATGTCACATGGGCGCCCTGCTGAAGAGGGCACACTGTTCCTGGACACCTGTGTAATTCCATAAAAATAATCGAAATTGATAGGGAAACAGTGAAGGGGTCGTATGTCTCTGCAGACCTGAGCACGAACTCGCACTGCCAGCTGTGAGATGTCACCATATGACAACCGCTCCTTTGGAGGCACATTTCCCACAGGCTGGGCTGAGGTCACACAAAGTGTGTCTGGTACAGCGTGGGTCGCAGACCCTCCCTCCTTTACTGCCCATGTCCCTGGCACAAGAGTGGTTCCTTCACTCTGCACACCGTGACTGTTTTGAAATGGAGGTTGTGGGTCCCAGCCCCAGTTGTGTGACTCCTGTGGCTTTAGTGCTTCCCAGAGCTTCTGTCTGCAGGGCGGTGGGCGATTTGTGCCACGCCTGCTTCTTTCCCCTTCTGCTCCCTCCTTTCCCTTTCCTTCTTTCCTTTGACCTTGATATCTTGCGCTTTGCTCTCAACTATGCCTTCATTGAGTTTCCCTGAGTGAGGAGTGAACATTCCTGATTCTGTTTGATTTGTGATGTCAGTCCCAGCCACCCCTTGGACGTGTTCCAGGACTTAAAACAAAGTCTTGAAGATCCCAGGAGTTCAGGGCAGGGGTGTTAGCCGGCTTGCAGCACTCTCGCCTCCCTGGCTGTGGTGAGCACGCAGCCACTGCTTCACCTTGGCCGCCTCTGCCTTTCCCGACAGAGCAGCTCCTGGTTTCCCAGTGCTCCCCACCCACCCTGCCAGCCTTGGGGATCAGTGCAGAGCTGGGGTGAGAGAGGGCCCTCCAGCACCCTGCAGCTTGCCGGGCACGCCGACCTTCCCTGGCCTTCCCCGAGGTGTGGCAGGCTCTGTGTTTGGGGGTCACCTCCAGCCTTTTGCTTCAGGTGCCTCTTGAAGGCATCACTCTGAGCTCTCCAGCAAAAGAAAAGACTGTGAGTGGGGTGGCCCCTCCTGGAGGAGCCTGCCTTAGCCATCACAAGCCTGTTGCAGATGCATAGAACCTTCCTTTGATGAGTATAGATGGGGTTTTGGCCAACGGTGTCGTTGTAGCTGCTGCTGTTGTCCGCCCTGAAGAGACAGCTTTCCCATCGTCCTTCTCCGTGGGTTCCGGGGGCCTGTATAGGCTGTGTGCTCACTGCGTACAGGGGCGACTGCGGCATACTTCCAGGTCTCAAGTGCAGGCTTTGAACTCCACTGCTGATAAAACTTAGAGGGATCGAGGGGTACGGTGCTTAGAGTGAGGTGAGGAGACGGGTTCCCCCATGTTCTCTTTCTGTATATATAATTTGTGTGGAGTGTGTGTGCATTTTTTGAACTGCTTGAAAGTAAAGTTGCAGACAGCATGCTGGTTCGCCCCTAAAAATCTACCGATGACGATTTCCTGTGTAACCATTTTCAACAGCCATTCTGCCATGTTACCTAACATGCAGTCCATGTTTAATTTCCTGAGATGTCCTTAAAATGTCTTTTATGGCTCGTCCCTCTACCTCCCTGAACCAGGATCTGGTCAGGTTCATATGGTGCGTTTGTTTGCTGCATCTCTCTGATCTCAGTAAACAGTCCCTACCTTTTCCCTCCACATCACCCCCTTTTAGAGAGTCCAGCTGTCTGTCGAGCATTCTGTGTTCAGAAGCGGTCTGATTGTGTCTTCATGGTGGTGTTTGATTTGTTCCACAACCCTCCCCTCTTATTGGTCCTAAGGAGATAGGGCTAGGCGAATGGTGATTCAGGGTGAAAATTTTGCCAAAATTACTACATAGGTGACTTGACATTCTGTCATGTTAAGTAGTAAGATGTGGGGTTTTCCCACCAGATTAAAAAAATTACTGTTGACTTAACTCAGAATTTTAGATAGTACATGGTAGAGCAAAAGTAGGTTTGCAGTTATGAGTACGAGAAACACAGTTTACTCTGGCATTATTATTTATTAATTATTGTATATTCCATATGAACAACTGTAAACCTACTTTTGCCCCACACTGTATATTAAAGAAATGGGGGCCAGTGGGAACCTGGAGGTAATGACCTTAGGGGAGTGAGGCAAAGCTCCCTCCTCCAACCTGCTGTGTGGCGGAAGTGGGGGAGGCTTTGACCTTAGAGGTGGCTTTGTTGGCATTCCACCATTTTCATGTGACTTTGGGCAAGCCACCTGGTCTTTCAAAGCCTCTTCTGGTTAATCCTGGGCGCTAGTCTGCACTTGCCTGCGTGTGCTCTTTATTACAGTGGGCCTTCTGGAAGGGAAGCAGAGGAGTTACATGGGCTGGGGCTGGGGCATCTGGCAGAGCAGCCTGACTTTGATGAGTGTGGTTGGGTACGCTCCGTGGCCACACGGCCATTAGCTTTGCCATTTCAACTCTAGCTTTCTTGGGTGGTCTTTCTGTTTCTGTTAACACACTGTTTCTCTGTTAGTATTTCTGATGCTTCTGGGACTAGGAGACTGACTGAGTCCTCGGAGTACATGTGGGTTAATGAATTTAGTTCTTTACAATGTTTTTTTTTTTTTTCCTCTAACCATCACATCTTACCCTGCACAGTCATTCCCACAGCTCTGAATGGCTCTTCCTTCTCCTCATGGCCTGCTCCTCTCCCCTCTTAACCTCCCTTGTCAGCCAGGTGACTGTTGTGGCAACACCTGTGCACAGAGAGGCCTAGAGGCAGAGCTTCCCCCAGCTACCGGGGGAAGCTCTTTTCTTTTCTAAATTCAGTGTTTTTTTTTTTAACTACTTAACATAGCTCAGTATTTAAGGAATGTGTTGTCCTTCTCCCATTTCCATTCCTGGAAAGACCCTTAACTTTGTAGATATAATTCAAATAATATCTATCGATATAATTGACAAACAATAAAATTTACCCCTTTCGCCATGTACAGTTATATGAGTTTTTACCCATCTGTTCAGCTATCTAACCACAACCAACAGAACACTGCCACCCTCTACGGAACATCACCACACCCCAAGGAGTTCTCTTGGGCTTCTCTGTGACAGATTAGATCTTTAAGTAATAAAAGTATTTTAGCCTCCCAGCCCTTGACCTGAAATCACTGATGTCGTCATATTGGAAAAGGAGTTCCAGAATCACACCCAGCCAGCCCCCCGGAGTTCCTGTGTGCTGTCTGGACAGAGCCTGCGCTGTGAGCTGTGGTTCGGGAGGGGACAGGTGCCAGTCAGCTGCGGCCTTCCCACCCACGTTTCCCCAGGGGTCTCTCTGGTTGAAACTGCTGACCACAATAGGTCATATAATTTTTAGAATTTATCTGTAAAACCAGAATTAGCATGAACTTAAAGATAATGGTTAGAACTTCCTTTTAATTGAGTTGTCTTTGAATCAACTCAATGAATTATAGATCCAAATGCAAGAATCATGAAAACTATGTAAATATGAGAATGAAATAAGAGTGAATTTCCTTTTTAATTAGAATGGGGTTTTAAACTTAAACAGAAAATTCTATTTAATTATTTATTTATAGAGGGGGAACAGGAGGGGGATAGAGCAGGAGAGAAACATTGATCAGTTGCCTCTTGCACGCCCTCAACTGTGGGACCAAACCTGCAACCCAGGCACATGCCCTCCTGGCATTGAACTAGCGACCTTTGGGCCTGTGGGCGACACCCAACCCACTGAGCAAACTGTCAGGGTGGATTTTAAACTTTTAAACTAGGGCTCAAACTCCAGGAACAATTAAAGGGTGGTAAATTTAATGACATTAAGTATAAAAACATTTTTTAAACTTTGCAGTGTAAAAGTGCTCCATAAACAAACAACCATGACAGACTGGCTGGTTAGGTTCTTTTGCTGTCCTGGGGTTAGAGGCGTCCATGGGAGGGTGTCATGACTAAGGTGCTTATCTGCTCAGAAGTTTTCTTACTAACATCTACTGACATTATTAACTGTAAAAACTTTGTTTTGCAAAAATCCACCACCACTTCACATGTTTAAGATACGCTTTATCATAGACAGAGCCAGCCAACTTTTTCTGTAAAGAGACAAGCAGTAAATGTTTTGGGCGCTGTGGTCTCTGTTGTGACTGGCTGACTCTCCCATTACAGCTCAAAAGCAGCTGTCAGCACCTCGTAAATAGATGAGGGTGGCTGTGTCCCAGTAGATCTTTACTCATAAAAACAGGTAATTTGCTGGACTTGACTCACGGGCCGTTTGCCAACCCCTGGTGTAAAGAGGGCATAGTTTAATTTGTTTCCTTTCCAGTTGGTGCGAAATGAAAGAGCTGGCAGTCTCCTCTGCCTGGGGAGCCCGGGAGCTGCGGTTTAGGTGCCAGTGTGAGTGAGGTGCAGAGAGAGGTGCCCTGCTGTTGGCCAGCATGACACGGGGAAGTGCCTGCAAAAGCCACTTTATCAGATGAGAACATCAAGTGCTGTAGCATACTCAGTCTTTGGGAAAATTGGCTTTGTTGCTTGTGATTTAGGGAAGCTCTTGTTCAATGGAGCCACATGCTCTTGTTGCAAATTTCCGTAAGGATAATTCAGTGAAGCCGCTGAGTTGTGCCGCTGGTAATGGAGGCCACAGGTAACTGCTGAGGTACTGACCGCTGCTTCTTGCAGTGGCCGCTTGCCTTTCAGACAGTAGTGCTGGAAGCAGGCAGTGTGCGGCCGAACAGTGAGCACGTGGGCCGGCATGTGCAGCTTTTTCCATATCACCTCTGGGGACTCGGGCAGCACAGGTGGTAGTTTTCTGTTGTCATCGACTTTCAAAGGAGCCCCGGGTCCTGGTTGTTTGAAAATAAGTGAGCTGCTTTGCATCAGTGGTCTCAGGGTCTCTGTAAGGGGTGAAGCCATAAAATTCTTGCCCTGAAAGGTGTGCAGGCAGTGGTTCAGTGCAGACTGAGGTTGAGTATAGCTCACGCCCCCAGGAGTGGGGCCCAGAGCCAGTCCTCACTGTCCCGCATCCATTGTGTCACACAGACACTGTTGTCCTTAGTGTTCCCAAGGACCAGCTCTCTAAGTGCAGTCTGTGTTACATTGTCCCAGGATGCATTGCTTGAAATCTGAAACGGGAGCAAAACAGATGCTGTTTGGACCATTTGACAGCACATCCATTTCTAACTAGATGCTATTCTCCTTTTATCTTTTCTGTATATTCCTGAAAAATTATGCTTAAGGAATTTGTCTAAATCAAACAGTGTTTTCTCCTTTGATATTCCCATGTCAGGTGACCTTCACTTCCACTTTGGACGGTACTGTGCTCTGGGCCCCTCCGACAGATGATTACAAATGGGTGGTTGGTGGAGGGCGTGCCCATGTGACCAGCTGCCAGCCATGCATCTGGTCTGTCCTGTGCAGCCTGCAACTGTGTCTGAAAGCCAACAGCCTGCCTACTCTCATTCGATTTCACTGCATGGTTAAAATGGCCAAGACAACAAGGACTCTTGACCCTTACCTGGCCCAGAATGGTGTGTGTCGACTCTGCACTTGTAAAGCCAGCTGGTTGTCCCTCAGCCAGAGCCACTCTGTTTTCAGGCCAGTTACTGTTTCGGTCAGGGCAGGATGTGCCATCAGTTTGGGGAAGGTGTGCTGAGTTCCCTTCCCTCTGGACAGGACACTCCTGCAAGGCTGCTTCGTGGTATTTGAGAAGGATCTGGACATCTGGGAGTTCCCAGCCCTACAAACAGGAACCAATTTTATATTTTACCTTGAAAGTATATTAAAAATAGGGATCAAATTCTCATGTTAGCCCATAAAGCCATCTTAATGCAACTGTAGCTAAAATGTTTTACATTTCTATATAAAATAGCAACATCTTTTGAATTTGAGTATCCTAAGTGTTCATGAAGATAATATGAAGAAGTATCTAAAATGTAATTGAATGATAGCATCTGGGTATCTCTGCACATAGTTGGAGGATGTGGGCAGGAGATTTTTTGGAGTCTGCAAGTATTCTGGGACCTGTAAAAGTAAGGTTTAGAATACTTGAGTCTTTATGATTAAGGAAAATATTGTATCTACCGTTGATTTATAACTTACAGCTTTCCTTTTCCTCAGTAGATCTAGATACTAATATGATTTTAATGCTTATCATCTGTGATTTAGGGCAGTTTTTGACTTATAAAATCAACAACAGAGGAAGATAAATTTTTTCCTGTGATAACTGATGAGAATTTGAAAGGGAGGAAGAGAAGGTGGGTGGTGGAGTGGAAGATACACACTGATGTTTAATGAGGAACTTATAAGCTCAGCAGGAAAGTGAGACTCCCAAATGCCCAACATCCCCACCCCTAAGGGGAAAGGTCGAGTTGGCAGGGACCTGTACTGGGGTGCTGGTGCTAATTATAGGGCTGCCCCAGGGCGCATCCTGAGGCTGTCTGGGGGGGGAAGCAGCAGGAGGGGAGGACGGAGAAGCCAGAGGCCCCGGCTGCTGCGTGGCAGAGGAGATCTTTGCAGGCCGGGGCTCTTTCTTCCAGGTGTGCCTATATTTGCTCATATGCTGTTTGTCTGTGGAAAGACTGTTAAGCTGTCAAATAGTGAACTACCTCGGTAGTTCCTGATGCCGTGATCATGGTTTTGGTCTCGTTTCTTTTAGGTTACCCCTGTTTCAGGCCAGTGCTTTTGCATTTCTGGCCCCTGCTCGAGCCATCCTGTCTTTAGATAAATGGAAATGTAACACCACAGGTAATCCAGTTATTTCCACGTATGTCATGGGGGTCCTTTAATGCAGGCGATAAAAGGGAGGCCTGGACATGCTGCCCTGGGCAACGTTAAATCCTTTCTGGAATCAGGCACAGAACACACAAACCAGCAAACAGCTCAGAACGCTCCAGTCTGTGAATCGGGTTTCTGTCTCTCTCTATCCACCTGTTCATCCCTAACTCCAGAGCAAGTAAGGACCAGAAGAGACCGCATTTCTCTATGCCAATGAAATTGAAAGTATGGGAACGAAGAGAATGATGTTTGTGCTATTTTTCTGCCTCTTTCTTTCAGTGGATTTTATGAACCACCAGTAGTCACACTCTTTGCTGCGTCAGCATCCCTTCTCTGAAACATCTCTGCTTTTTAAGGATCTGGCTGCTTTGGTTTTCCTGCAAATGACTTTCATCCCCCTCCCCTCCTTAATGATTATAAAGATCCTTAAGTAATCCGATAAGGCCAGGAAAAGATAAAATATGGGATTTGAGAAAACCAGACCTGTAGTACTCTCAAAATACTGTTCCATTTTTAGGTTCTAGGAGCAAAGTTTTCCAGCTTTCATTTCCTTCCTTGCTCCTAGGAGTTACTTTGTGACCACTGATTGGGTCTGGGACTGGAGAAGGCCCTCTGTTTATCTAGGTTTTTAAAACCGTACACAACCTTGCTATTGGGCATTTCAGTCAGCTGCTTGCAAGGGTTGGTCTTTGTGTGAGGCTGGCACCAGCCATGTGCATCACCAATGCAGTAGCTTTTAACAAGCTGGGAGCGCTCAGTCAATGAATAAATTTGGTTAAATTAGCATTGGGGGATCCACCTTTCAGTGTGGTAAGCCATACTGTTGAAATTTATATAAATATACTTAAAACCGGGAGGAAATTCTTTTTAAAAAGTGAAATGAATGTGTCCTGTGAAACATCATTGTCACTCCAAGAAAAATTCTGTCTTTGTTTTTGTTTTCAAGATGTTTCAGTTGCCAACGTAACGATGGAACTGTTGCACACGGAGCACATCTGGTATCCCCGGATACGCGAGGTAAAGGATGAGCTTGCCTGCTCGTGGCTTCTCGGTATTTCCTCCCAGCCTCACTGTCGGCTGTGCCCAGGAAATGTAGTTGTTTGCACCAAGCCTTCCTTTTCTTTTCAGCTACTATGTTTATTTCTGTCTTTAAACGTGCCATTCAGTTATTGTTGGACGTCATTGTAAAATAAGGCATGCAGAAATGCATTATGCAGCCACACAATATAGTTTCTCACTCCTTTTTTAAACTTTTTATTGTTGACACTATTACAGATGCCTCCCTTTTCCCCCTCTTTCCACTTCCACCCAGCCCCCACCCTGTTGTTTCTCACTCTTTGTTTCTCTCCTCCTCCCCTCTGGTGCACCCGCAGACCTGCACACTTGCACTCCTCGAGTGTAACCAGCCGAGGGGTAGGGCTCTGTGGAAGGAGCTACAGAGGTTTGTCAACAGGCAGCGGAACTATCCGTTCTAGGCTTAAGTGCCTGCATTTGGGAAAAGACTTAAAGGATAATTGTCTATACAGTGCACTTGAACAGGACAAGTCAGGGGAATCCTTAGACATGAACAATGGCTGAGAGTTTATCTAGATAAACTTAAAACCTGTAAGATATTCACCATTAGTTCAGAATCAGTCCAACTGTTTTGTACAATAGAAACATTCCTTTAGAGTTTTTGTCAATAACACTTTTTAAAATGTCCTTCAGAGGCTCACTTTTTAAAGTCAAGAACTGCAGGGTTCCTTTGGGCTGGTTTTGAATGTTGTGTGTCTTAAATAGGAATTATGAATTACACCTACCTCATTTATCAGTGGAAAAGGCAAATTGGCTTTGCATCAGATGCCCGTTTCCGTAATATTCTTACATCTGTTAGGTTATCCTTAAGCTTGCTAGGCCCCAGTCACCCCGGGGAGTTTTCCAGCCATGTCGTGCCTATTAGAACTTGATGTGTTGCAGAATTATCAGTCATGGCTGTAGGTGGCATTGTAATATGTGACATAAGCAGCTTACTCTAATGTCTGTACCCTCTCTCATTCCAGATCCAGGGGGCCATCATCATGTCCTCACTGATAGAAGTGGTCATTGGCTTCCTGGGCCTGCCTGGCGCTCTGCTAAAGTACATTGGCCCCCTGACCATTACCCCCACAGTGGCCCTCATTGGCCTCTCCGGTTTCCAGGCAGCAGGAGAGAGAGCTGGGAAGCACTGGGGCATCGCCATGCTGTAAGTGTTCTGAGACCACTCAGCTGTGGACAGTAAAAATCTCTCCTCTTCCTAACCAAGGGTCAGCCTCTTAGAATGCACTCTGAGTTTAGGAGAGAAGTTTTCTTTTTTCTTCCTTTTTTTTTTTTGAATTCAGAATAATCTGACCATTTAAAATTTATTCACTTTGTACCAGAGAATATGGACAGGTTTTTTAGACCCAGAGGCTGGAAAGTGACTTGGAGTCAGCGAGGTGCAGAGGAAGGGTTGTCAGGTTTCTAACTTTGGGGGGCGAAGAATGGTGGTTCCATTTGCTTTTGACTTTTGAGGTCATGCCAGGTCTCCTGTGCATAAACTGAAACACCTAGAAACCGAATCCTCTAGATGAGACTCAGAAATACATCCAGACTGGCAGGAGACAGATGCTGCCAGAGGCTCCCGTGGCAGCAGAGGAGACACGGCTCCTCAGGCCAGGGGGGGCTCTGCGCACCTGGGAAGAGGCCGAGTCGTGCTGGGCGTTGCCGGTCCTTTTGCACAGAACTTTAAGCCCATTAAAAATGTCACTTACCTCTGTAAGTAATGTTAGGAAAGACATCCAAGGCTTTGATAATAGTATAAGATTGATTATTAATTAAAGCCACAGAATTCTGTACACCACAAATAGAACCCACTTTCTCTTGCGTGTCTGTAGAGCATGTTTAAGAGTTGACCGTATAATAGGAAGATGGTTACAAGACTGGAACCATGGTTCCAAGTTTTACCAGCCAGTAGAATTTCTGAAACAAGAGGGTTTCCGGTTGTTTTTGTATTGCTCTGTGAAATATTCTGCAGTTATTCCACAACAGGCAGCACTCACTGAGACTGTGCATCAGTGCTGTACATAACAGTGTACATATTATAAATTAAGGTAGGTATCAGCGTTGTCCCCACTAACAAAGCCAAGGCACAAAGGTGCACAGTGAGCTGCCCAGAATCACACAGAAGTGGCTGGGATGGTTTTCAAAACCCAAATAGCCTGAGTAGAACTTAACCCATAACACTTAATCTTGCCTCCCTGTGTTAGAACATGGTGTACCAATACAGTGGATTCTTGTGTAATCATAACCCACATATCATTACAAATTAATGTATGTGAAAATATCTCAGATTGTTTTTAATTTTTTCATTTCATTGAAGGTTGGCCAATACACTCCACACCAGGTTTGGTGTGTAGAAGGCATGTAAGAATGCTCATTCAATGAAGTACAACAAGTTCCAAAAGTGAGAAATTGTATTTACCATCGCACAGTTAATTTAGAAATCAATAACAGAAAGGTGAACAAACCCCCCCAAATGGCTTAGAATCTTTTTTTTAAAAACTTAGAAGTAACTTGCTGTCAGGATTATTTATAACTTATTTATTGGAACTTTGGAATTGCTAGTAATTTTTTTTTTATGAAAGAGAGGGGGAAGGGAGGGAGAGAGAGGGAGAGAAACATTGATGTGTAAGAGAAACATCTATTTGTTGCCTCTTGCACACCCCTACCCATGAACTTGGCCTATAACCCAGGCGTGTGCCCAAACCAGTAACTGGACCAGTGACCTTTCGGTCTGTGGGACAATGCCCAAACCACTAAGCCACACCAGCCCAGGCAGAATTGCTGATAATTTAGAGAATGATGGTGGTAATGACACTGATCACATTTTACAGAGCAGTCAAAGTTGTTCTTGAGAAAATAACCTTAAGGGCAAATAAAACACATGAACACAGCTATCTTCAGAAACTAGAAAAACAGGATAAAAAATGAGCCCAGCGAATGGGGGGGAATTGATAAGGACACAAAAAATATGAAACAAATAGAAGTGATAATTCTAAAAAGACAGGGAAGATCTTGTCCTGGCCAGGCGACTCGGTTGATTGGAATTTCATCCTTTACACCAAAAAGGTGGTGTGTTCTGTCCCAAGTCAAGGGTACATACGAAGGGCATTTATTTATAAATATGAAAAACAGCGTTTATTTATAAAAAATTGTGTATTTATTCTTACATGTTTAAACTTCAGTCACCCGCAGAGTACTCTCATTCGATGTAATACACCTATCGAGACCTTTTTTCCCACTGCTCACAACAGTTTTTGAACTCATTGATTTTGATGCCTTTTAGTGCTTCTGCCATTTTTTGTTTCACCTCTTCCACATTGGCAAAACATTTTTTTTTTTGAGGACTTCTTCTCTTTCATCCTGGGAAACAAAGGTTGCACGGGTCAAGATTGGGTGAATGAGGAGGGTGGGGCACAGGGGTCATGGCATTTTTGGACAAAACCTGCTGACCACTCAGCATAGTGTGGGCTGGTGCCCTGTAAATCACCCATCATGAAATGGGCAAACATGTTGAAAGAGTCTTCAAAAAAAGATTCATGGAAGCTGAATACAGCCTCTCACAACACCACCAGCTGGTATGCTGATACAGATGGGTTCCTAGAACACTCACCTAGCGGGGGAGCCGGTACTACAATGGGTCTGCCTTTCAGAAGACAATTCCGCTTTTTGTGGGGGGTCCCCACTTTGTACCTAGGTTGCTGGTTTGATCCCCAGTTAGGGTGCACATGCCCTTCCCCTCTCTCTAAGATTCAATACACATGCTTGGGTAAGGATTTAAAAAAAACAAACAAACAAATGGGAAGCTTTTAAAGCAGATAATGAAAAGAGAAAGATTGATGGATTTTACTTCCGATGCACTTAAAATTCATATCAAACAACCACTGAAACTAAATTATGAATGAATCTGGGAAAGTATTTGTAACAAATTCTACAAGAAAGGCTAATGTCTCCAATTCATAGTATTTCATTAATTAGTCCCAGTGGAGTAATGACTGAAGGATTTATGAGTAGTCATATAACAAGAAAAATCAATACAAATAGCCAATTAATGTTTTAGAAGGGTTACCCTGCCACCCACATTTAGGGGGATTCCCTTCGCAGCGGGGGCAGTGGTGGTGGGGCGGGTGGTGCAGCACGGCTCCCTCAGCCACTCCGTAGGAGCAGCGTCCAGAGACAGTTCTTAGCCGAGGGCGAATGTGGCAACTTTCTGAACACCATGCGTAGGTCCTTGATGGGAACTGTGTTTTTCTTGAGAAAACTTTGTGTTTACTTTTCTTAGGGATCATTTCAAACCTATGCAAAAGTAGAGAGAATAGTATTAACAAGCCCTCCTGTACCATCCCCAAACACTCAAGAGAAATCTCATTTTATCTGTATCCCTGAAAACATTTGAACTCTAACCACTTGAAGTTTAACAGTAATTAAACAGGGAAATTTAAGGTAATTCCCCAAACAGGGAATAAGGTACAATAATCCCCATCCTCAAAAAAAATCTCATGATTAGCTAGTAAAAATTTAATATTCTTTCATTTTTTTGTTTATGCGTAAATACAAACATGTACGTATACAGCTTTTACTATTACATTATTTTACAATTTGATTTTCATCCCAACATTTATTGTTGGGTACATTTTTCCAAGACATTGTGTTTAGATCTATTTCAATCTTTGTAAAATTACACAATGTTAAATAGTATGAAATAATCTATAATTTATTAAGCCCTCCCCCAGTTGATATTCATGAATGTTGTTTAAAATATTTACTGTTGCAAACAATGCAGCACTAAGTAATTCATTTGTAAAGAATGAATGTTAAAATAAATGATGATAAGGTTTTTAAAATCGATAAAATTGGCAGAGATTTAGAGGTATGATAAGACCCTGTGTTACAGAGAATAGCAAATAAGTGTTCTTGGTCCCTGCACGTTTACCCAGCTTTTCTCTACATATTTGGCAGTTTGTTTCAGAAGTTTTTAAGGAAGTTGTTTACTGTTGGACAGATCCATCATGGGCCTAGGAACTTATCATCAGGAGATACTCAGAAGGTGCCGGGGACGAGCAGCCCGTCAGTTCCTGTTGCTGCCAGGGCCGCACCGAGTTGGAATTGTTAGGATGCGCCGCGTCTGTGAGCGGAGCGTGGGGCAGCCACCGAGATGCTGGGGCCGAGCCCCACCTGCCCACATCGTGGCATTAACGGGCTACAAGCTGGCTGGGAGACGGCATGTAAAGCACCATTACACTTTGAGTCAGATGAGGACCTGTCTGTGCTCCGCGGGCAAGGGTGACAACAGGCAGTCCTGTCTCCCTCTCCAGCCCCAGGGTGACCTGTGAATGTCCCCCAGATGGGAGCCGTTTGGGGTTGCCAGACCAGAGTGCTGCATGGTTGTCACCAGTGACGGGATGATGAGTAATCTTAAGGATTTTGCTTCTCTTACTTGTATAACTTTCCTGCATGTCAGTATGTATTTCTTGAATGATACTTGTAAGGTAGAAGAAAGGTGAACAAGCAAGCAGTACGTAAACGTGAAGTGGCAGGAGCTAGCTGTGGTGGATGGAGCTGTGGCCTGCGGACCTGGAGCTCAGATCTGAGTCCTGGTCCCGGTCCTGGTCCCGGTCAGTCGGGGCGGGGGGGGGGGGTGGTGGCCTCTGCAGTGGGACCACCCGCCCTACCTGCCCGGGCCCCTTGTTTTGCCGTGTATAATGTGCTCCCGTGGATAGTGCGCACCCACGTTTTGGGCCCAAACTTTCAGGGAAAAGTTCTTTTGTTTTAACTTTTTAATTCAACTTTTTATTTATTTCTATTTAGATACTTGTTATTTTTTGTATCATAAAGGAATTTTAGCATTTATTTTTGAACATATTATGGTACAAGAAATTTTATGTAACAATAATTACAAAACAAGAAAAATACAAGGTACAAGAAATTTTTAAAATAATTAAAAATATTTATATAGATACAGAATTAGCAGTACCGATATATAATGCACACCCTTATTTTTCCCTCAAAAATGTGGGCAAAAAAGTACACATTATACACAGCAAACTGTGGTATATTTGAGGATGAACATAAATTAGAAGCAGGTGGATTTAAGAGTGGGAAGAAGATGGAGTGCCCATCTGTCCAGTCCACTCACTCAGTTTGTGCTGCTACATCTGGGCCCGAGTCTGTGTATATCTCTCGTCCTTTTTAGAATGGGCTTTGAAAAGTGCACACCACGGAGCAGGTGTAATTGTCAGGTGGGTTGTCACATAAAATAATGACAAAAATGGCAGATTTGGGGCCTTTTGGGGTCTCAGAGTGTAATAGCAGATTTGGGGCCTTTTCGGGTCTCAGAGTGTTCACTTTGAGATAAATCAACAGCATTTCTATGTATATTTTATTGATTGTGCTGTTATAATTGTCCCATTTTTCCCCTTTGCCCCCTCCACCCAGTACCCCTGTCCCTCCAGCAGTCTTCCCGCCTCCCTGTCTGTTTGGTTCACGTCCATGGGCCGTGCACACGGGTTCTTCGGCTTCCTCATTTCCTCTACAGCTCCTAACATCCCCTGTCTGTTCTGTACCTGCCAGTTATTCTACCTGATCCCTGCACCTTTCCCTCCATTCTCTCCCTGGCCCCCGCAGGTGATACCCCTCCGTGTGATCTCCATCTCCGTGATTCTGCTCCTGTTCTGGTTGTTTGCATGGGGTTTTTGTTTTTCTTTTATTTCAGTTGGTAGTTGTGAATTTGTTGCTCTTCTAATGTTCATAGTTTTGATCTTTTCTTAAATAAGTCCCTTTAACATTTCATGTAATAATGACTTGGCGACGATGAATTTTTTAGCTTTTCCTTGTCTGGGAAGCACTTTATTTGCCCCTCCATTCTAAATGATAGCTTTGCTGGATAGAGAAATCTAGGTTGTTGGTCCTTGCTTTTCATCAATTTGAGTATTTTTTACCAGTCCTTTCTTACCTGCAAAATTTCTTTTGAGAAATCAGCTGACAGTCTTATGGGAACTCCCCTGTAGGTAACTCTGTTTTTCTTTTGCTGCTTTTAAGATTCTCTCTTTTCTTTATCTTTAACCGTTGGCACTTTAATTATGATGTGTTTTAGTGTAGTCCTCTTGGGGTCCAACTTGTTTGGGATTCTCTCTGCTTCCTGGTCTTGTATGTCTAGTTACTTTACCAAATTAGGGAAGATTTCTGTCATATTTTTTTCCAAATAAGTTTTCAATTACTTGCTCTTCCTCTTCTCCTTCTGGCATCCCTATCATTCAGAAGTTAGTATGTTTGGAGATGGCCCAGAGGGTCCTTATACTATTTTCATCTTTTTTGAATTCTGTTTTCTTCTTGCTGTTCTGGTTGAATGCTTATTTCTTCCTTATGTTCCAAATCATTGATCTGAATCCTGGCTTCCTCCCCTTCACTGTTGGTTCCCTGTAGATTTTTCTTTACTTCTCTTTGTGTAACCTTCATTTTTACCTTTATGTTGTTGCTGCACTCAGTGAGTTCTTTGAGCATCCTGATCCACCAGTGTTTTGAACTCTGCATCTAATAGGTTGGTTATTTCCATTTTGTTTGGTTCTTTTTCTGGGGTTTTGTTCTATTCTTTCATCTGGGCCATGTTTCTTTGTCTCCTCAGTTTGGCAGCCTCCCTGTGTTTGATTCCATGTATTGGGTAGAGCTGCTTTGGCTCCCTGTCCTAGCAGCGTGGCCTGTTGTGGAAAAGGCACCTGTAAACTGTGGGCGGAGCCGTAGGTAATCGCCAAGGCAGATCAACCTGCTTCACTGCTTTGTGGCTCTGTGTGGGGGGGGACTCGGAGAGGGGACGGTGCTGCTGCCTGGCTTCCAGAGGGTTGCCTGGCATTGACCCCATTTCTAGTCACTTGACCCACTACTCTGTGTGCGACTGGCGCCCTTTCAGCTGTTTCCCTGGTGCTAAATCCCAGAGTGGGTGGGTTTGCACACCTTCTAAGCTTGTGCAGGCCCTTTAAGGGCCTGAAAATCCAGCACTCTCCTCTGCCTTCCCAACCCCCACTGGTTTTTATAGCCAGAAGTTATGGGGATTTATCTTCCCTGTACTGGAACCCTGCACTGTGTGGTCTGGCCTGGGGCTGGGATGACTTGCTCCCAAGATATCCTTCCTGATTTTTATCCGCCACACGTGAGTGTGGGGCTGCCTGTGTCCATTCCACTGCCACCTCTCTGCACCACACCATGTCTCCTCGCCTCTCCGTCCGTCTCCTCCTCCCCACCCCTCCTACCCATCTGGGTGAATGTGGCTTCCTTAAATCCCTGGTTGTTGGACTTCCACACAGTTTGATTTTTCTGGCAGTTCTGGGTGTTATTTGTTTTGAGATTTAGTTGTAATTCTTTTTGTGGTTACTCGAGGTAAAGCGTGTGTCTACCTACACTTTCATTTTGACTGGAAGTTTTAATAGCATTTTTTAAAACATGCAAATTTCGTGTTGGTATAAGTGTAAACCACTTTTTGTGTCTCTCATTGTTATGGTGTTTTTGTTGTTATTGTTAAACTGCACTGCCCTAGGGAAATTGGAATAACTTGAGCACTATTCATGTTTTTAACCTTAAACTTGTACTGGCTTGGTGACTTTGTGGTAGGACAGAGACCCCCATCACCAGGCCTGCACAGCACCCGAGAGGCAGGGAGACAGCAGAGCAGCACAGGCCTGTTCTCCAGCTGGCTGCCGTCTGCACTTCATTAGGAATGTGACAGTGAAACTGCACTTGACTGGCTGTCAATGGAGCTGATAATTCCTTCTCAGCAGTTGGAACTGTGCCTGGGAACAACTAAGCTTAGCTTTGACGGAGAACCCACTCTTCTGCCAATTCTGCGTTAGGTTATAAGTGAAAGAGTGTGTCCAATGGATGATGGAACACATTATTGTGTTATGCCTTTATTGTTTCAGTGATGGGAAGCCATCCCACATCTGCCACACTCAGGACGCTGAACTAATGAGGATGTGTCAGGTCCTGCTGCAGGGAAGTCATCTGACATCACCGCCTCCTGTAGCCCTCACTGCAGCTGGGTCAGGAGAGTGGGGCTTAGGGTAGAGAGACTTCTGAGCCAGCCCAGGTGTCCCAGCCCTTAGGACCCATGTCACAAAGTGGTTTGGAGTCCAGGCTATAGAGCTAGCCCCCTGGCCCACCCACCCTGCAAACTCTGGCTGCATCATCTCGGACTGTGGGCCTTCTCTCTCTAAAGTGGATGATCACAGGACCCACTGTAGAGGCTGAGATGACCAGTGGGAAGACCTTCACATGCCGTCTGACACACAAACCTCAGGAACGCTGTTACTAATATTGAATTGTACCGTATATAGCTTTCTTAAATATTGAAGCTTTTTTCTTTTTAAAGGTAATTTATGTTCTTTGTAAATAAATCAGAAAATACAGAGAAGTAGAAGAAAGTTGCATGTTATATTGACACTTGAGGCCAGTTCCTGTGAGCATTTTGCACCCCATTTTACTGTTTGCGCGTACATGGGTGCGTGTGTGTGCACACGCTCGCTTGTGCGGCGGTTGCTTGTTGTTAGTTAATTTGTAGTTGCGACTACACTGCGCCGTGTTGCGTCTGACGGCCTGTCTGTCCCCTGCAGAGCGTGAGCGTTTCCTGTCAGCGAGTGTACCCTCTGGGTTTTCTTCTCTATTAAGGGAAGTTTAGCCGAAACGTTTACATGGTAACTCTCTGAGTCAAGAAATGCTAAGAAAAAAGGTTCTAGTATTTTTTCTAAAAACAGCTTTTATAAAAGATATAATTTCCCAAATAATAGTTAAGAGGACTAGCAGCTTTCTAGAGAAATTAATTGAACATATGTGATCACTTTGGCATTAAAACTTTGAGTAATATTTTAAAATGCAGACATACAGCTTTTAAACTAGTTTATTTTTTTTTTCTCCTCAGGACAATTTTCCTAGTATTACTGTTTTCTCAATATGCCAGAAATGTTAAATTTCCTCTCCCAATTTACAAATCCAAGAAAGGATGGACTGCATACAAGTTGCAGCTTTTCAAAATGTTCCCTGTAAGTAGTTACATGTTTTCTCTCCCAACAATATTGCCCTTAGTTCATTATGTACAATGTTTATGTGAACGGAGGGTTCTAAGCAGGTCTATTTTGGCGCTGGGGGCAGGGCAACCATGTCTGTGTGGTGACCTTGGGGTACTAATGACCACCCAAATTGTGGATTTCAAGTTAAAGTGGTAGAAGCTTCTGATTCTGAAATCCTTTAGGAGGACATTGACTGATCCTGGGACGGGTGAGCTCTGCAGGCACCTTGTCCATTATCTGTGTTTTATCAGCCAGATTTAGGATTAAAGTAACATTAGCTGCATAAAACTACTCTCTCTAAATGTGCTTCCATTCAAGGAGTAGGTTTTCAGCAGATCTGTTACGGTTTTTTTGAGTGCAATACTAACAATGGTGGGTTCTGGGGTGTGATAACTCAGACTGTAGAAAGGCACGTGTTTTGCCAGCAACCACCACCTCTGTAGCCTGACAAAGATTTTTTTTTTTTTTTTTTGTCTACTTCAGATCATCCTAGCCATTCTTGTGTCCTGGCTGCTCTGCTTCATCTTCACAGTGACAGATGTCTTTCCTCCTGACAGCACCAAGTATGGCTTCTATGCTCGGACAGATGCCAGACAGGGCGTGCTTCTGGTAGCCCCATGGTTTAAGGTTCCATACCCATGTAAGTATTGTGGGAGCCAGAACAGGCAGGAATTCACGAGGGCAACTTAGAGGAGCTGGGAGTTGGCAGAAGGCTCTGCAGTAGGAGAAGCCTTCTTGGTCCCTGCAGGTCTTACCATTCTGGTTGTTAGAGCATTCAGCCCCAAAGAGGAAGGGGGGCCCTGTCACTGGAGGACTGCAATTAACATGCAGAGACAAACCAGCCCCCTTCTCAGATTTACTGGTTGGTTCTTTTGGTTCCACTAGGGTGAAATCCTGGACAACAGGTCTCTTGCAGGGTTTGAGGTCAGGTGGCGGGGAGTTAAGGGCAGCAGCTTAGAAATGCAAGTACAGAGCAACACAGGGCTCAAGCACCTGACTTGAGTGGGCGGGGCCTGAAGATTAGCAAGCAAACTGCTCAAGGATGATGAATTTGTATAATCTTTTAATGGGGAGCTATAATCTCTTTTTTAATTTGGTCACAACTGTGAAGTAAACTGATATTCACAAATGGGTGGAAAATGGATCTTAAGATTTAAGTATTGGATAAGTCTTAGTAAGGTGGAGGGGAGAGCAGTCCCCGTGAGGTATCATTTGGGTTTACATTTATCACCTAGATTCTTCCCCCAAAGTGACTCACGTGCACGTAGTGGTTGTTGATGCTTGCTGGTTCTGTTGTGAGGACTCTGTTCTGGCATTTGGGGGTTTTAATTAGAACCGAAGCCTGAGCTTAGTCAGGCTGTGCTAATTTGTTCCCCTGTTTAGTGATCACATCTTCACATTTTATAATAGCGAGGAGAGAAAGCAGGAAAAGCCAAGAATATTAAGATGGGGTCAGAGACAACTGTCGTAAGCATGTTAAGTGATGGTGGCATTGGCAGTTGTCCCTTCTGTTCCTGACACATTTACAAACACTTTAAAAAGTGTAGTCTTTTTAATAAACGCTCTCAACGGGTTATATGGTCTAAGTGTGTATTTATGTCTACCTCTTTTTTTTTCCAAAAAAGTGCATATTTCATAAATATACATATAATCCAATGCAAAGTGAGGTTAAAAGTCAGTTGTTGAAGCGGTCAGGAGGAGGCCTGGGAGGGCAGGCGGGGGAGGCCCCCCAGCGTACGCTGGGCAGCCCCCCACCGGGCGGGAAGCTCCCGAGATGAGCACACACAGCAGCTCAGGCTGCCCGGAGAGGCAGCTGTGCAGGTGCCAAGAGACTGTGCTGCCCGGCCCCCGCTCATGACAGTCCCTCATTGCCGTGAGCTGCTCTGGTGGCAGAGCACCCCTGGGCACGGCGACCCCAGAAAGCCAGAAGGCAGTCTTAAGTACTCCGATGATTTGGCTTCATTTGGAGACCAGTTTTCATGTGTGTCTCTGTCTCTAGTGTGCTAAGAATTACTTGGGTTGGGAGTTAAAATACAGATTTGGGGCCCACAGTGTCAATAGTGCTGAGGTTGAGAACCCTGCTGTAAAGTGACAACGTAAATTAAAGGTTCTAGTTAAAGGGAGAGATGAAATAACAGTAAACAGAGAAGGCAGAAGCCAGCGAGATTTTAAATGTACATATAATCTGAAGAAAATGGGGTCCAAAATTTAGAAGATCATAAATTTAAAATGTTGAAGCACAGTAGATGGAGTAAAGGTTTTATAAATCAAAGTTAAGGACTTCGGGTACAAGGGGGAAAATAATAGAAAATAGTAAGAGTAAAGAGACTTGGAAAGTAAAAGACAGTATCTGAAAATTAGTAAATGGCAAATTAAAATAAGAATCCCTCCCCTAAATCGGGACACTAGAATGAAGCCACAGCATGACATCAGCAACAAGGTAACCATATAAAAGATTATTTAGAAAATAAAAAGTGTTGTTTGTTAAAGAAATCACCTACATGAGAAAAATGTATTCTGAACCTACCTGGGGATGAGATGTTGACCGAGCCTGTTGCTGGTGGACACAGAGCTTGCTAAGCCCTTGTCCATGGACGCACATCTTGACCCTCTGGCCATGAG
Source organism: Tonatia bakeri (assembly GCA_004024845.1). Lineage (NCBI taxonomy): Eukaryota > Metazoa > Chordata > Mammalia > Chiroptera > Phyllostomidae > Tonatia > Tonatia bakeri. Next base: position 201,148 of record PVIA01001888.1, read on the forward strand.
CCTCTGTGTCCTCTGTCTGCACCCACGGGGTAAAGTGGCTTCAGGTGGGAGCAGTTCTATTCTCATACACACTCCTGGCATATGAATGTTCCGCTCATCTTACTTCATGTGTTACCTTTTTCTTCTCAACCTGAGGTTGCTCCCTTTTACCTATGAGACAGAAGCCAAGCGCCTACAGATGGCATGTGGAGCCCTCTCTAAACCTGCCTGCCCCACGACACACGTGCCCTCTGCTGAGCACCGGCCCATCCCTGCGTGCCCGGTTCTGCTGCCTGCCCAGGATGCCCTGCCCCCTCAGCTCCCACTCTTCAGCCCCTCCTTGGACAGGGACTGCCCTCCTGACTTCCAGACTTGGACTCACTGTGACCCACTTTGGGTTGCCTTCCTTAGAGGTCTCGCCCTTACACTGCTCCTGGGGCATCCCATGTGTGTTCCCAAACTGCCCTGCTGACCCACACAGGAGACCATTTTATCTGTCCATCTTCCTTTTTCCACTGTGCTTTTTAGAACAGCTGGTTCAGGGGAAGAAAGTCTAGGCACTTCATCAAAGAAGTCTGTTCACTCTCGCAGTGGCTGTTCCTCGTGCTCCTTTCATTAAATAAGATCTGTGGCTGTGAAAGTCCAAAGGAGAGATTTTTTTTTCTTTCTTTAAAAGTACATCTAATGAAGAATTAACTAAATCCAGATACTCAAAATGAAGCTGCTTGGGGATTTCTCTTGGCTTTCTTAAAGGAAACTATTTAATTTTCCATTACTTGGTTCACTAAATATAAAAGAGCCGCTGTAACAGTAGGGAAGGGTTACCTATACTTGTGCAACACTTTACTGTTGGGGTTTAAATTTAGCTGGTGACTTTTCACTGCTTCTTTTATTTAATGCCACCCCCAGAGCAAGGGCACCAGGAGTTTGTACCACACTTTCCACAGCAGGGATAAAAGTCCTCATAGAAATTTCTGTCCCCACACAGCAGGCTGTTTAAATTGTAATTTAGACACTGACTTTGAAGCAGGAAGAGAAGGACCAGCCTCTTTCTGCCATACAGTTTCTTTGAAATTAGGACATAGAGCAGACCAGTCCTGGTCACAGCCAGTTTCCTCTGACCCAGGAACTGTTCCCAGGCATCTAGCCATTGGGGATGGAGGTTTGAAATAGAGTATCCATGAGCTTCAAAGTCCGAGTTGATTTTGTGGAGTCCTCAGATGTCCTGAATGACTTGGTATCTGATAACTTCTGCCTGCCCCCCTAAGAAAGTGAGGATTTCACGTTCATCTTCCTTTCGTAGTTCAGTGGGGGCTGCCCACCATCTCTGCGGCTGGTGTCATCGGCATGCTCAGCGCTGTTGTCGCCAGTATTATTGAGTCGATCGGGGACTACTACGCTTGTGCGAGGCTGTCCTGTGCACCCCCGCCTCCCATCCATGCGATAAACAGGTGCGTCCTGGGAAGGGAGCTTTCCGTTGGGCCTGCTCCTCAGCTGTCCTATGCACCCCCACCTCCTATCCACGCGATAAACAGGTGCGTCCTGGGAAGGGAGCTTTCCGTTGGCCCCGCCCCTCGTCGCTTTGCCCTTTGGTTCATCTGGTCTCGGAGAAGAAGCCGACAGTTCCAGCGCAGAGGCAGCCAAGCATCAGAGCTCTTCACAGGCTTTTTGTCCTCGGACAAGTCGCTGTCCTCCTCTCACTAGTTTGTAGCACCATGCAGGATTCTCACCCTTTGTTTCTCACAGTGACAGTCACTTAAGACCCTCTCTGAGGCCACTCTGGACCTTACACTCACCAAAACACATGCGAGACACTGCTGTGGTTCTTTGCTTGGTTTGGGGTCGTGGATGAATGTCCCCTTTATTTATTTATTTTTAGGATTTTAGTTATTTTTAAAGAGGGGAAGGGAGGGGAAAAAGAGAAGAGAGAAACATCAATTGGTTGTATTTTGCATGTGCCTTAACCAGGGATTGAACCCATAACCCAGGCACATGCCCCAAAGGGGAATCAACTGGCGATCCTTCGCCTGCGGGATGTCGCTTTACCAACTGAGCCACACCGGTTAGGGCCGTCCCCTGTATTCTCGTTTCCCCAGCTGTTCCAAGGGGTAGATGCTGCGTCATCTATTCACAATTACAATTCATATAAATAGATAAGGGCAGGAGTAAATGAAGTCTTCAGAATCTTGAGGTGTGGAACTGTGGTGTTTAGGTTCTCAGCACACCTGGTCTTTAGTTTCTGGATGCCAGGAGTGCAATGGACTCTGGAGTCCGTAGAGAAGATAAAACGACCAGATCGCCCCCACCACCTCGCTCCCATGCACCTGCTGCCCCTCCAGAAGGGATTGCATGCGATGAGATCCAGTGGGCTGGTTTCTTGGCATTTCTTGCGTTGGTTCTGTTAGGGTTTACAGTCATGTTTCTGTATCTTTCTCCAGTTGAGCTGTCACACATGATTAAAATACTTGTATGTTGGTTTCTTTTTAAGAAGTGTCAATGTTTACAGAATTACAAAGCATGTCCTTCCTGATGAAACTATATATTAATAGCAGAGGAATCAAATCAGTAGATGGTCCATATTTGTCTTAGATCCCAACAAATGGCTGTTTTTCTGGCTAAAATCCTTTAATTTGCAATACAGCTTAAAAACTGTGCCTAATTCATGGTTCACAGAGGTGCTTTTCAAAGTTGAATGAGCACGGTGGTCTGGAGTGGGGCCTGAGACTCTGCATTGCTAACCCCTCCCAACGCATGTGGAGGTGATGTATCTGTGGACCAGGCCTTTGGATTACAGCCATTTAGAGCGTATTCCAGAGTGTTCCCCCATTGAATGAATGTTCTTTTTGCCCCATTCCTTTACATTTTAGGGGGATTTTCGTGGAGGGTCTCTCCTGTGTTCTCGATGGCATATTTGGTACTGGGAATGGCTCTACTTCATCCAGTCCCAACATTGGAGTTTTGGGAATTACTAAGGTACAACATTTTTCTAATTCAATGGTTGGGCCGCTAAGTGTTGATCCGTTTCATTAACTGGTCTGACCAACTGAGTTCCGGGAGGAAGGCCTTCAATTCTAAGATCGTCTCTCCCTCCCTCCCTCCCTCCCTCCCTCCCTCCCTCCCTCTCTCTCTTTTGGCGAGGGGTGTCTGGAGTGCTGGTGGAGGTCTCTGCCCCTCAGGGGGCCTGGGGAGGCAGGCACTTGGGTGCTAGCATGCCTTCCTGCATTCTACACATTTTTATGGGCCACTGCAACCCTATGCCAGCCTGCTGTTTCAGGCACTTGGGGTACATCCATCAGTGCATCAAAAAAAAAAAAAAAAACATCTCCATTGCTGTGGAGTTTACATTCTAGCAGGGGAAAACAAATAATAAGCAGTAAGCATTCTAAATATGATGGAAACATGGGGCAGGGTGGGGGATGGGAAGTGAGGGAGAGTGTTAAATGGGGTGGTCAGGCTAAGCCCAGCTGAGAAGATGGCCTGGAGCCAAGGTCTGAAGGAAGCAAGGGCAGGAGGGAGCTGTGCAGATGCCTGGGGAGTGGGCATTCAGGCAGGGGAGCTGCCAGTGCAGGGCCCTGTCGTGGTAGCAGGCCGGCCCGTTGTAGATCAGCAAGGAGGCCAGTGGGGTCAGGTAGGAGCAGATGGGGGCCAGTGGGGTCAGGTAGGAGCAGGTAGGAGTAGGGTGTTGCCCCAGGAGGAGGCCATTTGATCTGGCTTTGGTTTTGCTTTAGTTTGAAGGACGACTTGGCTGCTGTAATGAGAGTGACCCCGGCAGATGGGGGAGGAGGTGGAAACGGAAGTCCAGTTAGGAGATGGCATTAGTTCTAGACGAGAGATGATACCACTTGTTACAGAAAAAAAAAAATTGATTTTCTAGTAAAGAATTAACATGGTTTGCAAGCGGTAGCACCAGAACCCCTTTCCTTTGCATGATGTCAGCTGTCAAGTGAGTGGGCCAGACAAGCCATGCAAGTCACCCGGGTTGAACAGGGCCTGTGACCTGCTGCCCCTTCTCCTCGCCCATCTTCAAACACAGACACGCGACCCTGGGGCTGCCCCACCTCACAGTTCAGCCTCTGTATGAAGGCGCTTGCTTCTAGGCCTTTCGAATGTGTTACTAACAAATAAAGTTTATATCCCAGTCATTTGGGGGCAGCAATTTTCAACCTTTTTCATCTCATGGCACATATTAACTAATTACTAAAATCCTGCAACATACCAAAAAATACATATTTTGCCATTCTGACAAAAAAATAGTATAATTTTGATTCATTTACATCAGACAGCTATTGTTGTTTTTGCTGTTGTCATTTTTTAATGTGACAGCCTAAGGGAATACAGGCCAATGCCCCTGACTAGATATAATTAAGTACTGCATGTTTTAAAAATTCTTGCAGCACACTGGTTGAATGAAAACCGCTGGTCTAGGCCAAAGCGTGCTGTTTGCCAGGGTTTCAGTAGTGCAGCTCAGCCCCTGGCCCTTGTGTGCTGTGCACCTAGGGACTGCTAGAGTGGGTGCACCATCCTGGGTGGCCTGCATGGGTCCCAGGTCTCCCTCACCTGAGCCCTGTGTCCTGAGATCTTGGGGGTAAGCTGGAGCTTTCTAGAACTGTTTCACCTCTGTGAAATGGGAAACCCTCCCCCTAGCTCTCTGAGGTTCTACAGCCAGATAACGAGAAACCCAGTACCACCTAGGTTTGGTTAATCTTGGCTGTAAATCCAGGGGAGAGGGAGCAGGGCACACACAGCGCAGGCCTGACGTTGGTTTTCCTATGAGCTGTCAGTGCCAGCACAGAGCTCAGCCTCGGGTCTGCAGATGGCCCCACCTGCTGCTGGTACTCTGGCACAGGGTGTGTGAGGGCTGCTCATGGGAAACTCCTCCAGCGCCGCCCCTGGGGCCTGTTGCTGCCCGTGGTGAGAACTGGACGCTGAGAAGGCAGAGTGGGGCATAAGCCACTTGCTCTTCAACCAGTCTGCGGCAGGAACCTGTAGACATATAACTGACGTGAAATAACATCAGTATGAAATTATGTTGTAGATGGTGGGAGTCTTAGGGGAAGGCATTTTGATAAGCCAGCTCCCTTTCTGCACCCCGTTGAAACCTGCCAGGGGCGGGGTCGCTGCAGGGAGTAGGTGGTGCTGCTCATTGAGGTTCCCTTCTAAAACACAACTGGGGTGGTCTGGGGAATGATTAGTTTTATTTCAGTTTGAATGGCGCCAACTTACCCTGAAAGGCAGCCTGCCAGGGCTTCTCAGTGAACTAAATTGACTCCTTCTGAATCCCTGTGGATCCTTTCCCCAGGTAAAGGCTGCATCCACTGGGGGCATTGTCATCCCTGGAGTCAGTTTTCATGCCTTGTGTAGAAGGTGTAACCCAGCCATCTGCACAGCTGCCTCGGGCGGGAAGTGGGACTTGGAGCAGAAATTTCTCTGTGGCTTGGGCCACGCAGCTGGTGGGAGATCCTGTCCAAAGGAAAGAGGCATGAGTTACGGGCTGTGTTGTGCCTCTTGTGCAGCTGAAGGATGTGGGACAAGTCACTTTCTTGAGTAGAACCGAGGTCTGAAGTCCGATAGTTCTAGAGCTAGATCTGTGCTGTCCAACATGGTAGTCGGTAGCCACGTGTGGCTCTTTAAGTTTACATTAGTTAAAACAGAAAATGTATTTCTCAGTCACACTGGCCACATTTCAGGAGCTCCATGGTCACTCGTGGCTAGTAGCGGCCATAGATCAGTGCAGGTGCAGGATGTTTTTCATCAGTGTAGAAAGTTCTATCTAATGGTTCCGGTGTGGGCCACTGTGTCAGAGTTCCAGGGCATACGGAAAGAGGGTGGTCTGTGGCCCTTTCAGAGAACTGGCCTCCCATTTCCTGGCTACTCTCATCTTTGCTATTCTCCGTCCAGTTGTGGCATTCTGTGCCTGTGGAAGTTCTAATCTGCCTGATCAGGAGCACAGGCAGCTTACTCCACTGCGTTCTGAAGTTCCGAGGGGTCAGCCTGCATGTGCCAGACTTCTCTGCTGCGTGTGTGCCAGTGTCTGTCCCACAGAGAGGGGCAGACTTGGGGGAAGTGGCCACTTTGGGTTCCAGCCCTGGCTCCATCACTCTGTCCCAGTGTGACATCATATCTCCGAGTCTCCGTGCCCTTGTCAACAAGATAGCATGCAAGGCATTGGAATTAGTAACTTGATGTGAGGCACTTAGCAGAGTCCAGCATGTGGTGGGTACTCAGTAAGCTGTGGATATCATCTTCATATGATAGTGTCGAATGAACTCAAGAAGAGTTTGCAGGCTTCTGCTAGAAGTAAATGATAAAGATTTATTCGGGGGTCTTAGAGTTTGCAACGTGGGGATACAGCTAAGCAAAGACCCAGAAGCTTTCTAAAGAAGAGGAAAAATTAAGAGTTCTTACAGTAAGAAGTATCCTGCGTTCTTGGCCCCAGGATTGGTCCACGATGGGTATCAGTGAGATGACAGGAGGTCAGAAAGATAGATGCCAGAGGGTGTAGTCACGCCCGATGGTCAGGAGAATGGATGTCAGGTGGTCTGAACACGAGGCCTTCAGGGCGTACTCAGAGCGTTGTCTGGAGGTCTGGTATATGTCCAGATGGATATACTGGCATTGACGCAGGACTGAAAAGTTCAAAAGTTTAAGTTTCTGGGCTAATTAGAACAGGAATAGAATCGTTTCCTCGTGCCTCAACACACTTGATTTTAGTAATTTAGCAGATTGACTGTTGTGGCTGTTTTATGTCTTCATCTATTCCTCAGTTCTTAGCACTAAGTTTATTTCTAGAGAGTAAACAGTGTGTCCCTGGCTGTAGATCTCCTTCGGGGTGTCCAGAGGAAGGTCATATCTCCTCTGCTGCATCCCACGCTGTTGAAAGCCTCTGGGAACTCAGAAACGATGGCCCTAGAAGCAGAGCCCAAGTTCGGAAAGGAGGTCAGCAGGGACGTGGGCAGCAGGGAAGGAGACACAAAGGCTCTGTGTCACCACCACTGGGAGGCAGGGGTTTCAGAGCCGTGTTTGGCACATACGTGTATAGTAGGCACTCAGTTAATACTCGTTGAACACAAGAGTGACCTCATTGCTGCTTGTGTTCTGTTGTTGTTGGGGGTTTTTGACAGCATTGAAGGCAGGTCAGCCTTCCGTGCCTGGTTTTCGTGCAGGGTTTGTTGTTGCAGGCACCCCCGGGGCCAGCGCACCCCTGCACACTGAACGGGGCTGCCCGAGCCTGCGGGGAGGCGGTCTTGGTGCAGGCGGTTCCCTCGGGCTGTGTGCTCTTCCTCCACTGAGCCCTTTTTGTCCCTCAGACCATGCCGGGGACCCCTCTTCAGCTCTTAAGTTTTTCTTCCCATAGGGCTCCTGTACAGAGTAGAACACTCACAAAAGTACATGAATTTCATCATAAGCTTGTGACTTACTCATCTTGGTACCTGCCTCCCAACCCCAGTTTAACAAGTGCTAGTCACATAGTAGGTACTTGGGAATGCGTGCTGAAAAATGAGCCATTTATAAATGGTAGACTTCCTTATCATGTGATACAGTCAAGCATCGGCCATTTTTACAGGATTCGCCAGTTTCCTGGCCCTGTTCACGCGTCCCTGCACGTGGCACTGTGTGGGAGGGGCCGTGGGCGGAAGCAGTGGGGCCTGGGTGCCAGTCTGAGGGGCGGAAGCTCTGTGCAGCGGTCTGCACTGCAAGGTTCCTAATCAGCTGATCCTCAGGTCCCTGGAGAAGCTGCTGGAGGGCCTGATGCTCCAGACAGCCCCATCCAGCAGAACACTGTGCAGCGGTGGCACTCGGGCGGCCCCATGTGGGGACCTCCAGCCACAGTTGCCTGTGAGGCACTTGTAATGTGACAAGTGCAGCTGAGGGACTGGGTCCTACATTTCATTTCACTTTAGTTAATTTAAGTGTAAGCAGTCATCCTCTCCTCACTCTAAGTCATACTTAAAGCCCTGTGGACTCTCTCCCAGACATTCCGGAAGCTCTTTTATGTCCTCTGGATGTTTTCCTGGGAAAGAGCACAAAGTGGTAGTTAGGATGCAAGATTCTTGAACCCAGTGCCAGCTCCACCTCCCACTACCTGGGTGCTGTGGGCTGGGTGGAAACTTCTAGAAGGCAGGGATCAGGTTTAACAGATACAGTTGAGACAACGTTGAAATGGTGAGTGGCGCTGCTGAAGCCTGGAGCAGGGGGTTGGGGGTGGGGGGATGTAACCTTAGAATCAAGGAAGGCTTTGCAGAGGAGGTCGCATTTGGATAGTGGTTTTGTTTTCTTTTGTTTTAAGATTTTATTTTATTTTTAGACAGAGGGGAAGGGAGAGGAGAAAGAGGGAGAGAAACATCAGTGCATGGTTGCCTCTCACATGCCCCCTACTGGGCACCTGGCATGCAACCCAGGCATGTGCCCAGACTGGGAATCAAACTGGCAACCCTTTGGTCCACAGGCCATGGGTAGTGTTTTGAAGGATGTGTCTGGGAACCAGCCAGAAGGGGGATATGGAAGGTGTTTCAGACAGACGGGCCTGGGCCTGCCTGGTACCCTGAGGGGCAGGCAGTAAACCCACAGCATGACTGGGGCAGGGCAGGGAGCTCAGTGGTGGGCTTGGCTCCCTTGGGAAGAGCCTGAGAAGTGTGTTTTAATTCACAAGCAGCAGGGGACTTATGTAGGGAACTGACCTCCCAAATCAGTGTGTTAGAAAAGTCCTTCTACCACAGGATAGATGGACCAAGGAAAGGCCAGAGGCAGCAGGCCCAGGTGGGAGGCTATCAGATAGCCTGATGCATACCAGGTGCTGTTCGAACTATTTTACACGTCTTCTTATTTAATCCTTAAAGCAAAACTACAAGGTTCAGAGTTACAAGGATGGGGACCCTGCTCCCCAGAGAGGTTAAGTAGCTTGCCGGGTCACGTGGGCAGAGTTAGAGTGGGGACGCCACCAGGTCGCAGGGCTCGAGCGCTCTGCACCTTGTCCTCTTGGCTGTGCCGTCGCTAATGGGAAAGACAGCGTGAGGAAACGGAGGTTCCAGAAACATCTGGTGGTTCTGTCTGATTCGGGGTACAAGGAAGAAGGAGTTATTGAGGCTCAAGTGCATTGGGTGGGTTAACTTGGTGCGTGAAGGGTGATGTCAGAGACCCGGAGAGAAGCAGATGCAAAAGGTAGGTTTTGCATCTTGCATATGAGACACTCCAAGGTCACCCCAGCCCGTAACTGCAGGCATTAGAAACCTAGGACCTGAGTGAGTGCAGGAGCAGGTGCACACTGACGGGACAGCGGGACAGCATCCGGGGCTCCGTGAGGCAGACTGAGTCCTGGCCACGCCCCCTTTCCCTCCAAGTCAACGGGAGGAGAAGGGGACCAGCAGGAATGAGGGAAGGTGATGGGAATCTTTTTACTCTGGGTGCTTTATAGTAATCTGTAGTAATTGTGCACTGAGATCAGTCCTCATCATGAAATGAGACTGATTCCTCTTAACTAAGCATTTTTAAAGTCATAGATTTTGAATGAGGGTTTTGTCACATTGCCCTGCGGGGCCTGGAGAATGTGTGTTGAACTGAACCTCTGCCTCTGGTGTGTCCCGCAGGTCGGCAGCCGCCGGGTGATCCAGTACGGGGCCGCCCTCATGCTCGCCCTGGGCATGATCGGCAAGTTCAGCGCCCTGTTTGCCTCCCTTCCAGACCCTGTGCTTGGTGCTCTCTTCTGCACTCTCTTCGGTAAAGTTCCGTTTTCCGCTCAGGCTCATTTCATTTCTTCCCGTGTGTTAATTTTTCATAGGTATGGTTTTTTGCTAAATTTCTTCAGTAAGATTAGAGGTAACAATTTCTATTTTAAAAGACAAAAGGAGCCTGATGCCCCCTTTCACGGCACCTGAGACATGCCAGGTCAGGGTGTTTGCAGCAGGGCTGGGACCTCTAGAGTCAGGCGACCCGGCCGCCCCGGGGTGGGCCACGGACGAGCACCTCTGACCAGTGCCCTCTTGTACGGTCACCAGGGAGCAGAGGCCAGGTAGCTGAATGTCAAGAGTGCCCGCACTCTTCTGCAGCCAGGATTTCGGAGGGTTTGGGGGCAGATGTGGGGTTGAAGGCCTCTCCCTTTGGCAGCTCAGGGGTCAGCTGGAAATTCAGAACCACAAGATGTTTGGACTCAGCAGGGTGAATCTGTTTCACACAGGAAGAGTGGGTGGGCCCTTTGGCTAAACATTGCTGAGAATTGCATACACATGCTTATAAACTTTACAAAGCTACTATAAAAAATAAAAACACAGAAGGATAGGCCTTCAAAACATAAAACCCTATGTTACTCTTTCAGTTGAATTTATGTTGAAGGAACAACCAAAGGTAAAATATTTGGTATAGGAAAAATAAGATGACATATAATCTTTTAAATTGGTTTTTAATTGGTGATTTAACTCAACCTATCTTACCTTCTGAATATGGCTGTTTAAAACAGATCATTTTTACAATGGGACTCTGTTCTGTCTCTCTGCCATTTAGTTTTCATAATCAAGGACCGGATATTTGGGGGGGGGGTTCCCAATTTAATAGAAATGTTTGCACAGAGGTTTCAAGGAGGAGCCAATATCCTTAGTTTTTTGCCTGGTCTGGAGAAAGCCTTACAGCAGTGTGACACTTAAGCCCTGAATAAGCCCAGCAACCTGGGTGGTCCCATTCGGCACCCTCCTGCCACTTGTACCCTCATCCTGTCACTGCACTGGTTTTCTGCCCTTTTTCTGATGGGAGAAGGGACACTGCAGGGCGTCTGCCTTCTACAGCTGTGAATTGTCTGTCATCCATGAGCTCACCCACGTGAGTTACTGGAACTTGCTGTCCGGTGTTTTCTCCCTAGGGATGATCACGGCTGTTGGACTTTCTAACCTGCAGTTCATTGATTTAAATTCTTCCCGGAACCTCTTTGTGCTTGGATTTTCAATCTTCTTTGGCCTGGTTCTTCCAAGTTACCTCCGACAGAACCCTCTCGTCACAGGTAGGAAGCACGGGCCCAGAACCTTAGGGGGTGGTTAGGACCACAGCCGCCAGTTCCCAGACGGCTCGTCACCAGCCAGAGGGGATTTGGAGCGTCAGGGATTGCCTGGGTGAATGTCCATCTGTGTATTTCATTTGAACCTCGCTTTGCTGCCACTTGTCTGGAGCCCTTCACACTCCCACGTGAGCTGGCGCGGGTGTGTGACTAGCATGTGTGTTGAGGTCTCACTACCTCTCTCCTCCCACCAGACCTTCTTCTGTGGGAGAATGCCTCTGCGTGAAACCTTTTGACCTCTCAGACTAAGGCCGTATTAAAGTGTATAATTTCTTGAAACTCTATAGACTTTGAAATACTTGTTTTTCTGTAGGGATTATAGCTACTTTGAATTCAAGGTTAACCTTTCAGACTCCCTCTTTGAATTCCCCACTGTCATGAAGAGTGAAGAAAGGGGAACCATCTTAAGAAGTAGCTATTGCTGCTGACATTTTATGTAGAATGGGGGCCATTTTTTGGAGTGAAATTCACATAACATAAAATTAACCATTTTAAAATTCAGTGGCATTTTAGGACATTCACAGTGTTATGACTGTATCTAGTTTTTAAAACAATCTCATTTCCCAAAAACAAAACTCCACAACCATTAAGAAGTTACTCCTCTCCTCCCAGCCCCTGACGGCCACCAGTCTGGTCTCTGTTTTTATGGATTTAGCTCTTCCGTGTATCTCATATAAGTGGAATCCTGTAATGTGTGACTTTTTGTGTCTGGCTTCTTGCACTTAGCATAGTGTTTACAAGACTCACCCATGATATAGCATAGTATTTCATTCCTTTAATAGAATGAAATGAATCAAATCTGTTTATCTATTTATTCATTGATGAACAAATGGGTTGTTTGTACCTTTTTGACTATTGTGACTAGTGCTATTATTAAAATTGATGTGCAGTGCAATCAGTTTTTCTTTTTTAAGCCCTGGCTGGTGTAGCTCAGTGGATTGAGCTCAGGCCTGTGAACCAAAGGGTTGCTGGTTCAATTCCCAGTCAGGGCACACACCTGGGTTGTGGGCCAGGTCTCCAGTAGGGGGTGCACAAGAGGCAACCACACATTGACATTTCTTTCCCTCTCCTTCCCTTCCCCTCTCTCTAAAGATAAATAAAATCTTTAAAAAAATTTTTTTTAGCCCTGGCTGGTGTAGCTCAGTGGATTGAGCACAGGCTGCGAACCAGGCATCGCAGGTTCGATTCCCACTCAGGGCACATGCCTAGGTTGCAGGCCATGTCCCCCAGCAACCACACATTGATGTTTCTCTCTCTCTCTCTCTCTCTTTCTCCCTCCCTTCCCTCTCTAAACATAAATAAATAAATAAAATCTTTTAAAAAATGTTTTTTTTAAATTTACTTTACACATTCAGCACAGTCAGTTCCCATTCGTGGTAGTTATGTTCTCGACCTGCTGCTCCTGGGGGAAGACGGCCGCCAGCACCGTAACCGATGCAGGTGCCTGAGTGAAGCTCATCGAACGTGTCTTTTCTCCGTGAGGCACGTCATGGACTTTTGCAAATAGGAACACTAGACAGCCCTGCAGCACTACACTGGGGGCCATTTCAATCAGTGAAATCACCAACAAAACACAGAAACGCAGAAAAAGTGGTACCGATAGACTGCTGAAAGGATTCCAGTATGAGCTGCAACAAGAAGGCAGAGTGCCGCCTTGTTTGACCTCAGCTGGTTGACCCTGTTTGAGCATGCGTGTTGGGTGACTCGGAGCTTTCACCACTCTGCGCATGTCCCTGAGTGACTGAGAGCCCCATGAATATTCATTTTTGGGTTTACAAATAAATTTTAGTGTATAGGCGTATTTGCCAATAATGAGGATTGACTGTTGGTTTGAGTAAATCACATTCATGTGAAGACATTTTTATAAATTCGGTTGTTTGTAATTAAAGCTAAGCACAGATTAGTAGCTCAGGATTCTGAAAACTTGTTTGCAGGAACCACAAATATTTTTGTTGTCTTCTTAGTCACTTAGTAGTTTTTTCTGCCTTATGCAGTCACCTTTTATATCATTTTTTATCTGCAAACAATAACCTCCAGTGGCTTGTTCATGTTTTATCATAGGTGACTTCACTCCGTCCGATTTATCGTCTGCGCACCAGTGTTAGGCATTCCCCGTGGTTATTGTGGCTTCGTTGTCACTCAGACTGTGACTGCACACTCACCGCAGGAGTGTGCACTTGTGTGCGCTGCCCTGACTGGCGATCAGCGCCACCCCAGGGCTCCTTTCCAAGGTGGCGGCAGGCCTGTCCTGGCTGGCAGTGACCCTGTCTCTCTGTTCTCTCTGTAGGGATAACAGGAATTGATCAAGTGCTGAATGTTCTTCTCACCACTGCGATGTTTGTAGGAGGCTGTGTGGCTTTTATTTTGGATAACACCATCCCAGGTATGCGTTCTGTGTCACCCGTGCTTACTGCTTATGTGAGTTACTTTTTGTCCAATAAATACAGGAAGAAAAGTGAATCACTTCAAAGCCATGGCTAGTTAAAACTGTCTTCTAAAATGGTTAAGACGACACTTCTAGCCTTCTTTTATGCATCAGTTTTTTTGCTAATAAACTTATGGGGTTGTTTTCTCTTTGCTGAGTTACTTTTCAGGAAAAGCAGGTACATCCCTTGCATGTTGTGAGATGGTGGTGGGATGCCTCGGGCACACGCCAGCCGGCCTGCCCTCCTCGCGGGGCCTTGCCCAGCGCCCGCAGCTCGGTTTCACTGACTTTCACGCCCTTTCTGAGCCAGCTAGTGATAGCCTCTGGCACTTCTCTGCTTTGGGAGCCTGCCTTTTAAACGAGTCCTTCCTAAAGCAGCCGCCAGCCAACTAAAACCAGGTGTCAGTGAGTGCGGTGGGCACAGGCTGCAGCCAGGATCAGTGAGTGACCGAGGTGGGCAGACAGTGTTTCTCCAGCACCCACAACTCTTGTTCCTCAGCTGGGTGGTGTCCAGTGTCAGGTGGTGATGGAATGGGATGTGTTGTGGGCTTTGCCTTGCTGCCTTCCCAGCTTCCTACAGGAGGCTGCCGTGCACCATTTTCAGAGACGAAAGATACACTGATGGGTTCATCTGCCATCAAGGAAGGGTGGTGCTTATTCTTGTGCTTAAAGGTTTTACTGAGGTTTTCCCCTCGCAGAGAAGAGGTTGCTGGGGAAACTGAGGATGAACAGACACATCTGGCAGAAGGAATCACGTAATACGAATAGGTGGAAGATGTTAGATTTATAGAAGTCAATAATTAATACCCTCTTTTCGTCCTAAGTCAGCCAGTTAAAGGAGAGGCAATAGAGATGGAAGTTAAAGTCAGCTTTGTTACTGAAATATCAGTGTGGGGGTGTCATACCTTAGATGTAAGGAGGTAATGAGGATCTTAAATATTTCACTGTAGACTTGAACTCATCACCAAGGCTCGGGCACAAAACTGTATTATTAGGTGTCCTGTTGTAGGTAAGGTTGGGTGCCAGTGCTCCTGTCTGCACCAGGAAGATTTGTAAAGAAAGTCCGGAAGTCGCTGGGAGATCTTTCTCCCTGACCTGTCTGTCCAGGTGCAGAGTAGCTCAGAGCGTTATACCAGCGGCGGTTCATCCTCATAGGAGCACAGCAAGTGGGGAACACGTAATGAGTGCAGTACACTCACACACACGCTCATATACACACACACTCAAATAGAGAAAGCAGTATGAAATTGGTATGTCTGGATGGGGGTTGCCATGACCAATTAATGACAGCACTGTGTATGGTATAACAAGTACTGCGGGCCCCATTTTGCAAGATCAGATTTGCGCTTTGGAGGGTGGGTTTTTGTGTTGAGAACAAATTTGGACAGTGGGTGGTGAGACGGAAGACCTGACAGCCAGGTAAGAAACTGGTAGAACGACCCTGGGAAGCAGTGACACGGCCTGGGCCAGAACTCACCAGTGAGAATGGAGAACATGCATCACGTGGAAGGACAGGCAGGAAGCAGCAGCATCAGGATGTTGTTTGAATGTGGAGCGAAAGGAACGAGGACAGGTTAGTGATTCTTGGGTTTCCGGTCCCAGCACCTGGAGAGCTGAGTGCCCCCAGGTGTGCCCTGCTGTCGTCCCGGCAGGCTCCACCTCTGCACACACAGCGTGTTGGACTTGTAGTTCTGGGTAGAACCGTTAAACTGAACGTTCCGTTCTTTTGTTCTGACGTGTGTGTCTCCCGTAGGTACCCTGGAGGAAAGAGGAATCCGGAAGTGGAAGAAGGGCGTGGGCAAAGGGAGCAAGTCACTTGATGGCATGGAATCCTACGATTTGCCATTTGGCATGAACATTATTAAAAAGTACAGATGCTTCAGCTACTTACCCATCAGCCCAACCTTTGTGGGCTACACGTGGAAAGGCTTCGGGAAGAGCGCAAACAGCCGCAGTTCAGATGAGGACTCGCAGGCCACGGTATAGCTGTAGCTTGCCCTGTGGCCCGGCCGCAGTGAGGCATGAGTCTGTAGTTCCTTGCTGAGTAACAAGCAGTAACATATATGTTTGTATATCTGCATTTATATTCTGCACCCCAGAGCTAAGACAGATTGCAAATAGCTTTTTTTGTTGTGGGTGGTGATTGTGTCTAATACGGTATCTCACCTATCTCCTTATTTAAGCCCTGACCCCTTGCCCTTGAGAGTGTCCACTGCTGGCTGTGGTCACTGAACTTGAAGTTCCTGCCCTCCTGTGGGAGTAGATGTTTGAAATCCACAGTGATTCTTGGTTTTCAGTCCCCCTTCCCCACCCCCATGCTAGTTTTCTTACAAGCCTCCAGGGTCTGGGGGCTTTCTGTCCTGGAAGCACCTGGACTTGCTTGGTATATTTTAAACTAAATTTTTTTTTTAATTTGACCTCAGCCTGAACCACAGAGGCCTCCTGTGGTCAAGGGGCACCAGTGTCCTCGCATCGTCACAACTGGTCAAATGTGATTCTGTGTTCACTGATTCTCCTGTGGGAGGAGGCTGTTGCCCTGATTGCAGACAGCGACACGGCCACCCTGTGCCCGATCTGTGCAGGGTTAAGGTCTGTGCACGCAGCGTCAGATGGGAATCTATCTGGGGGCTGCAGGGGAGGGAAAGCACCTAGAAGTCAGTATCTGATTCTCAGCGGCTCTGTCTCGGTGCCACCCTGGCCCAGGCTGGGCCAGCGCATTTCACACTGGCCTCCTCCTCACTGACAGCTGAGACACTCTGTCTGGCATTTCTCAGTCCTGCAGTGACAGGTGTAGAGTGCCATGCGGGGGCACCATGCAGGTGTTTATGGGAGTCTTGACTCGCCACTCTCCTGTCATGTGGATGTCAGTTTTTGTCACCTGTGTCTATAAATACAAGCTTCTGTTCCTATTTGATGTTACTGACTATAGCAGATTTTTGAAATCAGTGTTTTTCCACGTGACCCTCTTACCTTGCATCCTTATTACTTGTGTCCCACCGCTCCCTCCCATTAAAGAAAGAACCAGCATTTGTAAAGCTGTGGACACCATCAGGGAAGCTTGTTGTCATGGCTTTTGAAGGCCAGTAACCATTGTTGTGGTTGTGTTTTGTATTGCTTGATACCATGAAAGTGTAAATACTGTAATGCTTAATCTATTTATCAAAACCGACTACTGGACCAGAGCCCAGAAACCGCAGGTGACGTTGTATGTGAATTTGTTTTGTGAAGAAGGGAAGCCGGGGCAGGCAACAACCAGCTGCCTGGTTGAGTGGTCCGGCACGCCGGCAGACCCATCACTGCAATTCTGTTGCCAGTCATTTCTGGCAAGTACGGCTTACGGAGACTGTCTGTGGTTGCCCTGGTGCCTGCCCACTGGGTCTCGATTTTGCAGAGGGGAAGATTAGATCCCCTGGCCAAATGCCTCCATTCTTGTTTAAGTTATTGCAGAAGGTAGCAGTGAGGAAGGCAGCCAGCAGGTCCCCTCTGTTGAGTTCTAATAACACTAAATTCTTTCTGGGAGAAAAATAAAAAGACTTCTGTCGAATTCGGTTTGAAATTTCTTCAGCCAGAGGAAAAGCCTGAGGCATAAAGTAGAGACCTTGCCTCATGAGGTCGTGCTTCCTGAGTGTTCGTTGACCTGGCTGAGCCTTGGATGGCAGAGGGCGCCGCTGTCTCCATGCGTTCCGCTCCCAGGCTGCCTCTGCTCTGCGGAACTGGGATGTCTTTGGCAGTGTTGTGGCACTACAGCTCCTCGACTCCTGGGGAGTTTGGGGGTTCAAGGCTTGTTCTGGCAAGAACACTTCATTGTTTTGCCAAGGGTTTATTGTAGGTTGAGTAAAGATTGTAATACAATTTAGATTGTATTAATTTTGTATGTTACTTTTTCTTGAAGCGTATTTGATGCTAGTTTCTTTTGAAGCACACTGGTTAACGAGTTTCATCCTTTTAACTTGGTAAGCCCTCGACGCTGACAGCCCTCTGAGTTGCTCTTAGTTCCTTCTATTTGTATTTTTGCTCAGCATCTACAATTTCTCAGCTTTGAAAGATGGGGAAAACTATTACGTCTCAAAGATTTGCAGTATTCTAGCTCTGTAGGTGAGCAGAAGGACCCAAATACCAAATAAAAGCATCTGAACCATCAGTAATTCAGGAACAATTAAGTTCCCTTCAACTTAATGTGACTGCTTACCTTCTGCCCAGTGGGTAACACTCAGGGTATGTGCTTCAAGTGTCTAGAAACCCACTGCCTTCTGAACCCTCCTTGGGTCGGGTGTTATTGGGAGGTTTCAGATCTTCTGGTCCGAAGGGTGTCCGCAAGCATTCATGTGTGGAGGGAGGGCCTGTACCCACATTGCCTGTTGCAAAGGGTTTTTGCCCTTCCTGTTGCACTGGGGCCACCTGAGAGTCTCTGTCTGAGGGAGGGGGTGGGGACAGGAGGTGGGGAGGAAGCAGGGCAGCCTGACTGCAGGCCCCACTGAGTCTGGTACTTTCTGCACAGCCTGTGAAATTCACTTGCTCGAGTGATTGGAGCCTCAGGTTAAGTAATAAATCTTGCACATGCAGCCACACCAGCTATCTTACATTTTAGGAAGTGGTCCTTCTGCTCGAGAATATGCAACAGAATGAGTCTAATTGAAAGAAAAGGTGCTCATCGGCTTTTTGGGTTTAAGCACATAAACTGCAGGGGAGGTCTGGGGGGCCCAGCATGGCCTTGCGTGGTCTGTTCTTGTGAACCTCCCACTTATGCTGTTGGCTGGCCTTGCTGGGGCCGCACACCTGCTTGCTTTGTTGGGCCAATAGAATGTTTTAAAATATTTTATATGTAAATGTCCTTGGGCGGGGCATTTAGTCTCCAATTTCCACAGTGACCACCTACCCACATCGTCACATTTACATGAGCCATGCTGATATGATAAGTAAGCAGAAAGTATTTATAAGAACAGTGGATGCTGCCATGTCCTAGTGGAGTGGGTAATGGAGACCCCACCACTGGTTTTGATAAAGTACCAAACACAGTTCATAGAATAATGGGAAGTAGCTCCAGTCTCTGTAAGCAGTTTTCTTTCTCATCCTCATTAGGGAATTAAACTTAAATTCATTGGTACTGAATCGGAGTACCCCTTAGAAGGTGTCAGTGTACCTCGTAGTGAGTTTCTTGTGATTGATCAGAACAAGAGAAGTGGCTTAGCCAGGTCAGTTAGAATGAAGCATCATGGGTCCTGATGGTTTCTCATTTTCATGGCAACAAATTCACACACGGGATTTGCTTTATACTGTAGATTACTAACTTTCATGACAACTTGGTTTATGCATGAATATTGCAGTATTTCCATATAGTAAAATAACATTTCTACCCAGGATAATAGTCACAGTTTTCCGGGGAGGGAATGATATAATTTTCATGACAATGTCATGTGATGATAGAATTTCTCCATTGATGAATCTCTAGTATGTGTGTATACTTTATTTACCCATGCATATATTTTATGGCTATGAGCTAAGTTGTTATTACTTTAATTCGTGTCCCTGCTGAAATACTGGTACTAGCAACCTAGATTTGAAGTTGGCAACTATAACCTTCCTTAACGTTGGTGCCACGAGAGTGGCCAGGCTAGAGGGAAGGTGAATAAGGAGCTGGGGCGGGAACCTCATTCCGGAACTTGTCTGGCGTGAGCAGAGGCAGCATCCTGCAGACCACTGTGCTTGGGTGTGCACTTGGCTGCAAATGCCGGGCCAGGCCTGGCATGGCTGTCCTGGCTGCCTATTGTGCATGCTCAGCCACTCCTCCTGGACACCGTGGTTGTGCAAAGGTACCTAAGCATTGGTGGAGCCCCATTCTCCAGGAAGCTGCCCCTTGGCTTTGGAGAAGGGCCTGGATTCTCACACTCTGCATGTGTTATGCTCTGTCCCCTTATGGCTTGGACACGGAGAACAGGACAGCTCCCCTGCCTCTACCCCACCTAAAGTCACAACCCAAACAGTGCAAGAAGACCACCCTTTTTTGCCAGCATTCAGTTTCCGCCCACGGACCCAGAAAGCATGTTCGTGCTGGGGGGTCCCTTAGCAGCGGCCTCACACACATTCCCGCCCTTCTAGGTTGTTCTCGACGAGGCCTCGTCGTCATTCTACATAAGTAACTTCCGGTGTCCTTAGACTCGCTGTGTGTTTCCTGCCCTTTAGAAACCCCCTGCCAGCATAGCCGTCTCACTGACAGTTCAAGTTAACACTGTTTTGTTCGTTCATAACAGCCTTCGTTCGACACGTTAATAAATTTCTGACTGTTCTTAAAACAGTGGGGGTGCCTATATTTTCCTTGAGTTTTTGTGACTGACTTTGGCTATGTACCTTTTCGGGATTTTGTTTGTTTTTTTATTTTGCATACTGAGGGTATTTAGGGTGGGATTGTTTTTTGAGATGTGTAATTCTTTTACGGAGTTTTTAAAAAGAATTTTCATATTGTTTTTCTAACATGGCTTCATTAAACGTTTAAGTATTTTAAAAATATGTAATATTTGGACCAGATGTTGTGAATAATAGTAGAGATAAAGCTATTTTATTCTGTATTTTTAAAACTGTTCCGTACAAATAAAAGCTTTCCTGGCCGCAGTTCTGCTGTTCACGTGCTTCTTTTGGCTGGTCTTTGAGAAAATTGGCATTAATTAGAGTCATTTCCCTGAGGGAGGGAAATCGACTAATAAAAAGTTCCATTCAGCTCTGGTCGGTGTGGCTCAGTTGGAGTGTTGTCCTGTGAACTGGAAGGTCATGGGTTCAATTTCCAGTCAGGGCACATGCCTGGGTTGTGGGTACAGTCCCCGGTCAGGGTGTGTACAAGAGGCATCCGATTGAAGTTGCATGCTCACATTGATGTTTCTCTCCCTCCCCCTCCCTTCTCTGTGAAATCAGTAAGCATGTCTTCAGGTGAGGATAAAAAAATAATTCAGTTGATTAAGGTCACAGACATTATCGCACTCAGGTACCTGCAAGATGCCTGGAGAACCATGATGGGCTCCGTGGAGGATGCCTCAGGGGGCACTGAGACCTCGGGATACACTGCGGCTGGACTTTGAGTGGAGTTATGAGTCTCTTGTTAAGGCAGCAGTACCTAGAGATTGGGGATCTTGTAGGGACTGGTGCCCAGAAAGACTGTCTGCCCACATGGAAGAATCCAAAGCTCCAAGAGCAGCCTCCGTTGCTTCGGCCCACTGAGTATTTAGACGAGCAGGAAATGAGCCAAGCCTATGAGCAGTCTGCTGGCTCAGTCAGAGGCGTGGCTCCCCACTGGGGTGAGAAGATGGGTCCAGGGGTGCTTCAGTGTCCTTAATTTAGAGGAAACAGAGCTCCCCATTCCCATCTGCATCCCTGATCTGTCTCTTACAGTTTGGGCCACGATTGACCCCACCGCTACTCCTGTATTCCCAATGTGCTGACCTGTGAGCCGTTGCTAGGCAACCAGTCACACAGTGAAATGCTTAACATTATATTTATATACATGAAAATGTATAAAGTATACATTATAAATGTATAAAGTATAATATATAAAGTATTTTTTGCTTTATAGTAAAAAGTACTTTCCCTATAAAAGAATAAAGTATTATACTTGTAATAGTATACAAAAGTAAAGTATTAATACTAAAGTGTAAAGTATTACACTTTACACTTGAAGGTAAAGTATTTTTTAAAATTAAAAACACCCACGATCCCACCCCCAGCTGGGATGGGAGCAACAGCTGGGACGTCAACACTTCAGACAAGCCCCGCCCCCATGGGCCTCTCCTGTTGCATCCCCATCCCTCACCGAGAGAGTGACCACCTGGACACTCATTTTTACTCATTCTTTACTTTTCTCACAATTCTGGCATATGTACATATCCCTAAATAAATTACTTCTGGTTTTTAATTCAGCGTGTTTTTGAACATCACGGAAAAGGCATGATACTGCGTGTGCATTGTCACATTTCACTCACTGTCGGGGTTCACGTTGCTACACACCCAGAGTACACTTCATCCGTCTTCACTGCCGGGCAGTGAAGTTCAGTATTCACAGACAAAGACCACTCCCGGAGACAAGCTCCCGGAGACAAGGAGCAGAAGCAAGGAAGCCGAAGAGTTGGCACCAGTGGACAACAGGCTTTCCAGCAGCGACCCTGTGTGTGGAGTTTCACATTCCAGGACTGAGGGGAAAGAACTTTGAACTTAGCATTTTATGTCTGGCCACTCAGAGGCCCCTACCTACATACTTCGAAGGAAGTACTTCAGGGTGAGAAGAAACGGACCCAGGAAGCGTGGTGGGAGATAAGTGAGGAAAGGCAAGAGGTACCTTGGTAAACCTGGTGTCCTGGTCTGTCTGCCTGCCGTCACAGAAAACCATAGTTTGGGTGGCTTGAAACAGTAAACACTTCTCAGTTTTGGAGGCTGAAGTCAAGGCACTGGCAGACTCAGTATCTGGTGAGGAGCCCCTTTCTGGTTCATAGACGGCTGTCTTCTTGAGGTGTCCTCACAGGGTGGAAGGGGTCAAGGATCCATCTCTTGGGACCTCTTCTATGAAGACTAACCCCATTGATGAGGGCTCTGACTTCATGCCAAATCACCTCCCCAAGTCTCCACCTCCAGAGTCCGTCATGTTAGGGATTAGATTTCAACACATGAATCCTGGAGGACACAGTCGGTAGCACCTGGTCATAAAAAAGAGGAGGGCTGAAGGAGAGAAGAAACTCCGTATCTCAAAGTACCATTCAAGGCCATACCACCTTGGTGACGAGGAAAGAGAGGAGACCTGCAGAAGTGAGAGACATGGGCCCAAGTGTGCCAAGAAATACAAACGGACCAAACTTGCCAATTAAACCGTAGACCGTTAGACCGGACAGCAGAACAAAATCCTGATACACGCTGTGTCAACACTGATGAGCAGGTGTGGCTGTGACCGTTGAAGGCTGGGACAGTGATGTTCAGGAGCCAAGCGTATCTGAGAAACTTTTAAAAGCTTTATAAAATTTTTGAACCAACTTGACAGTTATTTTATGTGTGTTGAATCCAATGCTAGAATACCTGGCTTGTACTTTAATTTTAGTAAAATAAACTTCCAGAATTTTATTTATTATTTAAGAAATACTTTACAAAAGTCTTAGAGTCTATAGTAGATGGGGAAACACAAAAAACAACTGATCCTTTGCCACAGCTGGTTTTAGGAGCCCTGGTCACATAAGGATAGGTCAAGTTGGAAGAAGGATGAGGGGAAAAATCACATGGGCAAATACTAATTATTTCTTATTATTTTCAGACAAACTATGTCCTAAAACAAAACAAAAAAAAACATTGTTAAGGATTGAGTTCCTGATA
Source organism: Tonatia bakeri (assembly GCA_004024845.1). Lineage (NCBI taxonomy): Eukaryota > Metazoa > Chordata > Mammalia > Chiroptera > Phyllostomidae > Tonatia > Tonatia bakeri. The sequence goes on from PVIA01001888.1 coordinate 223,926, forward strand.
TAATGATACAAAGGTTCCATTTTCAAAGAAGAGTCCATTTTTAATGGCATTGCCTTTCGACTCGGCCATTCGACTGCTGGGATTACATCCTAAGAACCCTGCATCACCAACGCAAAAGAGCCTGTGCAGCCCAGTGTTCACAGCAGCTCTGTTTACAATAGCCAAGTGCTGGAAGCAACGTAGGTGCCCATCAGTGAATGAGTGGGTCAAAAAACTGTGGTCCATTTACACAATGGAATTCTATGCAGCAGAAAGAAGGAACTCCTACCCTTCGTGACAGCATGGATGGAACTGGAGAGCATTATGCTAATAGAAATAAGCCAGGCGGTATAAGACAAATACCATATGATCTCACCTATGAGTGGAACCTAATCAACAAAACAAACAAGCAAAATATAACCAGACATTGAAATAAAGAACAAACTGACAATAACCAGAGGGGAGGTGGGAGGGAGTAATGGGGGAAAAAGAGGGAAGGGTCTTTAAGAAGAATGTATAAAGGACCCATGGACAAAGGCAAAGGTGGGTAGAGTTGAAGGTGGGAGGTGGAAATGGCTGAGGTGGGTGGGAGTGGTGGTGGGGGAGATGGAGACAATTGTACTTGAACAACAATTAAAAAAAAACGAGTCCATTTTTAAACACGTGTACCCAATCAGATGGCCTCAGACTTCATGCAGTAGAAATGGGTAGAACTACAGGGAAAAAATTGGTAAATCCACCTGCCAGTAGGAGATTCCTACACTTCTCTTTTGATGTCAGGCAGGCAAAGACTAAGCAAGGACTAGAAGTGACCAAAGGGTGTGTTTAGAACTCTGCATACAAAAATGAGAGAATGCCATTCTTCTCAAGGACTTGGAGTGTTTCTGAAAGCTGTTCTGGTTCTAGGCATGAGAGCGAGGCTCAAAAGATTTTAAAAATAGGTATCATATGGAACACGTTCTCTATACACAATTAAGTCAGAAGTTAATAAAAAAAAATTTAAATCTCTGCATATTTGGATGTATGGAATACGGCTGAGTAGCTCATTTGGTTAAAGAAGAAACGAATAATGGAAATGTTCTTCAGTGAAGGTTCTTGCTTGTCCTCTGTCAGTTCCGTTCACTCCTCCTGGGATCTGATTTTACGTTCACACTGCGTTTCCTAGGTCTCTCCTAAGTTTCACACGGTTTCACTCATACTCTTCCTGCTTCCTAAGATCTGGGTGAATTTCCTGAGCTGAGTCACTGACTGGGTTTCCCAGAATACCGACCCTCTTGCTCATGTCTTCTAGTGCAATCTTTAAGTAATTTAGGACATTTTCAAACACACGCAGAAGTAGAATAGTGTAATAACCCCCCACGTGCCCATCACCCAGCCTAGGACACGGACTCCTGGCCAGTCTCCTTCCACCGTCGCCCCTCAGCTCTCCTCCCCTCACTGCTGGTGATGATCAAATCCTCGACATCTTGCTTCATCTATAAGCATTTCAGTCGTTACTACTAAAAGACAGATTAAAAAAAAATGAATTACTGTGTCATAAAAGCTTGACAGTATTTGTTCAATACAAGCAGTTATCTAGTGTTCAAGTTTCCAATTGTCTCATGTTTGAAATAGGATTCACATAATGTCTGTACTTTGCCACTGGCCTTGGTTGACAAGTCTCTCTCTCCTTCGCAGTTTCTTGAGCAACCTACTTGACCTGCAGCTTCCTGCAGGCGGTGCTGTTCCTTTGCCCGAATCTGGGGTGGGGGAGCACTGCTTCGAAGTGGCTGTGTCCTGCCAGGGAGCTCGTGGACCCGCCTTTCACAGTGCCACGGATGCTCAATTCCCAGATCCAGCAGTTTCTTAGGGGACATGGCATTTGTAAATCTGGCTTTGTGATTGTGTTTCAAATCATAATTGCCCACAATGAGATCTTTTTCAAAGATGCAAGACTCTCAATTTCCACCGAAAATATATCTTAGGGACTTTGCTGAAAAGTTTTCTCCATTTCGTAGGTTTGTTTCATTGGGGAGTGTTTCTTCCAATTCCTCAAAATAAACCCTTCTTTTGTACTACTAAATCTTTTCATACATTTGGTGATTTTTTTTTTTCTTACTGCTTATACTGAAGAAGGAGGTCTGTGTTTGCTCCACAGTAGGATTTACTGTGGGTTCGATTGGGTACTTTCCCCCAGATCTCATGAGTTGAAATTAAAATCCTTTAGGCCTTTTGAATTGGCCTCTCCTTGGACTTTCTTCGGTTTGGTTCCGTCTGCATCCATTTACCAGACTCCTGTTGACTCAGCAATAACTCGTCATAGATATTCTCTAACATTTCAGTTGTATTACAAATACCTGCATAGTTATGTGAATGTTCACTTGAAAGAAAGTAGTAGAAAGGTACTCCTGAATCTTTGGTCATTATCTTTGGAGGGTGGGGTGTCAGGTTACATTTATTCCTTTTTTTCTATCTTTCTATTTTTCTGTATTTTCTAACTAAATACAAATTATATAAATGTGTTTTCAAAGAAGATGAAAATGATATTATAAATACTCAGTAATATTGCAGTTTAAGAAATAGGAAAGTCCCTGTTCTTCTCTGATACTAACATAAAACGTTGTACTTCCTCAAATTATACTTGACATTAAAAATAACAGTTGTAGCCAAATATATCTCAGTATAAATGTGAAAGTGCTACAACGACCACATTTGCATTTGCCACCTTTTGGTCTGTGCAAGAATGCTTTGCCTAATACGTGACGTAGTTTGGTGGGTGAAAGTTTCTGTAACATTCCGTCCTGGGGGTAGGGGTCTGGGGGAGCACAAGGGAATGACTCTCAGATGGTGGGGTTTAGGCGTCTCCCTCTAGGCTGTGCCCAGAAGTGCATAGCGGCCACCTGTGCACCACTGCCCACCTCCCAACACACGTGCCAAAGAGACAAGACAATTTTTGTTAGAGCCCATCTTCCAAACGCTACAGACGTGGTGAGCCTCAAAGTCCCGATTTCTAGCACCTTTGAGGCAATTGACTTCGGAGACTCAGAGGTGCCAGAGGGCCTTTGTGTGTGCGTGTATGCACATGCATGCCTATGTACACACACATATAAACACGTGTGCCATTTATTTGTTTTGTTATGTTTTACCTCTGGGGCAGTAAGCGATCCATGGTAGCCATGGGAAAATTGTGGGAATGAGTTTGAAGTAGGAAGAATGCCCTTCAGAAAGCTCCTGCTAGGAATAAACTTCTTTTTTTAAATTTTATTTAAATGAATGTTCAAGTACAGTTTTTGAGGAATAAACTTCTTGCCCAACAGAAAAACAAAAATATTTTACTTCAGGCAGCATCCTGACTTTTTTTATTGTGGTTCAGTGATGAGATAAGGAGCTTTGCAGGTAGACATATTCGTGCTCCAATCTCGGAAAGCCCTCTCCCCATCATAGCAGAGACCACCGAGGGTCCCCAGGGCCGTCTCCCATTCTTCTGAGGTCACAGGATTTTAGAAGGGCACAAGACACACTTCCCAGCCTCCCTTGCAACTGGGTGTGATCAATGAGCAGTAAACAAGGCTAAAGGTTCAACTTCTGGGTTGTGTGTGTGGTTTTTTTTTATGTATTTATTTATTTTTAGAGAGGGGGGAGGGGAGGAGAAAGAGGGAGAGAAACATTAATGTGCAAGAGATATGTTGATCAGTTGCCTCTCACACGCCCCCAACTGGGCACCTGGCCGCAAGCCAGGCATGCCCTGACTGGGAGTCAAACCAACAACCTTCCGTTTTCAGGCTGGCACTCAATCCACTGAGCCACACCAGCCAGGGCCTGGGTTGTGTTCTTGAAGGGTACAGGTTTACCTTCATGCTTGCTTTTTCTTGTCCCTCCCTTTGCTGGAAAGCAGAGGCAGTGACCAACTGATCTGGTCCATTTAGGAAAGGGCGACACCTGGGAGGGGAGGGAAATACGAGCGAGAGAGCCTGAGCTCCTGGTGACAGCGCGCAGCCCAGACTTTGATGTGAGAGGGAAATGCACTTGTTCGAACCATTATACCTGGGTTTCTTGTTGTAGCAGCCAAAACTATGTCCTAACTATTAGAGATTTTATAGATCGAAAACAACCTAAAATTAGACTAGCAATTTATACCTTCAACCTATCAATTGACCAGCTATATAGGCTTCAGCATGTTACTTAACTCCTGGTCTTCTGTTTTCTGTTCTATTAACTGGAGGTAACACTTACCCAGGGCATTAGAATGGATTATAGGGGTTAAGATTGGGAGGCTCAAAAGCTAGGTTCCATTCCTCATCAATCCTTCCCCAGACCTGGCAGGCACAGACAGTCCTGTTTGCAGGGGCCACCATTGCAGTGCATGTGGCCTGGGAGCACCGGCCAGGCCCGAGCTGCTGCTTGGGTGCGTCACTCTGTACAGAGCTGAGGGCCTCATCTCTGCTTCCTCTTGTTCTCTGGACTACCAAATCCTAAGTGGCCCAGAATTTTCAAAAGACTTTTGTGGGAGATGAACCTCAACTGCCTCTGCAAAGGGGACTCAGATGTCTACACACATGTGAGGTGTACTGGGATGGGATGGCAGGTGGGATGGGGCGCTGGGCTACCTTCCAGGCCAGGTGTTCAGGGAGAAACAAAGAAGAGAGAAAGAAGCCCATCATTACTTTAGTTTTTGTCTCTACTGATGATTGGAAGCTATCAAAGTAACATGTGTTTATTGTGACAAGTGAAATCAGTACAAAGATGTGAAAACTGTCCCCTCGCCCACTCCTTTCACAGTGACCCCCTCGTTCCACAGCCGACCTGATCGCGAATACACATGTACAAGGGTTGTGCTATTTATTTTGATTGAAACATAACCATAGCACGCTATACTTTGCAACTTGCTTTTTTCACTTTACAATATGGCACCAGCCTTCCTATAGATGGGAAGATACAGGTCTATCTTTTCTCGATATTTTATGCGCTGAGATACAATTTAGCATAAACAAGATCTTACAAACACTGATTTGTTTTTAGTGCATTCGTTTTTTTTTCACATTTTCTGCTTGCTTGCGTCTCACTTTCATTTCCCTCTCTCTCTGCCCATCCTCTTCATTGTTCTACCAATCTATGTCAGTACCTGCTTTGTGCCGTTCCTATGTGTCCGTATTCATGTAACCATGCAAATATCGATAATCTTTCTGCTGTCTATTATCTACCTGTCCACATATCTCTGCAGTAACACTATATGTGTGGTGTTACTGCATATATATATGTATATATGTATATACACACATATATATGTATATATTTGTGCTTTGTCATTCTTTGCCGTACAAAAAAAAATGGACTACCTTATACATACTTCCCTGCATCTTGCATTGTTCTCTCAACAATATCTTGCAGAAATCCCTACAAGTCAGCCAGCATTTTTTCATAATGAAAGGACAGATCAAAACTCTAGAAAAAGAGCTAAAGGAAATGGAGATAAGCAATCTATCAGAGGCAGATTTCAAAACACTGTTTATAAGGATGCTCAAGGAACTTAGTGAGGATCTTAACAGCATAAAAAAAGATTCATTCAGAAACAAAAGATATACTAATTGAAATAAAGAACAATTTACAAGGAAACAACAGTAGAGCGGATGAGGCTGAGAATCAAATCAATGATTTGGAACATAAGGAAGCGAAAAATAATCAATTGGAACAAGAAGAAAAGATAGTCCAAAAAAATAAAAATTGAGGATAGTGTAAGCAGCCTGTAGGTCAACTTTAAGCAACCCAACATTCACTTCACAGGGTTGCCAGAAGGAATAGAGAAAGGGAAGAAATTGGAAATCTATTTGAAAAAAATAATGAAAGAAAACTTCCCTAATTTGGTGAAGGAAATAGTCATATAAGTCCAGAAATCACAGAGAGTCCCAAACAAGATAGGTGCAAAGAGGCCTAACCCCAAGATACATCATAAAATGTGAAATGTTAAAAATAAAGAGAGGGGAGGGGTGGTATGGGAAAATGGGTGAGAGGTGAGGGGATTAAGTGCAAATAGGTAGTTACAGAATAGCCAGGGGGGTGTAAAGTATAGTATAGGAAAGGGAATAGCCAAATAACTTATGCACATGACCTATGGACTTGAACAGGGGTGACAGGATTGCCTGAGGGAGTGGGAGGTGCTGGGTGCAGGGGAGCAATGGGGGGAAAATCAGGACAATTGTAATAACATAATAAAATATAATTAAAAATATATATTCTACTTAAAGGATTTAAGTATGTCAATTGCATTACACAGTTTCTCTGTCACCTTTATTTTACCTTTATTAGCCATGTCAAAAAGGTTATATTTAAATCTTTGACAATAAACTTCAAAAAAAATCCTCACCCAAGTACATGCTTATTTATTTTAGAGAGAAGGGGGAAGGGAGGGAGAGAAACATTGATGTGAGAAAAAACATCCACTGGTAGACTCTCAGAGGTGCCCTGACTGGGAATTAAACCCACCACCTTTCAGTTTATGGGAGGATGCTCCAATCAACTTAGACACACTGGCCAGGGCTGTGACAATAAAATTTTAAATGGAACTATCTTTTCATTTATAATACTTCCTGTTCTTTATGTTTTGTTTCTTGTTTGGTGCTTATATGTTTATAGCTGTTATATCTTCTCTATGAACTTTTATCATGATGACTCTCCTTATCCTTTTTAGTTCTTTTTTTTTACATGTTTATAGCTATTATATGTTGTAATCATCCTTTATTCCTTTTAATTGCTGAAGAGTAGTCAATTATTTAACTTGTCTATCAGCTATCTATAGACATTTGGGTCGTTTCCAGTTTGGGGCTATTATAAATAAAGCTGTGAAGAACTTTTTTACACATATCTGTGTACAACAAAACAAACAAGCAAGCAAAAAATAACCAAAGTCATTGAAATAAAGAACAAACTGACAGTAACCAGAGGGGACAGGGGAAAGGGATAATGGGGGAAAATAGGGCAAGGGTTGTCAAGGAACATGTGTAAAGGACATGTGGACAAAGCCATAGGGGTGGGATCGAGGGTGGGAGTTGGGGGGGAATGGAGACAACTGTACTTGAATGATAATAAAAAAATATGGATTTCTTTTGAATGAATACCTAGGAAGACAATGGCTGGATTATATGATAAATGTATGCTGAACCTTTTAAGAAACTGAAAAATTATTCTACAAATTGGATGTTTTTTCATTTGCAGTAGCAGGGGAAGAGAGTTCTGGTCCCTGCACATCTTCACCAACACTCGGCACAGCCCGCCCCTCACCGTCCCAGTGGGAGGGGTTCTAATCTCGTAGTGCTTCTGACAACTAATGATGTGGGGCAACTTCTTTTTTTCTTTTTAAACTTGCTTCTTTTTTAGTTCTTTTAATTTAAAATTTGATGTTGTTTAATATAAACATTATCAAACTTAATTTATTATTATTGGCAGTAGTAGTATTTGTATCTGATCAGCATCTCTTTACCCATCTTTTACTGTCAATCATTCTTTATCATCACATATACTGTGTTGTCATATACTGTATGCATGTCATATACTGTGTTGTCATATACTGTATACATGTTGTCATATACTGTACACATGTCATCATATACTGTATGCATGTCATATACTGTGTTGTCATATACTGTATGCATGTCATAATATACTGTGTTGTCATATACTGTATGCGTGTCGTCATATACTGTGTTGTCATATACTGTATACATGTCGTCATATACTGTGTTGTCATATACTGTATACATGTCGTCATATACTCTTTCCTGTGTACAGTGTGTAACTAGCTCTTACATCTTAACTCTGTCTGACCTTTCTGTCTTTTATGGAGATAGTTTATTCTATTTGAACTTACTGTATTAACTAGTCACCTGGATTATATTCCTTTTTCATTTTACTTATTACTTACTTTACTTTGTTGTATCTATTTTTCCTTTTTAAATATGACTATTTAACTATAAAACTAAAAAAATTCAATTACAGTTTACATTGGATATCATTCTGTATTAGTTTCGGGTATACAGCATAGTGGTTAAATAATCACATACTTTACAAAGTGTTCTCCACCCCCCCACCCTGATATTTTCAATACCCACCTGGCACCATACATAACTATTACAATATTACTATGTTTCCTATGATGTACTTCACATCACCATGATTATGTTGTAACTGCCAATCTGTGCTTCTCAATCCCTTCACCTCTTTCACCCAGTCCCTCAACCACCTCCCCGCTGGCAGCCATCAGTCTGTTCTTCGTATCTACAAGTCTGTTTCTGCTTTGTTTGTTCATTTATATTGTTGTTTAGATTTCACATATAAGTGAGATCATACAGTATGACTGACTTCTTTCACTTAGCATAGTACCCTTGAGGTCTATCCATGCTGTCACAAATGGTAAGATTTAATTTTTTTTATGGCCAAGTAATATACCATTGTATATGTGTACCACAACTTTTTTATCCACTCCTCTATTAATGGGCATTTAGGTTGCTTCCATAGCTTGGCTATTGTAAATAATGCTGCAATAAACACAAGGGTACATGTGTTCTTTCAAATTAATGTTTTGGGTTTCTTTGAAAATATACCCAGAAGGGGAAACACTGGGTCATAAGAGTTTCCATTTTTAATTTTTGGAGGAACCTCCGTACCATTTTCCATAGTGGCTATACCAATCTGCATTCCCACCTGTGCAGTGCATGAGGGCTCCCTTTTCTTCACATCTTCATCAACACTTGTTTGTTGATTTATTGATGACAACCATTCTGACAGTGTGAGGTGGTATCTCATTCTGGTTTTATTTAGTTTTTTCATTGTCTCCTTGTGGTTTTATTTTGCATTTTCTGATGATTAGTAACACTGAGCATTTTTCATGTCTCTTTTGGCCATTTCTGTGTCTTCTTTGGAGAAATGTCTGTTCATATCTTTTGTCCATTTTTAAATTGAAGTGTTTGTTTTCTGAGGTTGAGTTATATGAATTCTATATAAATTTGGATATTAACCTCTTATCAGATGTATGGGCAGATATATTCTCCCATTCAGTGGGTTGTCTTTTTATTTTGTTGGTGGTTTATTTTGTTGATGGTTTATCTAAACATTTTTAAAATGTTTGTTAATCTGATAAAATTGTTTCATTTTCTTCATCTATCTCCCGCTTCTCTGCCAACTAAATAGGAAATATTGACTTTTCCGCAGATTTCATAATTTAAATATATAATTGTGTTATGAAAACAGGACACCAACCATTCCTCTCACTCCTCTATCCTCTCCCCTCAAGAAGTTGAGACAAACATACTTTCATTTCCCTCTCTCCCCAGAGAAGACATTTAGAAAGATTTCACTGCCGAACCCCAACCTGTAGCTCTATAACTCCTAAGTTTTGCACAGATAGTTAACATTTTTCATTCCAGCTGATATTTGAATGTCTTTTGCAAAGTCTCTTCTATTTATAAATGTTTACTTAGTGTTTATGTGGCATAGTTTCGCACAGTGTTTTATTCTCTGAGATTTACGTGTGCATTTCAAAAAGACCATTGCTCACCACTGTTTCTTTTCTTCACCTTCCCTCAACTTGAAATCTATACTCTCTCCCCGAGTCCCCAGGGGGATTGAGCACTCGTTCCTGACAGCGGTGACCTGTCACACATGCCCCAGGTCGGTGTCCTTCATTTCCCCACTTCCTACCTCCCAGCTGAGCAACTTGCACTTGAATCCATGTCTTGGGGTCTTTGTTTGAGGGAACCCAAACTGACACCCACCCACCCACCATTATCACTGAACTTAACAGGTGCCCGCTCCTAGAGGTGTGAAAATTGGGAATTCCACAGTACTCTGAAGCTTCTACAAATAATTTTCCCCAAACAAACAAACAACAACAATAACCATTTTCTAAGCAGAGTTCAACAATTCCTGTAAGCCTCTCTGAACTTCTTTGAGTGAGAATTTGCTCTCGTGTGACAATATGGTGGCCCTTGTACTTAGGTGGGGTCGGTGTCTTTCAGGGTTTGTGTCAGGGTGTGGGGCTGCAGGAAAGAGGACAGATCTTCATGGAGTCACAGCTTATGGCCACAAGCAAAGCCTTTGATAAGCCAATGACTGGCCATCCTAACCCCTTACCCAGACCTTGTATCCAAGTTCCAGGCCCTAAAGCCAGTTGCTTACTTGACATCACCACATGATGCCTCCCAAACTGAAGACATCCCCTCCTCTGTCCATGAAACATTCCTCTGCTCTAGCCCGTTGCACTCACCCATGATTTCTCCTGCTCTATCACTCCCATATCCAATCTATCACCCAAAACTGTGGGTTCTGCCTTACAACCATCTCCTGAAGCTCTCCTTTTCTCTGCACATCCACTGTTACCTGTTGTCACACTGATTAGTATTACTAAGTGTTACCACTGGTAACACTGAAAAGTGATCATATCACTTTTCTCAATTCTTCACCCACCTGGAGTCCATACCCTTTGACATATGACTCTTCCCACTAAAGGTGGGGTATATTTCCCATGCCTTGTCTTAGGGCTCAGTCATGTGACCTACTTTAGCCAGTGGGATGTTTTGAAGACTTGAAATGTGGTGGTGTGGGGAGGCTTGCTCTCTTTTGCCTCATCTAACACCATGAGAAGAACATTCCCTGGCTAGCCCACTGGTCTCTGGAACATGAGAGACTGTAGAATAGTGCTTAATTTTTGCAGCATGAAGCAGAGCTATCCCAACTGTCCCCACAAATAAGTGTTTTCAACCCTGAGTTTGAGGTCTGTTTGTTACTTGGCAATATTGTAGCAATAGCTGACTGATACACATCTGTACTCCATGTGATTACAATTTTGATCACAATAACCTCAACTCTCGTAATAACCTCTTAGCTGGTTTAAATATTTTAATCTTACCCCTTGCTAATCCAATCCCTAAACAATAGCAACTGTGATATTTTTATTTGTAAATCAGATCACATCTTTTCCAAATTTAAAAACCTTCAATGGCAAAGGAGGTCCTGGGTGACTTTGGACGTCCACTCATCCTTGGTGCAGAGACTGTCTGGTCTTGGGCCTTGCCATTTTATTTTTCTCTGCTTCTAGACCCGAGCTCTCCGCTCCAACCATGCTTCTCCAGATCCTCTACCAGGCCGAGAACCATCCAAGCCTGATGCCCCTCTTTGTGTTTATTGGAGCCAGAGATACTGAAGCAGTGCTTATGTATCTTGTGTCTGGCATCTGTCCCAACAGATGTCTGTTGGGACAAAACAAATAACCCAGAACCCTGGAATAAACTGGATCCCAGCGATCAGTACAAGTTCTATTCAGTGAGTGTAAATTATGGAAAACTGAAGAAAGAAGGTTTAGACTTTTAAATGAATGTTTCTCAATAAAGCTGCTTAAAATAAAGGTCTCCTGGAAGCCATTCGCACAGTTTTTCACTTAACCAGGATATATTTCCTCTCCAAGTGCATGAAATCATGTGGTGTATTGTGTTGGAGTTTACACTGATTAATAAATAAATAAAATTTTAAAGCCTTCAATGGTATCCCAAAGCAATTTTTTTCAAAGATCAACTAAAGCACTTTTAATTACAGGGTTTAAGTGTGCAGATCACAAATGATAAACAAAAGACAGATGCGTGTATCAAGTAAAGAAGGAATGGAATAAAAATTGAGACTGAAGAAATACTATACTATCACTTCTACAAATACAGTTTTTAAAAACGGCATTCAGAAGCAATGCTAAGCTTATTTGAGTGCATTTGGAATATTAAACAAAACCAGCATTGGAGAAAGCTCTCCATTTCTGCTACACCCAGCTCTCTGGGACTCTATGGGAGCTTGTACTGTGTCAACTCAGCTACGCTGGAATTACACTTCCCAGAATTCCCTTCACTGTACAGGCCCAGATCACAAGAGCAACTTGTGCAGACTTGGAAAGGGACATCAAACAGCAGCAGCAGATGTTACTCTTGGAAGATGGGTACAGGGTCCAGGTGTCACTGCAGCTGCTTCCATCCTGGTCCCTGATATGCCAGATGGACTCATCAGTGGGTGGGGCCAGTCAGGCCACCAGCTCCTTGTCCTGGTGCTGGATTCCCTACACGTGCAGCTCTGAGATCAGCGTGCTGGCTTCTTCTGGTCATGCACAGACTATGAAAGACAGATGCAAGTCTCGGTTTGTCCTCATGGGTTCTTGTGTGTCTTTGTGGGTTCCCATTCATCCTTTCTGTCCTCCACTTTGTATCCAGCTTTCCTTTTCAGCCTACACTGGCTGATGCAGATTTATGACTGAACACACAGGCAACAGCCTTTTTGTAGATTTCTTCATTATTTCCTCTGCTTTCCTGTGCTTCCGGTTTGTGACTCTTTTCTTATCTCCAACAGTCTTCCTCCAGAGGTTACCTCACCAGCTTCTCCCACAAGGGCATAAGGTCTAATCGTTATAATAAATCCATCATAAGGGCATCCCACTGCTATATGAACGCAACCCCAAACTTCTCCCCATGGCCTACAATCTAGGGCATGACTGACCTCCAGGCCTCATCTTGTGCCATCTCCCCATGCTCTCCTCCCTGCTTGCTTGGCACTATTTCACCAGAACAACAGCCTGTTGGCCGGATGTTGGAAGTTACATTCTCTGCTCAGTCACTTAGCTACTTCAAGATGGCCTGGGTCTGGGGAGGAAGAGGTTAAGGTTGTTGGAAGGCCTGGACAGCCTAGGCCTGTTCTCAATCAGGGACTCAGCAGGAAGGCGTGGAGCTGCTTGCTGGGCTGGGGAAGTCTCCATAGCAAAGTGATTAGGTAGAGTGTGGGAGAGAACATGCTGAACTCTCATCTCTGTGCACGGAGAGGGTGGGGTGGGCCTGGGCCAGGAAGAAGGGGCGGTCAAGGTCTCAAAGTGCTGACATTGGGTGACAGCCTTGAACACTGTCTTTGCAACTGCAGAGATTTGGCCAGCTCTGGGCAGAGTGTCAGTGTCTCATGAAGCCTGGAAGTGGCCGATGGACCAGTCCCACTGGCTTGGCTGTCCTGCCCTCCCCTTCTTGGCTCCTTCCAGAGGTTTCTTGGCCCAGGAATCATGTCTGTTCTCCAAGAAACTTCCCCCAGCTGGCTCCTTTCAGCCGGCTGCATCTCCATGAGAGGTGGTGCTGGCTTCCCCTCTAGCCCTGCAGTTTGGACAACCTCCACATGTAAGGGGGGCAGGACAGCTGTGTTCCTTAAACACCACAGGAACTGGGGACCTCAATTGGTCTTGTGTTTTGTTTTTTGGCTGCAAAAGTGGAACACAAAACCCCTATAACCTCCCACCTTCTGTTCCAGCCACAATGAACCACACTGTTCTCTGATGTGGACAGGCTTTTCATGGCTTCAGACTTGCTGTAGCTCTGCCTGGAATGTCCTTCTCCATGTAAGGCACTGCTGCTCAGTCTTTAAGACCCAGATGTCACCTTCTTCCCAGGGGCTCTCCTTATACACCCAGTCCTGTCTTCCTAGGCACATACGGCACCTGAAACTATTAAAGAAAGAGGTCTCCCCCATTAGCACACACACAGGATACCTGGCCTTCTTGTTAAACTTGAACATGGCCTGATACCTGGTTCTGTATTTATAGTCAACTCCTAGGTGATGTTCAGTGCTGCTGGTCCACGGAATGCACTCTAAGCAGCAAAGAGTTGAATCATGTCTCTCATTCTTTTATTTGAATTTTTAGGTCAAGTACTCTAATGTGCTACACATGAAACTTTTTATAAAATTACAAACTAATCCTTACTCTCTACCTTCATTTGGCTAGAAGCAGAAAACATTTTGGTTAATTTGTGGTAAACTTGGTCATTTCAAGTTAAGTTCAGTTAGTTCTGAAATGTTCCTTTCTGCCTGCCCATCTCCTTCTACCTAGGGTCTCCTCTCAGTTTTGTTGGTGGTGGTGGTGGTGGAGGTCGGTTTATGGAACTTCTTGGCAGTTGGAGGGCAGACATCTAGTCCTGGGTGGCTGTCATCCTGGTTCTGGGTACTGCATCCTTCCACCCTGGCCCCCTCAAGATGGCTGAGTTCCAGTGTGGTCCCTGACATGGCCCAGACCACTGCCTTTTGTGGGTCCTCTTGTCCCAGATGTGAGATACCCTCAAGTCCCTCAGCTTTCTCCCATCTGGTTTCCATGCCCTTCTCTGGGATATGGAAACGTTGGCTGTCTCCCACACCTTCTGTAGCCCTCAGAGGCTTTCTGGGTCTGCGGAGGTCTCTCCCCTCCTGAAGATGCCCTAGGGAGGCACCCTGCATGGGTACAAGGTTATTCCATGTGCCTAACAGAAAGTGGCACAGTTCCTCTCCACTTTCAGATCCAAAACTGTCCTGAAATCTGAGGGTCTTATTTTGTATATCCACTACCATCCTTCTGGATATAACCCTACGAAGGAGGCAGCAAGCTGGACGCTTTGGAAATCTCTACCAGTTTCTAACTGACTTGCTTCACTCCCAGCCCACCACTTCCTGTATCTCATAGGACTGTCTGTTTAAACTTTTAACTGGTTAATATATGCATATGAAACAAACAATTCAAACAGTACAAAAGAGCACTCAAACTGCTCCGTAGTTTATTTGTTCATCTTGTCTTCAGACAATATGGACTCTCCACCACAAGTGATGATCACATCCGTGTGCTTCCACCTTAGCCTGCCTCGGCTCCCCACCCTCCTCTCCTCGGTTCTGGTTGGTCATGCTGTCCTTAGTTCCAGTGCTTTATTTCCCCGTGGGGATGAATGAGTGTGTGCACATGAGACAAGTCTCTGTGCGAGACTGTTGAGCACTTTGCAGTTTGCTCATTATCTTTGATCCCAACACACAAAATGACATCAGTGCTGCTCGACTTTCAAGACCACCAGTGATGTAGGCACCACTCCCCCCCACCCCCGCCTGCCCGAAAACCACTATCTGGTGGGCACATTAACAACTTTATCTCTCTGTCACCTGGGCTGTGTGCTTTGAACATACCTTTTCATTCTCTTCCTATAAAAAAGGAAGAAATCAGGATGCTTAAGAAATTCCTACCTTCATTGGTTTTGTAATTTCTACATCATAAGAGTTTATAATACATTTGTTGTGTTTTAACTTTAATTACAATTTTCACCTTAACCCCAAACATAAATGTATTCAGTGCCCACTTTGGTGCTTTTGACTCTGCTTCTCTGTTGTTTTGTTTACCAAACTTGGTCTTTTACTATTCTTGGCTGAGTTTCTGTAATTTTGAAAATACATTTGCATGTTTTATATTTGAATTACAGTTTGTGACGACACACAGTTCCTGAGTCATGTTTTCTTTCTCTGAGGAACACCATGGCTCTGTTTTCATAGCCATCAATGACATTATCTCTTAACTTTGAATGTTGTTGTGCTGAAGTTTTTAGCCAGCTTGATTTTTTTAAATGGGTGATTTGGCCTCTCTTCTGTGTAGCCACTGGAATCCTTTTCCTTGCAGGGTGATAGCATTAGCAGCACATGTCAGTGCTGTTGGCCTATTCCTTCAGCAGTTCGGTTAACGAATGCTTATCGGGGCCTCCTAGGCAATACTTTAAACATTAGAAACATTGTAGTAAACAAAGGGAACAAGAAACCCAGTCCCCATAACTCCATAGTTCCGTAAATGGACTTATGTTCAGGTGAAAGACTTAGGGAAAAAAACTATTTATTCTCTCAGGACATAGTGTCTTCTTTCAACCTATAAATTCAAGTTCTTTTGTTTTAGGAAAGTTTTTAAACTGTATGTAGTTGAATGCCAATTATACATAGGTTGGATTTCCTTGGTCCTTGTTCTATACCTATTATTTCTTATTTTTCTTTTCAAATTCATTGTTATCCTGCATGTTATTGCGTTTGTTTTTCTGAAGTCTATCTTTCATATTTTTAGCTGACTTTTCACTAGAGTTTTGCTGCTTCATTGGGTCTTCAATTTCTGTGATGATTTATTTTCTCTTTCACTTCATTCCTGAGCTCTGGTAATTTATATTTCTCCCTTTTCCCTTGCCTTGGAGTTTTTTCTCATGTACTTGTAAGTTTTCTTTGAATTATTGTTTATAGGTGATTTTTAAAACTTAAGTTATTGAATTCATAAAAAAAAATCCTTGGTCCCAATTTTTATTTATCCAAGACAAAGTCTTAAGTGTTAGCAAGAAGTCTTCCGCTGGCCCATTGGAAGCTGTGAACAAGGCACAAGTGTGTATATGTGCGTGTGGCACGGTGGTCTAGCCTTTCCTACATGAAACAGAGACTGCAGAGCCACTAACCTCTCACCCGCTTTCCCTTATTCTGTAGTTTTGTGGCAGTGTGTCCTATGTCTATGCATGTTTTCATTCAGCACCCATCTCTGCCATTCCCTGGTGTCATGTGGGCTCAGAAAGGCTCCTCTCCTAAAGTCGGCCTTGTGTGTGAGTGTGAGTGTGTGTGAGTGTGTGTGTGTGTGTGTGTGTGACTAATACTTACACATATTCCCTCACCACAGTAATATATACTTACTTCCTTCATTACACTATAATGACTTGACAGGGCTTTGTTTCCTGAGTGTGAAGGACACTTCTGGCTTGGTTCATGCTTATGAAATGTGTGTTGAATGAGTGAGTGACAGAGACCTCTGTGTCATAATGAAAGAAAAAATGGAGATGTGGGGTAGGAGGGAAAGACAGGGTAGAGAAGGCAGTTTACAAGGCCAGCTTCTGCTGACTTCCAGCTTTGCCCAGAGTTTGTGGGCATTGGCCATCACTGAAAAGATTCCAAGGCGAGACTCCCACTGCTCCCAGTACAGTGCCCAGCCCTGTACAGATGGCAAAAAAGCAACAGCCCTCTTCCTACCCCAACCTCAATAGCCTTCTCTCTGCTCCCACCTCAGATACCCATACTCCCACCTATGCCAGCCTCAGGGTCCCAGTTTGGTTTCAAGTTTTAGTTGAAGCTAGCAGTCTGGGTGAGGATCAACAAGTGTCATCCCCTACCTGGACCTCGTTGCCGAGGAGGCAGAAAATATGAAGGTTGAGAGAGGGGCTTGAGATGGACTTCCTGGGTTCATATTCCAGCTCTGGCACCTGCTGGCTGTGAGCTTCAGCAAGTTAGGCACTCTGTGCCACTGTTTTCTCATCTGTAAAATGAAGATAAAAATAGTAGCTCTTTCTAGGGTTGTATGAAAACTACATGAGTTAGTGTTTATAACCTGGCAAATAATGTGATAGGATTTACTTTTTTCATTTCCTTCATTCATCACATACGTGTTGAGTACTCACAGTGTGGCAGATGGAGAAGGATTTGAACTAATAAATAAGATACCATCCTGGCCTTTGGGCTAGTTGACCTGAGTAAGCGATCATGGTATATGTTTTGATAAACAGTGCTGTGAGAGCACCGAGGGAGCCATGGGGTGGGTGGGGAAAGGCATTTCAGGGAGGACTCCTCAGCAGAGGCAGCACTTGAGTCAAGTTTTGGAGGAGGAGCAGGTGTCAAGAGCAGCTTCAGAGTATGGAAGGACTTTTGGTAGAGTTCTAGTTAAACCAGGGAACTTGGGCGATGCACCGGATGCTATGTTTGAGTGGAACTTAGATTGTTTGTTTAAATTGGGAGGCTGAAGGGTAGAGGGCACTGCTGCAAGTTAGTAAAGCCTTCCCATGCCATCCTTGCACTGCTGTGGAAAAAATAGTCCAGCTGAGAGGGAAGGTGAGGGCATCTCAGGAGAAGAGAACGCATGAGCATACACAAAGTTATGCAAACACATGGCACATTTAGGAAACTGACCATCTGGAGCATCTTGAGAATGCCTAGGGGCCTGGGTCCCATGGAGAAGGCCCATCACACTTGGCCATGAGAATGGACGGCCAAAGATGTTGGGACCAACAAGTAAGAGAAGAGCACTTTTCCTCTGCCCGCCCCTCCCCTTTCTGAGAAACTGACCCATCTCAGTCCTGGCCCCACCATGCTGCTGGCCACAGGTGATGGCAGCCAGAGATTGAGTGAGTTGGTGGTAGATGCAGGATCTCTAGACTCTGGGACCAAGGATGCCCTCTGGGCAGAAGTTGGAACATATATGAAGAGAGAAGGCAATACAAGAAGAAGGGAAGAGAGTGAGGAAGCATGACAGAGAGAGAGAATCCTGTAGGTCATATTCCAGCCCAGTGATTTTCAACCTTTTTCATCACATGACACACATAAACTAATGACTAAAATTCTGTGGCACACAAAATAATGTATTATTGCCACGTCCTCTTCCAACCATGTTGTCTGACAAAGTCCAGGACGTGGAAAGAAGGAATTCAAGGAATCCATCTTCCTGGAAGAGAACGTGGCATACAAAAGGGGGGTGGTAATTTTCCTGGGATTGCTCTTAATAATTCCTTGTTGATATTATTCATGGTCTTGCTTTGCACCCTGATTCACATAAGAATAGGCCATG
>PVIA01001889.1:0-242160 GCA_004024845.1 Tonatia bakeri
GGAGCTAACTCCAGAAGGATCTTACACATCGTAAAAAAGCACTTGCATTTCATCCTTTATTTAAACTGCAGGAAAATTATCTACATAACATCTACGTGGTGAGCATTGCACCAAGTACTTTATAGAAGCTATTTAATGTACCTTAGCAACAACCTTGTAAGAAGTACAATGATATTCCTGTTTTGTGGATAAGAAAACAAAGACTCAGCGGTTAAATAAATTCCCCAAGGTTGTGTAGCTAGGAAGAGATGGAGCCAAGATTCCTAGCAGCTCGCACTCCACAGCATGAGCCCTCGTTCACTCTCCCCTTTTACTCCACATCTCTGTTATACTGTTTTCCAGAGCTAGCTGGCATGTTGCACATGCATTGCAGGTGACACAAACAAAAGCAAGTGTCTGCTGACATAGGCTGGTTGAGACCTTGTTGGTCAGAAGAAACTGCATATGCAGAAGAGTGGTCATTAAGAATGGCAGTTCATCGTTGATGGGTTCTGAATGGTCTCTGCTAAATTGCCTCATTTATTAGACTCTGCATTCTTCCTCACAGCTAGATGGAAAATTATCACGATGTCAGGAAGTCATCATTTTATACATACATGTGTGTGTGTCTGTATGTTTGCATATATAGTTATATGCATGACCTATATAACCCACATCCATGTACAGGATGGGGCAAAAGTAGGGTTACAGCTGTCTGTATGAAAAATAATACAATAATTAATAAGTAATAATACAACAATGAACTCTGTGTTTCACATACTGACACTGTAAACCTATTTTTGCCTCACCCTGTATGCTCATATAGGAGTTATATAAGAAAGATTGCATTAAAATGACTAAAGAATTATTTCTTTGACATGCTTTTCCAGAACATTGCAGTGACAGGGTGAGTTTATTTTTCTTCCTCTTAAAAGTGGCAAGGAGACTGAGATTCTCTCAATGCCTAGAATGTACCAGAAGAGCTGCTGCCAGACTTTTGAAGCTAGACAATGAAATACGAGGCCCCCTCTTCCTCTTTCTCTCCCCGCTCCTCTGGTCCTCTGCTCTCCTTTTCTCCCTCCCACCCCGCCTCCCTGCCTCTTGCTCCCTCTCTCTTTTCTCTCCCAGTCCCCCTTTGAGCTCAGCAATCATGTTGCGGGAAGCCATGTGTAGTTGTTTCTGCTACAGCCTCCGTATGAACTCGGTCCACAGATCACTGCCAGAAATATCAGTGAGCGAGCTGTCATATGAGTCCCGCCTACTGCTCTCAGCCACCCCACAAAATTCTTGAGTGGATGAGAAACACACTGTCCCACAAAATTCTGCCCCATTTGCAAATTTTTGAGCAAAATAAATGTTCCCATTGTTTTAATTCACTGTTTTTTAGGGTAACTTGTTATGCAACCAAAATAACTAAAACATGCATACAGATGTTCTCTAAACTAAGCATACATAGGAAATGGAAGTGGCTTTTATGAGGCCACCCCAAAACAGGGAGATGATACAGCTATTTGATCCGAAGGGATATTGTTGAAGTTAGACCTTGATTTGAACTAACTCTGTTTCTTCCTAGGATGGACCTTCAGTAGGCTAGTTATCCTATCAGGAATCATTTTCTTGGTCTGTTAAATTGAGATAATAATGGCTCCTATGACACAGGACTGTTGTCAAAGATAAATAGGATGTTTATCTATGTTTTAGCACAGTGCCTGGTGCATAAGAGCTGCTCAGTAATTGTCACTATAAAATAAAATTTCAAATTATTGTGATTCTTCAACCATTGGGCACAATTCCAGTTTGTAGTTTCCATTGTTTCCCCTGGGAATTCACTTAAAAAGATTTTAACTCTAAGTACCACGCAAGCGGTACTATTATCTAAATAGTTCCTGAAGCACATGGGAAAATTAGAGCTGTGGATAATTAGAGGTCATTTACAGGACCCAAGAAAAGATGTTTTGTAAGATCTTATGGGAGAAACATTTGTTGAATGAAAAAAATGAATGATGAATGAATGAATGAATCAAGACATCCATATTAGAGGATTCTTAAAATTCCCTGGTTAGAGAATTAGAAAGCATGCAATTCAGCCCTTAGGTCTCCTGTGTATTTCTACACGCATGTATCCTATGTGTATTGCAGAATGCAAAGTCAGGTGGCAGGGAGATATTTGAACAAAAATATCTCGCCTAGAGAAAAGCAGGTGAAATTTGCCTTTTCGACATTTTTGTGCCAAGCCAGATAATTTTCTTCTCACCTGGGAACCACTTCCTTCCCACAGCCATATTGTGAGTTTCACCACAGCTGTGGAGCTCAAGTCAAAGTCAAAGTAGGGGTTGCTGTGTCGCTTGCTGGGAAATGACTTTTTAGTTTGGGTCTGTGTCCTTGTGTGGCAGCTTTCTTATTTGTGTTTAAAAATACGGACTGCAGAGAGAGGCACATCTGTTTCTGAGAGTATAAGGGGAACACGGAGGGATTTTTTTCTCTGGCTGTGGATTTAAATTCCTGGACTCTTTATCTGTCCCTATACATATATTCTGACTTCTTCTTTTCCAGCCAAAAAACAGCAGCTGCCTCTGGATGTGTGAACTATACATTTGAGTTAACAAATGTATTTAACAAAAACATACATTTCATTTTTATCCCCTGCATCCACAATTCTGAGATGACCCAGCTTGTCAATATGGCGCTGGTACCTTCCATTGCCTCTGTTTCCTTTCTTTAAAATTTTCCATCCTTAGTACCAGCGGTGAGACTGGAGGATGAAATGTATTACTCTCTGTACCACCTTCCCATATTGCTATTTTTTTCTTCTGATATTGACACTTCATAAGAGGAGTGGAGTTTTATGAGTTGGAACCTCAGTGACAGAAATCAGAACAGGGCTAAACTAGGGTTGAATGAAGGAAGGTGTGCTTTGTTCTGTGCCAAAATAGTGCAAAAAGTCACTAAGGTTCTTCAGTGCTGAGTCTGAGGCCTTAATAACAGCCTCTAATTTCCAAAGGCAACGGAGATAGCAGCACGAGACCTAGAGCGTAGATGGAGGAAACTCTTGGGCTTTCGTGATTGCATTACCCTAGTCCCAGAAACTCAAATATGACAGAAAAGAGGAGAAAGATGTTTTCAAACATCACCTGAAAGTAAAGAAAGGCTACCCAGTGCAATTGGTTATGTGTCTTGCTCCTGAAGTCCCTTGTCCAATGCCTGACATGATCTATTCACTATATAATTACAGATGTATTCCTCTGTACATTCAAGACATTTCAGTCTTTGGAGTCTCCTTTTGATAAGAAAAGACACATTCATGTGTAACACCAAATGATATCTACTGTTAACTCCTTTATAGAAGTTAGTTGACCCACGGCCGAAACTATAGCAAGGGACCATCAGATAGGTCAGCTGCAGTTGTAAAGTCGCCAAGCACAAGAAGACAAGTTTTAGAGGCTCCCAGGAATACATCTCATATGCTGGAAAGAAAGTATGTGAGCCTTGGAGACAGAGATCCATGCTTAGAATCCAGGAGTGCCTTCACCTTGCTCGCCGCAGATCCCTCGGGGGTGAGAGTAAGTGACAGAAGATAAGCTTTTACACAATAATATTTGAGATCCTTCTTCAGGAATAAAGATAAATGGGAGGGAGCAGTCCAGAAACTGCTTTACTCTATTGAAATACATATATATGTGTGTGTGTATGTATATATGTGTGTGTATATGTGTGTGAAATATATATATATATATATTTCAACTTGTGATAAAAGTTACAGAGAGCCAAACTGAGCAGTAAGCATAGCAGAAAAAGAAAAACATCCAAAGCAATAAACCAAAGCAACAGCATCAACCAACAGCTAGAAAAAAAGAGTTGGAAGTCCTTCCTTCATGTTTAAAAAGTTTCGCTAGCACGCAGCCACGCCCATTCATTGAAGTATGGCTGGTGTTGTTCTCCCAGTGAAGGCAGAGATGAGCCAGTGAGACAGAGATCTGGCTCAGGAGTCTCTTAATAGTTACTAATGGCCCTTTAAAAAAATTGCAATCCCTAAAAATCTAGAAATCTAGAGCAGCTCTGTTGCCTTACACAATACAGTAAGCCTTGGGGTCAGCAAACGGGCACCCACAAAAGCCTCCCCAGAGTTGTTTTATGATCAAAGGACATATGGAAAATGCAAAATGCATTTTTGGGAGTCCTCACTGGCAACAACTGCAATGTCCTATATGGTTTCCAGTTTCATTTTCTTACAGTGATTACCAATTAAATATCAGTCAACTCTCCCAGACTCGAATGCTTACGGAGATTTTTTTTCTCATATTTTATACTTCCATGAGTCCCTGTCTGAAGATAACTACCATTTCTTTTTCCACAATTTTCTTGAAAACTGAGCTGCTTCTCACCTTGCGTTTTAAAATACAATGTGATATTCTGCACTTTATTTGTGCACAGGGGCCAACTTTCATTCACCTGTTGAGTGTTGACATGAGTCAAAACTCCTCATCAGAATATAAAATAAAAGGCCACAGAAATAGCTCAGATTGGCTGGAGGCAGAAGACATGCTGAGGGCATGAAATACTGTACTTTTGTAAGGTGTGTGCGTGTGTGAGAGAGAGAGAAAAAGAGAGATTGTTTATGTATTCAGGAATAGTCATGGTATAATGAATCCTTGGCGCAAAGGATACTCTTAATGCACTGGGATTTTGACAGAAAGCGGATTTCAAAAGGTTTTGCTGAAATTTATCAATGGCATTATCTCTATTTCTTGAGGGACCGCAGATTTAAATGGCTTTGAAATTATTTTGGTTGCTAGGCGGGGATGATTTGAATATGCTCCATACACCAATGAGGCTACCAGTTGGCTGGACTTTCTGCAGGTTGCCTGTGTCAAATGGGGGTAAAATCTAGATACACAGGGGAATTAGGAGAATCACCTCAGATAACGTATGTGAAGGTAATAAGTAAACTGTTTTTCTTAACACTGCCTGTTATCATTACAATATTTACTTTACTGTCATGGCTAATAGTCAGAAGGTTTCCAATATCACCTTGGATTAACCTGATGTGGTTGCATCTCATTTCAATCACCTCCTCATCCAAAGACCATTGATAGTGATCAAAAGTTTTGTCACCGTAGAGCTAGGGCTTGAAAAAAACACACCATTGGCAAACACAGGGAAAGTGACAGCATTCCCTGTTTTTGACATGACTTCACATTGTCTTTTGAATGTTGAAGCCTCGGGATACGTTATAAACTTTGTTCTTTGCACCTGGTCATACACCTTTCAGGAAATGCTAGCTGTTAAAATGATAAATGGATGCTATTAAAACGCTTTAATGCAGAGTGCACCAAAAGTGCCCGCTTAAAGTGTAGTTTCCCTTCAAATTTTTGAGGAAGATGCCTGCTCAGCTTTTCTCTCTTGGCACAATTCTTAAGAGAATGGGAATACCTGTATGCCTGTGTTCCTCTCAGGGCCCCCGGAGATAATGGTATATTCCTGTAAAAGCTTCAAGCGGCTTTCATTAGATATTCCTAGTTAGGAAAGAGCTCACCTCCTCCCCTTCTCCCTTCATTCCCAAGGGCTGTGAGTTCCCCAGAAGGTGAAGTGACACGGGCTGTTTCCATGTCGAGGTACCTAGTCAGACTTTTCCTGTGCGTTGTTTTCTGAGAGGAGATTCTGCAGCGCATGCCATGTCTGGGCAGAAACGGTGTGCTCTCACACATTGTGTGAAAAAACTTCTCAGACTTTATGTTAAAAACCAAAACCAATTTTTGGGAAAAGTCAATTTAAAAAAATCAATGCTTAACTCAAATTGTCCTGGTTTTAAAGTATACAGAAGCCCGCCTCTTTTATGAGGATAAAGGCTTTGTAAATACCCCTAAATTTGTGTGGGTGTTTGAAGTTCTTTTGGCCCTTGAGACATATGTGCCTAAATGTATTCATTATATCAAGTTATATGATAGTCACTTTCTAGGATGTGGAACATTTTGAAATTTTACTATTTTTACTTGGGCATCACAGCCATGTTCCCTTAAATAGCAGGATGATTTTATCACTGTTAATTAAATACAACTTTGGAAGCTCCAGATGAAGAGATTATCATTATAGGCTGAGTTACTTTGTAAAACATGGAAAATAAATGCTCATTAGAGATACACCAATTAATAATTTAAAAAATTATTTATTATTTATTTGTAGAGAGGGGAAAGGAGGGATAAAGAGGAGACAAACATTGATGTGTGAGAGAAACATCAATTGGCTTCCTTCTGCGTGAACCCCAGTTTGGGGGGAGTGCTGGGTCAGCAACCAAGATGTGTACCTGACCAGGAATCGAACTGGCAACCCTTTGGTTCACAGCACAATGCTCAACCAACTAAGCTGCACTCACTGTTCAGGGCATTAATAGTCTTAATTAGGCATTTAAAGGTGTTTGGTATTTGTGTGTAACATTTGCTCTTACTTGAATGTTCCAAAATCAATGTGCAGTCTCTACCCGATGAGCTGATAAACGGAGTCCAAAATGAAAATCCATGTACCGAGTATAGCTTTATGTATAGAAACAAAGTGTTTTACTTCATTCCACTTTTTTTTTTCATTTTGCTGAAGAGAATATATGAAAGATCCCTTAAAAAATGACAATTGGTTTTCCTGACCAAAGGCCTGAACTTCGCATTGCTTTTTCTTCAAGTCTATGCTGTAGTTCTCAATGTCAGTGCAAGGTGCCAGCACAGCAAAGGGGCTGGTCCTCTACTTTTAACACGCCTTCCCTGAGCGCCCGAACAGCGGTGAGTCAGCAGGAACTCCTCACATTTCTGACAACTCCCATTGCCGAGTGTAGGCTGTTTAGAAGTGGGTACAAAGTGAAAATAAACACCTGGTTTCCCACAGGCAGTCCTCTGAAATGCTGCCCATCATTTGTAATTTCTTGAATGTTATTTGGTGGTTATGATTTATCACCTTGCCAGTCCAGGAGTCAGCCATGAAATCTCCATGACTCAGTGGCACATATAACAAAGACAATCAGGGAAGTGACATTCAAATGAAGGGCTAGTGGATGGATTTGAACGAAATTTCATTAACTTAAAGAACTAAGGCATAGCTACTCCCCCAACTTCTTCAAATCTTACAAAGTCAGCATTTCAATTCTTTCTCTTCATTAGTTAATACCTCTAAACTTGGAGCGGGGAATAACCATCAATGAGAGACAAACAAATATGATTTATGGAGGGTGACAGCATGGATTTATTCTTATTTTGCACTTAATCTCATATTTTCCCATTGTGTTCAGAATAGCCTTTTCCTAATCTTGCAAATACATTTCCTACTGCTTTCAAATTTCCTTGCTATCTATCTGTTTTTTTTTCCCTAGGTGGTAAATTGGTAGCAAAATAAATTTTTTCTTTCAATACATATTTTGGAGCTTGAATTCTGTGTCAGGCAATGAGCAATGAAAAAAATGATTCTCCCTCTCAAGGAGAGTTCAGTCTGGTGACATGGGTTATATTTACTCTTCTAGACTAAGTGCCATTAGCCTTGAGTGGGAAAATGTCATAAAAATATTTCTTATAGTAGCAATTTGACTTTGTCACACTCAAATATTTATTTCAAGCTACAGCTGTCGTCCTATGGGAAAGCAATACAAAAACTACCCTATTGACAGCAGTATGGCTGGTGATCTGGGTACCTGTCCCTCTCAGCCTTGTGGACTCTCTAGTTTGACTCTCTAGGTTATATCACATGCTGCTTCCTCATTTTGCAAATAATAATTAATCCCCTTTGAGCTAAGAAGAGATGTTCTGAATGAAGTTCTTAGAAGGTTTCACCGCTGGAACTCACTTCCCCATGTATGAGTATCATCTAACAGCACTAGCCAGAAATCTAGATATGCTTGTCATTGCGTCCAAGAGAGATTGAGAAAGAAAAGAGAGTTTTCAGGGAAAAGTCAGTGTCATTAATGGAAAAATGACTTAAGCACAAATTCAAAAAGATGAACTCTCTGCAAATAAGAACTGTGGTTTTTCACTTTGTTGTTAGCAGTGCCTGGGATAGTATCTGAAAGAAAATGGAAATAGTAATACTGTCATCCTTTATTGAAAGCAGACTGGGTGTCAAAGATTGTCTAACTATTGAGTGAGAAGTACTGATGAGATGAGTTTCTATGGCACAGACAGAGTAGCAAGGCATGAAGATGAGTGGATAGAACCTACAGAAGTTAGTATACTAATTTTGGATGAAATTACGCCAGTCTTCTAGTACTCAGGTGGAAAAGATACCAAACATGAAGAGAATAGAGATAATTCTCTGTAATGGTTTGCATCTTTTCAACTATAAGAGTAAGTATAGCCAAGAACTCAAAAGGAATTTGATGAAGAAGAACTGGGCAGTGCTAGCACAGTGAGGCAAAGCATGCTCCATTCTTTGTTGGCCCGTGAACAGGACAAAACCTCATGGAAATAATGAAAAAAACAAACAGATGAAGCAAACAGCAATTTTGGGTGTGGATACATCTTGCTTTACCTTTAGCAAAAGTCTGGAGAAGAATTCAGAATGCAGGTTAAGAATGAAGTCATGAAGAGTAAATATGACTTACATATATAAGTATTAACTTGAGCCTACACGTTAGAGCATTATTTCTGGTACTGATCAATTGCTGTTTTTCTCATTGCTCTGGCTGAAGTCAGTATGGGGGGTTAAATCATGCAACTATTTTTCCCAGTGGCCTTGCCTGGTATACTCTTGGGTTGGGGCTTAGAAAGAAACCTTTGGAAAGAGAAACTCGAGATTGGGAAAAGTTTGATTTTGGGGTGTATGTGTGTGTATGTGTGTGGGGGGACAATGTTTCAAGCAAGTTTTAATCTCTTGAACCACTGACCCTGGCAGCATCCCATCAAAGAGCCGGGCCTGCCCATATGAGGCATGCTGATTAAGGGAACAACAGCAAGGATTTCACACAGATGACTGGTTAGTCCTCAAATGAGTCATACAGTGTATAAGTTATTCTGAATCCAACTTTACTGATGGGTTACTTCGGGTTTAGAGAAGTCAGGTAACTTGTTCAGGGTCACAATAACTGGGTTAGTAGCATCACCTTCATGTACTTCAGACTTGATTTTAAAGTGAACCACGAATGAATGGCCAGACATGAGCAAAGGTCTGAAGAGAGGGGGCCTGGTTTCCAAAGAAGTCAAATTAATTTTTTATCACAGGTAGGAAAAGTGTGGGAGAGAAGATTCACACAGGGTACCTGATGGGCTACACAGAAGTTTGGGCATTAATGCTAAAGTGATTGAAGACCGAGACAGAAATCCGAGGAAGAAATTCTTGGCCACACTGGAGGAACAGACCTGTCAGGGCAATGTGTATCTATGGCTTTTGCTCCCAGACAACTGGCTGTAGAATACAAAGGATCATACATATCAGATCTTACAGTTCAGTCGTGACCCCAGCCAACACCACAGCCCTCTCGGTGTTGAAGTTGCCCTGTTAGTGTAAAGATAAATGAGACTGAAGGCTGGGTTCACAGACCGAGCTGCCTACGCACTCACCCCTTTTTCCTTCCACAGTGCAGAGTGCTCAAGCCCCCCAGGTTTATTAATGGAACACACCTATGGGAGTTTCACAACTCTCAAAATTGGCTCTGCGTGCTGTGTCCAGATGCTGTGTTCTTCCCATGTGTCTACGTGGAAAATCATCCTGACATTTGAGATTATCATCTCCCTCAAGCCTTCCTGTCAGGAATAGAACAGCCCTAAGTAAAATGCTGCAGATCACTGAGTTGGTAAAACAGCTGCAGAAACTGTGTTACAGCCCATCAGACCTCTGAAAATACCTCTCTTGGATGATGTAAGAATGAGAGACACCCACCTGGATTAGGACCCAGAGAAGCATTTGGTTCGTGGGCAAGTTCAGATGGCCTTTTCAACTGACAAGAACTTTCCAGTTCTGCTTCTGACCTCAGAAATAGCTTTTGAAGTGACTTTCAGGGAGAGGCTATACATTATAGTAATAAAATATAATACGAACAATAATTATTGAGTACTTATGTGCCTGGCACTGAGCTAAGTATATAACATAACACGGGAACATTTAGTCCCTAACATCACCCTAACAGGTTCGTATTCTTTTTATCACTTTACAGAAGAGGAAAAGTGCACAGGGAGGTCCAACACCCTGCCCCAAATTACAAAACTAGTTTCACAGCTAGGTTCAAGTGCAGATCTGCGTGGCTTCAAAGCCTTTGTTCCTCATACTGCTACAAAATAAAGGCTAGAAAACAACATAGAGGAAAACTGTCAAAAAGAAGCAACACCTTTGAGTACTAGTGATATGTTGGGTGTTCTCTCAAGAAAGATATTCATAATAAGAGTAAGGGTATTCTACGTGTCACTGCAGCCTGTCTAGGACATGGCTCTTGTGAGACTCAACATGAGAGAGTCTGATGAACTTCTCCGAGTTAAGATAGAGTTCTGGGAGGCAGAATCCAATTTTGATTGTTTAATCGTACTAAATTTGTCCAGAGACAAAGCATTAATCAGGAAGATAGAAAGGGAAATGTTCTGTACAAGAAGTGACAGCTGCAGCTCTGAGGAAGAAAAGAGAGGGATCGTGTATAATCTGTGGGTTTTCAAATAAACCACTGGGTTTAAAAGGACACACGGAATCAATTTGATAGAGAAAAGCATCGTAGATTTGGGAAACCATGAAATGGTGGTGGGCTGGAGGGGTGTGGGATGGGAAGCTTGCTTGCAGCGTCGATACACTGAAAAATTTGTTATTTGACAGTAGATCATGTTTCTTTCATTTTTTATAAAAGAACTATAATTGACCTCTGAGAAGTCTGATGACAGGAAAACAGGTATAAACTGATGGTTGGCCTTATCAAGTTTAAATATTTGAAAAGGTATATAATTCATTGCAAATGTTTAGCCTTTTTTTTTTTTTTTTTTTTCATTGTGCAAGGGCAAAACCTGCTTTGGCTGGTATTTACTTTTCTAATTAGAAAAGCTTGAGTGATGTGGACAATTAAGATAATACAATACCTTTACAAGATAATTAATCTTTTCTTTGTGATTCATTCTACGAAATCCCAAGCTGATAATGTTATTTACCTCCCAGTTAAGGGTATGTTAGATTGTAATTGGAGCCATTTGCTTTGACTGTCAGAGGAGAAAAGATCATGCAATTTGCCTCTCACATATCTAGAAATTAAAACTGAAGGACTGACCACTTGACACCACAGAAGTTCCTGAAATGAAGCCTGCTGAGCTCAATTTGTTGTGGGGGGTAAATGCATCCCCTCTCTGATTTGACTGCATGATGAAACTCCTGTTAGAACATTGCACTGTAATAATTGACAACATAAGGAAACTGCCAAAGACGAAATGCAAATCCCTCTCTACTGACCCTTCAGAAACGCACTCTGTACTTAGATAGAAGCAAATGCCTTTGCCAGACAAGCCACATTCCCCTTTACTCTACCTCCCCTCTCTCTCAATCAGGGACTGCTGTGACACTCTTTCGGACATTCGTTCCAAGAGTTAGGAACAACAGTGGGCTGCAGAATTTACACACACACACACACACGTATATATATACACATATACATATACATGTCTATATATTTGTGTATGTATCAATAATATTTGAAAGTAACTAGTCTCATATCACCATCATTTTATTAAAAATGTATTTTAAGCACAAGAAAGTTAGAAGGCTATTATTCTAGGGTAACAATTTTGTAGAATAATTTAGCTTCATTAAACAAACAAGCAAAAAAGAACTTTGATGTTTTTAGTTTTATGGGTTTGCCTCTGATTTAGGAAAACTGGTTTAGGCATTTGTACTGGTCTTTGGAAATCTCTAGTCTACCCACAGAGGCTCCTTTTAGTTTAATGAACCTCCCGAGCATTGCAATTTCACCTCTAGTCCTTTTAAGATGCATAACTACTAATGTCTTCAGTTGTGGGCTCAGTGGTCACTTGTCTCATTTGTCTCACTGGATCTCCGACAGCCCTTGACACAGGTGAGCACTTCTTCTGTCCTGAAAGGCTTAGGTTTCAAGTGCTCCACGTACTCCTGGTGATGCCTCTCTGGAGTACTTTGCTGTTGTTGTCTTCTCACTCTCTTCTGAAGCTTTCTCTTTATTGTCGAATGGTTGTTTTTCAGAGTTCCGTCTTAACTCATCCCTCCTTTTTTACTCTGCATGCCCATCCTGGGTTGCCTCTGTTATCCCCACGTTTAACCACAAGTTGACATGTAGGCCAGTCTTCACTCCTTTAGACACTTCTCAAATACTCTAAAGCTCTTCAAACTCATCAAGTCCCAAACGGGTCTCATTATTTCTCTCTGTCCTTTGTGGTCCTCTGTACTGTAAGTGGAGTCACTGTTCTTCCAATAGTGGACTCACTATTAGATGTTCTTTTGATTCAATCACTAACACCTGTCGTTTCTGCCTCTTTAGTCAGGCCACCGTGACCTTACACTTGCATTCCTTCCATAGCTAGCTACGTGATGTCCCCACCATCATCTTCATCAAATTGTTCCCTTCACGGTCACAATGGCATGTTTTTATCGCACCCATCTGGTGATTCCATTGCTGCCTATGGTCCGGTGCCTCCCATTCCCCTTTGGATAAGGTTCTGACTCCATGATCTGGCTTATCACACCCAGTAAATTCATGGGCTGGTTCTTGCTTATAACTCTGGCTTATTATTTAATTTTTCAACAATATATTTTATCCCTTCCTTCAAAATTAGAGAATATCCAACATTGTTTTATATACTAGAGGATTCTAATCATTGTAGCGGTTTTAATTTCACCTAACTTGAATATTTTGGGAGACCAACTATGTATATTTATGTAAAGTTATAATGAGACAAGGAAATATAGTGGTTAAGAGTATGAGTTTTAAAATCACAAACCTGAATTTTAACTCTGTCTGTTTCCAATATGTAAAATGGGGATAATATTACTATCTGTTTTCCTAGATCTGTTATTTCAGTTATGATATAATGCTGCTTAAATGTCTAATAAAATTGGTCCCATAGTGTTATTGTACTTTTTGTTATCAAGCATTTAAACTACTTATTCTAATATTTAATACTCTCCATAATTCTTCATACTTGTTTAACCTCACTTCTCTTCATGTGCTAAAGTAAGTTTTGTCTATTATTATCTGTCCTGACCAGTCTCAGGCCTTGAACAAGCAATATTAATCCCTTCTTGTTTGGGCTCTTCTCCCACCTACAATGCGTTCATCCCTCCCTCATGTTTGCTGATGGAAACTTCACTTATCTTCTCATTTAGGTTAGTTAGTTCATGTTTCTCCTTCTCCATGAAGCCTTCTCAGATGCCTTTTCCTTCAGATTTTTCCTTCCTCAGAGTTCCATTGATAATTGGTGCTATAATGAACACATCCTCTCAGTTCTTGAATTTCTGCACCTACACTAAACACAAAGCCCTTTCAGCTCTCTCAGCAGCACTTAGTGCCTGGTTGAGTATATATCTGAACTGAATTTCAGAGTGGCCTTTATAATGCCTTGTACTTTTCCTATTCCCCACCCCCCACAACCACCTTTCCTAGGTATTTTCAGCTATTTCTAGATTCTGAGTTAAATGTTACTTGTTCATGATAGTATTATAATTTTTAAGCACAAGACATGAGAAATAGCACTTTTGAGTATGCTGATTTTCTTTTATTTAAGATTGAAACTCCAAGGTCTGCAGTCTGTCCCAAAGCCAACATTGTGCACTGCTTCCTGAATCTAACTTCTTTGGATGCTTTCCAGACTTGTGATTACTTTCCAGTTTTCAAAATTTTTACTCTGTTCGGAACAGTTTTACAGCTGTCATTCTTGTTCAGGAAAGGTAGTTTTTAAAAAAATTTCATACAAGGATGACAAATGCAAGTCTGGAGCACAATATGATTGGATTGAACCCATTAGGTGTTTAACATGTCTGCTCTGCATCCCTTGCTAAGGTGGTTGGGATACTCTCCCCATGAAGAGACTTGAAGGGAGGGCTATTGAGGTGATGGAATATGAGAGAAAATTTTCCTGCACTGTTTTCTTTTAAAATCCTAGTTTTAGGCAGCAAATCACATCTCCACAGTGGAATGCTGGCCTCCTTGTACTTTATTTCTGCATAAGTCAGACTCTATAAATTTATCTCTCTCTCTAAACTTCCTCATCTTATTTACCATTAACACTTTTTATCCAGAAAATTGGCTTTTAAGTATCATTCGACTTTGCATTAAACCCAGAAATCTAATCAGGGTGGGTTTTAAAATTGTTCATGTATTCACTCGAATATAGACATTTCTCTCTTGGTTTTTGCCAGTATTGTTTATGGTTTCAAAAAAAGAAAATCAAACCTTGAAACTTATCATGCTGTGGACTGGTGGCATTTGTTATCTCCTGCCTCCTTCTTTTATGTGGATAGAATTGGTGCCTTTGAAAATTAAGAAAGGATACTTTTTGGTGTTGGCTTTATACTATACAGCTCTAGATTTCGCACTGCATCTAAAGTGACAAATGTTTTAACAGGTTTTGACATGAGTTAGAGAAGTGTGTATGTGTGTGTGTGTGTGTGTGTGTGTTGAGGGGCTGACAGAGGGGTGAGGAACAAAAAGAGCCCAACTTTTACCCCAAAACAGGCAAAACAACTTGTTTGTTTCATTTTATTGTCATATATTGACTCCCTCTTAAGATTGTCAGAGAAGACTTCTGCAGCAGCTAGAAAAGCCCCAAATAGGAAGAATAATTTTAGTTGGTCAACACAGCATGGGATGGGACTGAGCATGCTTTCGATATCAGTTCTGAAAAAGGAATTTCCATTTTGAATTTTTCAGCCTGAACTACTTAAAATGTGGACTGAGTTTGTTATTCCTGTGGGTATCTCCTCTGTAGTTGGTTTAGCGATTGCTACTTCTTTAATTTCTCTCTTCTAATGAGGACATGCAAGCGTGCCTATGGTATGTTCATGTTAATGTCAGAGTGATTTAAGAATGAACCACAGTGCTAAAGAGAAAAAATGTCTTCCTGATTCAGTCTCCTATTTAATTCTGTGACTAGGGACCGAGCTGAGAGCCACTTGGTAGGAAGATGCAGCCTCTCCTTCGGGCGTCTCCTCTGGGTCCTTCGGGCATCTCCTCTGGGTCCTTCGGGATAGAACCAAGCGCAGCCATCCATAAATCAGTTTGTCCATTTCTGGGGCACCCAGCATAATTGGAAGCACTGACTCTAGGCCATTTCACCCTTGGGTAGTAGGAATGATGAAGTCAGGGCTTATAATAATTGTATCTGATTACTGCTTCTAGTTGGAAGATAGAGTGTGAAGCAAAATAAATGAGCATCTCCATCCCATGTGAGGTCTTTGAGCAGTAATCAAGGAAAGAGGACCCTTGGCTTTGGTGTGAAATTTCTTCATAATTTCTTTTACGTAAAATTGGTGAAATATTTGATTTTCATTGGCATCTTTGTTACAGTGACCCCATGTAGAGACGATGCAGTGGCCGGCAGGAACTGTGTAAGTGGTGGTGTTCAAGCCATGAGCCTTCCCTTCTTCTGGCCCCGGAAAAGGTGAGTTGATCTTATACTGAAAAGTATTAGGAAGATGATCTCAGATGAATTGTCGAGTTCAACACTCAACTTCAGTGCTCAAGTGTATGTGTTCCATTTGCATTAAGGTACTATTTAGTATTCCAGATGTCAACAGCAATAAACTTAGGCTGGGTCTAAACCATTTTCATGGAAGTCTGATCCTTGAATGCAACAGTGATAATAGTATCCTATTAGCAAAGTGAATTGTATTTAAACAATAATTGCAGACAAATGACATGTAAATCAATATATGAAAAGGCATCAAGCTACATACACTATTGATTTTCTGCCATGTTCTTCTCTAAGTTAATGCTCTGAAAATGCGATTTACAGTGTGGTTTTAATGAGTCGCATTTTTTAGATATAATAAAGCTTCATAGAAGTTAAAAAGGTTTCATACTAGTGGTACTGAAAACATCTTCTAAACATGAAATTACCACAAAGTCTTGGTAATTTGTAGTAATTGGTAGTCTTGTTTTGGAGCAGTGATAAACATGCACACGCAGGAAGTTTAAAAATATCCTCTGTTACTTCGGGAATAATAATTTGTACAAGTTATCCATTTTTATATGTAAAAAGGAGAGATTTTGTTATTTTTAAAGATGCCTTTAAAATACAGCACAGGTCAAACGCTGATACCCAGAAGGGATTCTAATACTGTTGTTGGTTTAAAATGCTGTACTAGTGGGGAACAGCCATTTGGTCTGCACGTCAGTGGAATTCAACATGGAATCTGATGTGATTTTAACCTGTAAGCTAATTTATAAGATGATTTGTGTTATGAATCCTATTGTCCAATCAGGCATAAAGATTTGTACAAATTTTGACATGGGGGTAGAATATAATATCAATTGCAGATGAAGGAATTGAACCACACTTCAACACCAGAGTTGAACAGAATCTAGTGAAGTTCTCAGGCATTAAATGTGTTCATTTAAATAGTTGCTACCGTGGTCTTAAGGTCAAGAGGACTTTGGCTGACAAATGGCAACTTCAAAGAAAAAAAAATTCCTAACAAACATTTTTTCCACATTCTTTGCCAAGATTCCTCTTTTTTTACTAATAAAATAAATCATCAAGAACACTATCCACCTATTGTCTGTGACATATCTTAATGCTGGAAGCAGGCTGATGAAGAAAAGCTAAAACACCAACATGTCTATATAAATGTATATGTAATCTTGGTTACTGTCAGAAAAGCCACTCTGAACTCAACAATAACAACAAAAACAATCTTATTAAAGAATGGATAGAGGATCTGAACACACACTTTTCCCAAGAAGACATACAGATAGCCAATGGATACATTGAAATACATTCAACTGCATTAGCTATAAGGGAAATGCAAATCAAAACCATAATGAGATACTACCTCATACCTGTTGCAATCGCTGTTAACAAGAAATAACAAGTGTGAGAGAGGATGTGAAGAAGAGAAAAGTCTCATATACTGTTGGTAGGAATGAA
Source organism: Tonatia bakeri (assembly GCA_004024845.1). Classification (NCBI taxonomy): domain Eukaryota; kingdom Metazoa; phylum Chordata; class Mammalia; order Chiroptera; family Phyllostomidae; genus Tonatia; species Tonatia bakeri. The sequence continues at coordinate 17,028 of PVIA01001889.1, forward strand.
AACTAGTATAGCCACTATGGAAAACAGTATGCAATTCCTCACAAAATTAAGAACAGAGCTACCCTATGACCCCACAGTCTGTCTTCTGAGTATCTACTCAAGAATTTTTAAAACATTTATTTGTAAAGATATATGCACCCCTATGTTTACTGCAGCATTATTTATGGTAGTCAAGATGTGGAAACAACTCAAGGGTTTGATGGGTAGAGAAGATGTGGTACCTAATGGAATACTACTCCACCATAAGAAAAGACAAAATACTGCCATTTGCAACAACATGGATGGATCTTGACAGAGTGATGCTAAGTGAAATAAGTTGCATGGAGAAGGACAAGAACTATATGATTTCACTCATATGTGGGATGTAAAATAAAGCAAAAGCGAAGAAACAAAGCAAACGAACTCACAGGCACAGACAACAGTATGAAGGTTACCAGAGGGGAAGAGGGTGGGGGAGGATAAAGGGGCAAAGGGAGTCATTAAACATACGGTGATGGAGGAAGACTAGACTGTGGGGGTTGAGCACACAGTGAGTATGCACATGGTGTAGTATACAATTGTACCTTGACATTTTCATAATGCATTAACCAATGGCATACCAACACATTTAAATTAAAAAAAAAAAAAGCCAAGCTGTTATTTTCACATATTCTTCATGGTCACTATGTTAAATTATTTACATTTTCAATCTGGTATATCTTGTGATAAACTGACAAATTTATATACTGCTACTTCTAAATCATATATGAATAATAAATAATTTTTCTGATAATATTTAAGGAAGATTTAACTAAAGTGTTTTTGGATTTAAAAAATCTACTTCATTATGACAGGTGTGATTTAAGATTGTACATACTTCAATTTTTCTACGTTGGAGTGAGTTCAATAGCATGTGGGAAAAACCACCTAAGTGTGACTACAAACTGTCAGGCAGCACAATTCAATCATTTCTTTTTTTTCTGTGGAATAATGTTGTTCTCTTCTTTCTCTCAGGTCAAGGGTTTCTGTAAATTTATGTGCAAATTGTTTTGCACTTTTATCTCACTCTTATTTTCTGAGTTTTCTTTAAAACATCTTTTTCAGTAAACCATGAATTCACAGTCAAAGGAATTTTTCACCATGAATAAAAACAGTGTGCTTTCCGTAGAGATATGTCATCAGGAAATCTGAGGATCCCACCATGGTTCAGGGAACATGAAATTAGAATGGTACTAGTCATCTAGAAACATGGTTACCTGACTCTAGCCACACTGATTTTATTTTAGTTACTCAGCAGCCAAGTTGTCTGGGCTCCTACCGTGCTCCCGTTGTTCTCTCCCCTCAGGACTTCTGCAGTTCTCCTTCCTTCCCTCTCAGCCCTTAGGACTCAGATTAAATCTCATTATATGCTAGAGATTTTGACTGTTGTATCTAAACTCAGTTCCCTGTTACTCCTTGTTCAAGTCTTACTTAATTCCTTTATAGCTCTTACAACATTTTATAATTGTTCTCTTTGTTGAATTATTCTTTTTTTTGCCTTTTATACAAGAATGGTAATTATATCATATTAGAAACCACACCTATTCATTTGATCATTTTTATGCCCAACAATTTGTCCACTCCCATGCATACTGTGAATCCTAAATGAATCCTTACTTAATGAATCAGTGAGTAAAGATAAACTAAGAAATGCAATCAACTCATTATCTAGAGATGCATTCAAAGAGTAGTAGGTAAAATAGATTCAGATGCCATTTTTATTCAGATAGTCTTCCATATTTATGTCAGTCAGGATAAGTTAGGTTATGCTACAATAACAACCAGTCTCTCTGGCTTAGTCTGAATGACCTAAAGCCCAAAGCTTATGCCTTTCCCATGCAAAGTCCATTTTGAGTCTGGGAAACTGTCCACACACTCATCCTCCATGAGTACATATAGCACTGAACATCCATATCCATACATGCTTTTATGATTGCAATAGCAGAGGAAGAGAAGGGGGTAGTGAACTGGCACATTCACATTTCTACTGGAAGTCATCCATGCCACTTCTGTTCACATTTTATTGGCCATAGCATGTGATATGACCTAACCTAACTTTGGGAGGCCAAGACAATACAATCCCATCATAGGTGGAGAAGGAGATAAGAACCAGGAAGCAGTGGGGCGGGAGTAATGTCTGCCTCATCAAACAAGTTGAATAACACAGTCTGCAGAGCACATTCTTCCATGGAGAGTATACTACTACGGAGATCTGAATACGGGCCAGGCACTCCTAGAGCATTTCATATGAACTGGTTTATTTTATATATTTATAGCTTAACAATTCCATTGTTTTCACGTGGACAGCCATAACAAAATACCATAGACTGTGTGGCTTCAAAACTTGTATTTTGTCAGTTCTGGAGGCTGGAAGTCTGCAATAGTTGTGCCAGCCTGGTTAGGTTCTGAAAGGACTCTCTTCCTGGCTTAAAGATATCGGCTATATACTGTGTGCTCACAGGACCCTGCTCTCGGGACCTCATCTAAACCTAATCACCTCTCCAAGGCCCCATCTCTATAAACCATCATGTTAGGGGCTAGGCTTTCAACATATGAATTTTGAAGGAACACACTTATGTCCATAGCACCTATGAACTAGGTACTACTACCGCACATATTGAAAAATTAGGAGACTGAGTCACAAAGAGCTTCAGTAACTTGATCAGGCTCATACAGCATTAGATGACATAACTGAGCATAGTTGATGGTCTTTTAAAAATTGGATCTGGTTTCTAAAAGATGTTCCTAACAGGGACATAGCAGCTGCTTCTCACTCATATACCTTTCCTTACATCAGCAGGAAAAAGTAAATGAAGATAAAAAGGATAAATATATAGATCTGAAATTATATAAGAGCAGTTTCAAGGTGAATTGTCACAATCTATGGTTTGAAGCATATGAAGTTATTTTGAATGTGCATTTTCATTTTTAGAAGAATTGCTGAAATTTCTAAAATAAATAAATATCAAGGCTTGCAAACGTAGCACTTCCGACTAAAATTCTCTTGCTTGTTTTGAGGAAGCTGGACTATATGAAGAGGTTTAACTTTGTAAGTGAAGAGGTTTCACCCGAGAATAACAGAAATATCAGAAGTCAAGCAAGACGAGCCAGGTTGAAAGCTGAGGAGTGTGCCGAGAAAGTTTTCTTAGCACGACTAAGGTATTCTATAGTTTGGTCTTCTGCAGAAGCTTTGGAAGAACTAAGAATGCATAATGGTGGAAATAGTTCCTTAGGCATCACCCTTCAGAATAGTTTTTTTTGGGTAAAAAATATTAAAATTTAAAACCTTAGATTTTCCAGGATTTATTTAATCTAAATGAGAAGAGAGCAAGCAGCTGAGAATGTTTACCTAAACTGATTATATCAGTGGAAAAGCCAAATTAGCTACTTGGTGGATAAAAATTCATACAATAAGAAACACTAAGGATGTCTTCTTATTTGGGAGCTTTAAAAAATTGTCTGTATATAGGAAAAATAATTTAACTTGTGACAAAAAGGGAGATGCTTCTAATAATTTTAAGAGTGAATAAAAATATTTCTGTATCCATAAGAATCTCCTAGGAAGTGTAACTTTATGTTACCTAATTGATTTTGTTCATCTCTGGAAAATCTTTGTCTTAATATCTGTTTATGTTCTCAGATTCTACAATTGATAAATTAATTGATAAATTATTAATAAATAAGCAATGTCACTTTCATCTGATTAGAGTCAAAATGATATTAACATTAGGAATACTTGTTTACTATGGTCTCAGAAAAAATATTCTGAAAGTATTCTTTCACATATGATAGTTGACAGAAAATAGACCCTAAAATTTCTATTTAAAAAGTATTAAAAATAAATTAAGCTTTTAAACATGATATCTAATTGTTACAGTCTACAGGGGATTCCTCCCCACCTATCTGGGTTCATTTTGCCTGCTGCCTGAGGAGGAAAGATGTCTTTTAATACCAGAGGTCGGTGAAAAGGAAAGGAATTTATTATCCATTTGAAATAACATAAACTAAAGTTTCCCACAAATGCACACAGTCCTCCCAGCACCCTCCACGTGGTAAAAGGGAGCGTTTCCAAAGCCTCGTGGTCCTACTCTCACTGAAGCCTCATGGTCCCAACCAAGACACCAAAGCCGTGTGGTCTTAAACAGACGTGTGATCCCCAAAAAAGAGATCCCCAATGGCTGCTGTGCCTCCATTTAAGTCCCAGCGCTAATCTTCCTCTGCAGCCCCATTTCTGGCTCCTCTCACAATTGACCACTGCTGCCAGCATTCTGGGCAGGTGTGCCCTGTGGTGTGGAGCCAATTATCTCCAAGCTCTTCTGGACCCTATTACAAATCTCTATTTGGGACTCCCCTCTTGGCTACACCCTGTTACATAATCAGTGGTAGTTTTTCGTGAGTATAATTTTATAATTCATAAAATATGCTTTACAATTACAATAGAAGCAAGGCATTATAAAAGATTACCTAACACACCAAAAATGTCTTTCTGGTCAGTAACATGATGAATCTTTGAATTGCTTCTTTAGAATTCCATTAAGCTTATTTGGTGTTGAAAAATCTGAGATTCTCAGGCCTCAGAGTTTTGTGATACAGACAGGCTAGATAAGTTTAGATATCAGTCTTCATTCTTTGGCTGACTTACAAAGACACTTGGTTTGGCTGGCAGCTGATTCTTCATTTCTGGTTAGATACGTACGTCAAATGTGAGAAACTGAGGGCCCTTATGACCAGAGCATTAACTCAGATCCTACTGGCTAAGAGCACCTCTCAGCTAGATTTTATGTTCATAGTCATTGCTTTGGAAATTCAGTTGCTAAAATAGAAAGTCATTACTAAAGGTACGGTTGATGACCTATGTAGAGAACTGAAAACAATGAAATGATTGAATGAAGGCTTTCAGTGTATTATATATACTCCGCATGGAGGCACTCTCTCTTAATCACGTATTTGCAGGGAAAGTTGTCTTTGTGAAAGACCTCAGACAGAGGACTGACACTGGACATTCATGCACTGATTTTTCCTTCAGAAGAAATGGGATGAAAGAATGAACACTTTCAGTAACTGGATAATGGAATAAAAGATATTTTGTTGAATATACATTTGTCCAAATACTTGATTATGGGCTTATTTGAAGATATTTACCATGACTACCAAGAATAAAACCTATTAAACACAAAATATTTGTTGCAAAAGGCTCTTAATGAAAGTATGTACGTGTATATATATGTAGTACATACATTTATTCATAAATAATTGAAACTTCATGGAGTATTTTGATTAATCTTCCCGAAAGCGATAAAGGATATAAAACCTGGAAATTGTAGTTCTAAAATATTTCAAAGGAAGGGAGCATTTGGGAAAGAACTTCTTCAACTGAGTTATTCTTTTTGCAAATAATTGATACCTTTCCTAACTGAATATTACTAAAATGGATTACCTTCTTCCATTGCACCTAAAAATTATCTCCTGGAAAAGTATAAGAAAGCACTTATTCCCACCAACACATTTTGCTTTGTCTCAGTAATTTCATCAGAATATAGTTAGGAAAAGAAAATGTTTAAAATATCTGGGACTATGGGCTAAACAAAATATGCTGGACCCTAAGCCTGTAGCATGAAGCCATTTTCATGATTTCCAGAAGGAGAAAGCTGTTCTCAGGGTCCAGTAGCAGCAAGGAGGAGGCATGGTTGCAGATTCTGGGGCTGCTTATTGAGTGAGGCCCTCTCAGGGATGCCAGTGAGTTGTGGAGCCCTGGGGAGCTGTCACAACCTTGGCTGTGCCATTAAACCAGATGGCCATGCACAGATAGTATTAGGAGTAAGTACTTATTACTTAGTAATGCAAATGCAATTCTAGTAATAGGCTTCACTAAAGCCATTCTTGGAATAGATTTTAAATAACAAATGTATTTACAAATTCAGCATTCCCCTTTGAAAAGAACTGCAGAAAGGCTTGAAGGGAGGAAAGGAATTCGTGACCCAGACATCAAATAGGACAAAATATAATACCATATTTAAACATGTTTGTATTTCTTAAGACAACTAAGTACTCTTCCTCCCCCCCACCCCTGAATAGTTTGACATTTAAAACAAAAAGAATTTAATTCATTGCAACTTAGATATCTTGCAAGTAGAATGTGGGGCTTATAAAGAATCAAAATCCATCTTATGGAGGTGGATCTATATTTTTAAATAGTAAATTATTTGGGAAAGTAATTGTATATGCTTCAAGAAAGGCATGGAAATATTCAGAAAAGTCTGTTCATGGTGGTTATGTGGAAGTAGAGGAAGGGAATTTGAAAAGGAAAAAAATACCAGGAAAGGAAAAAGCACAAGATAGGAAAACACACATAGTGAAATATTATATATAAAGGTAAAAGGTTAGATTATATCATTCTAATTAAAAAATTACTGCACATATGGTATTGGACATAAATATTTGAAGGTTAGAAAGAAATTGACGAAAATATTTATTTGATCAGGTGATTTGATCACAGATGATATTTTGTCTTGCATTTCTGTGTTTTTTAAATATTGTTTTTGCAATAAAATGACACCTAAAAAGTTAACATAATCAAGGGAATGAAAGAGACAAGCCCCATACAATGTATTTGCAAAAACTTTTAAGGATTGTTAGCGCAGTGAAGCTATAATGTATGATACTATAACCATGGATACACATCATTATACACTTGTCCAAACCTGTAGAGAGCACATCAAGAATGATCCATAATATAGACTAAGGACTTTGAGTGATTATGAAGTGTCAGTGTTGGTTCATCAGCTATACTATATGTACCCCTCTGGTAGGGGATGTTGATAATGGGGGAGGTTATGCTGTGTGTGAACTCAGTCTATATGGGAACTCTCTGTACTTTATTGTGCTGTGAGCCTAAAGCTGTTCTAAAAAAACTGAAGTCTTTAGAAAATTAACATAACAATGACATGCCTGGAATCACTTTGGTAAATGAATTATAACTAACTCCCTTTGTTATTCTGCAAGTTGTAAAGGCAGTCACCCCACAGAGAAACACTACATGAAACTGCCTCTTACCTATTCTCCTTCTACCCTTGTCACTCTGCAGTCTAGTTTCCTAACAGCAGGCAGAGTGATCCTTTTAAAGTACATGTCACAACATGTCACTGCTCTGTTCAAAACACTCTCAGGGCTCCCCCTCTCAGAGTAAAATAGAATCCTCTAGAATCTCTGTGCAGCCTGCAGCCTGCTCCACCCACAACGTCTCCTGATTTCATCTGCTCCCGACTCATTCAGTGGTGGCCACACTGGGCTTTCTGCTGTTCCTTTCATGCTTAAGGAGCTCTCCTGCTCCGGGTCTTTGCATCTACTGCTCCTCCTGTCTGCATCGCTCCCTCTTCCTACCCCCAGCTGGCCATGTGCCTGTTTTTGCTCATTTCGCTCAAGTTTCTGCTCCTGTCATGTCTTATTGGACACCTTTCCTGAATACCCTTCTTCTCCAATTATTTTTTTATTCCCTTACTCTGTTTTACTTTCTTCGTACTTCTTCATAGTATTTTCACCACAGTTTTCATTCATTACCTCCCCTGCAACCTCACGAGAATCTAAGCTTATCAGGGGCTTTGGTACCTTTTTTTTTTTTTTTTAATTGCCTTCTCTCTTCCCAGGCAGCAGCACAATATCTGGCCCTTATCACAAAAAGGCAGTAAGTCTAGTCTCCCCGACCAGATTTTGTCCAGCCTTAAGTATATACTTTGCAAAGAAACCACAGACTTCCTGTTCAACTTCTTATCTTCTTGGCTCATTCTCGAATCAATATTTTCCACTGGACTCATACCATATAAGGAAAAATTTTTCTCCCCTCCCTCCCTCTGTTCCTTCCTTCCTTCCTTCCTTCCTTCCTTCCTTCCTTCCTTCCTTCCTTCCTTCCTTCCTTCCTTCTTCCTTCCTTCCTTCCTTCCTCCCTTCTATTAAAAACAAATTTCAAATGAGAAAAAATTAAAGATCTTATCAGCTTTATTCAGTGATTCTTGAAACAGTCATCATCCCCAATAAATAGATCCAAGGAGCTGTATAGTATGGGAAACTTTTATAAACAGAAGGTGGGCAGGGGATAAAAAGGATGTTTTTAGCAAACAGTGAATTTTATTCGGACAGGTCACCTTACTTTGAAAGAAGGGTGGTAGTCTAATCAGACAGATTACCTCACTAGTGTTGACAGGTAGTTCCAGACTGAGTGGCTAAAAAATTGCAATCCTGGGGGAGGTGGACAGTGCAGTTAAGCTTGATTTGTTGACATGGGGCTTGGCACAAGTGATGCCATTTGGGGAGCTATTGTTTCTGTTTTCCTTTTTCTTTACAACTTCCTTCTTTATTCCTTTCTCTTCCTCCCTTCCTCTCTCCCTTTCTTTTAAACTACTAAATATATCAATTTGTTTTTACCTCTTTACTGTGGCTCATGCCATTTACCCTCAATGAGATTGCCATTTCTAGTCATACAAATATATTTTAAAATTTATAGATAATAAAACCCCAGTATTCTCTTTGGGGCACCAGCTTATCAAGAATTACTGTTTCGTGTCATTACAAATTTGCAGACCTAAGGGAAAATACCTGCTGACAACTCATTACTGGGTGTTTGTCTCCCAGTAGGTTATTTTCTTTAGGGTTATTTGTAACAGCTTGCTACCTATGGCCTCCTTCCATGTCCACTTAATAAAGAGTAAGCAGATATATAGATGCATTTATCTACAAGGTGCATTTTTACCAGGAAAGATTGAGTGGCATTTAAAATCTGGGCATTGATTATCTTTTATGTCTATAGAACAGGTGTAGGGACACAATGTGCTTAGTTGAGAAAGGAAAATAAGGTATTTGGAAAATTTTTGCTGCTTGAAAAATAGAATAGGGCATGATTTTTAGATGACCCGGAGTAGCACACCGATAATTCCCCTCTCTTAATATTGTACTTTAGCCTGATCTAGGGATTGATGGTAGACAAGGATTTTGCTTTGTTTACATTCTTCAGGTAAATCCTAATTTCATTAGGACTTTTTAAGGTTTGTATCTGAAATTACTACTAAGAAAATTATATCATGCAAATTAGTTTTACTTTTGACTAATTTTATTTTCATTAAAGTTAATAGATGTATGTTGTTTGAAGCAAAATATTACAAGTTTTGTTTCTGGTAGAGCAGTAACTTGATATCCCAACTAATTTATGAGTATTGGATAATTTGTAACAGTCATATGTGTAGAGCTGGTAAGAAAATAAGAAATATTCTGATGCTAAAACAGAAATATTCTGATGCTAAAACAGAATATTCTGATGGAGCAAAACGGAAACTAAAGGTCTATATATGACTTTGGCATAATAGAGATGCTCAGCAAATGGAATGAAAAGTTCATTTTGAATGTAACAAATATTAATTCTGATGTTTCAAGGGTAAGAGAAGATGAAATAGAGTAGATGACACTATTCTTGTAATGTTGAAGTTAAATTTATACACATTCACTTCTCTGCTGCATTTGTCTGATCCTACTGAGACCAAATTCTTATTTCAAAAATCCTGCAGTCTTTTATGCATACTTTAGGCAGACCTAGTCAGGTAACATGCCTGAAAAACTGTGTTTTCCTTTCCCAGAGATAAGTGAAATCTTCTAATCTTTTCTCTCTGGCATGTTCTCTCTTACTTGCTTATGTCATTCTAAAGTCCTTCTCGCCTGAACCAACACAAAAGGCAGTCATTTCTTGTTTGTTTCTGTGCCTCCCTGTATACTTAGGACATACTAACTTCTTCATAAGCTAAAACCTCTACCTTTAAGAGAGGGCCACACTTCACAAGAAAAGTGGGGGTTTTCTTGAATGAGTAGAGGAACGTTAAGTTCAATGGTACGTTCTTATCCAGTGCCCGAATGCGAGACTGGAACATTGCATCTACTCATGGCAGGTGTCCTGTGCCTATTTTCTGTAAATACCATTCTGTTCAGTGAGTTTTGTGAGTTAAGGTATGTTTTCATAAACTGAGGTGCTATTTATGCTCTGCCTCTTTCAACTGACAATGAGCTATCTGGAAATTAGAGGTTTGCAGTCAGTTTCTGAATTGCCAAAAGCTATAGTCCCAAAAAGAAGCTAAATATAGTGGAAGAGATGACACGTATCAGAGTGGCTGAGCATGTAGTATTCAAATCATTTCTCAATGATAAAATATTTAAATTTAATTCCAGATCAACCAAAACGATGATAAATCATGGAGCTGTAATTTATGTTCACTAATTTAGAACCGTTCATTTAAGCAAGTTCATTTACAGTAACAGGTCTACTTAAAATAATCTGCCACACAAGGATGATCAGCCAAATAATAATGTTCATAAAGGTTATTCTGCAGAAGCATAAAGTATTGGTTCATTAGTTACACCAACAGAGAATTCACAGAGATGGAAAAAGGATTACTACTCAACAGAATTATTTTATTTCATTAGTTTAAGATAGCAGTAAACATAATTTCATAGGTAGTGATTTCCCTGGTGCTTTTAATGGATAGTTGATTTGTTGCTTATTTTGTACAGTTATTTTTCTGTCATTTTAAAAATTATAACTTTTGAAAGAGGACATATTAAAAATATAAAAACATGTTTCATAATTATATAACTATTTTAATTAGTTAACTTTATATCTTTTCTGGAACATTTAAAAATTACTAAGTTACTGTGAGGGTGGTGTATAACCAAAGTAAAACTCAAAAAATAAAAATACAAATTGTTTGCCAATTTGAGTTTTTATGGTTTCCCAATTCCATTTGTTATTTCCTTCTAAAGAAGTAACACTTATTGTAGAAAACAGTTCTGTTAAATCAGTTTATTAATACATTTAAAAATATAAAACTTTTTTACTAAAAAAAATAACTAACTTCTATACAAATGCAAAATCTGTAGTGTATTTATCACACTATTTAATATTTAAGATAGAGATACTACTAGATGAATAGTTCACCTTCCAGATTTCAAGTATGTTTCTCACATACTTGAAGTTTATAAACATATGTATTTTTTAAAGGTTTTATTTACTTATCTTAGAGAGAAGAAAAAGGAAGGAGAAAGAGAGGGTCAGAAACATGGATCCATTGCCTCTTGCACACCCCAACTGGGGACCTAGCCTGCAACTCAGGCATGTGCCCTGACTGAAAGTCCAGTTGGTGACCGACCTTTCAGTTTGCAGGATGACACTCAATTTACTGAGTCACACCAGTCACAGCTGAAGTTTATATATATTTTATTATGAAAAGACTGCTGTTGAATGTTAATTTTTACTGTGAGACCAATAGAAAGAAATGAGAGATTTGTAAATAGTTTGGTCATTGGTCTTTTGGAATGGATAACAATCTGATTAAGAAAACTGTAATTCAGCACTTTGTGTTTCTAACTTTTAGGATGTGTAAGCAACACCTAGTGTGCTCGTTAAAAATGCTGAAATCTCTACGTCTCAGCTTACTTCCCAGAATGAAAAAAGTTCCTAGCCAAAGGAAGAGAAGCAGTCCATGAACAAAGCCCAGGAGGGAGAAAACAGGCACAGCTCCTGGTTGTCTTCTCCGAGCAGAATGGCACAAACAGTGCTTCATTCTCCTGGGAATAATGTGTGACTAAATGTGCAAAATGTATTGGGGGTCACACTGATCTCTTTTTTCCCTGAACTTTTATTACACTTTTCTTATGCAGTTTGTTCATTCATTCATTCATGGTATTTATTGAGAGTCAGCCATGTACTAGCTGAATGCTAGGTCCAAAAAGAAATTAAACAGAAACATTCCCTGTCCTTAGGAACATTATCATTCAGCCAAAATAACAGTAAAAATAATTAGAATACAGTGATGAAGTATAAAAATGGAGTGTGAAATGAACACATATGGGGATAGAGTAGGGAAGGTAATTAGATATATGGGTCAGTAAAGGTTTCCATGTGGAATAATATTTCTGCTTACAAATGAAGACCAAGTAGAATTTATCTAGGCTCAGGCATAGGGGTAGAATGAAAAACAGTAGCAGAAAGATTCAGGCAATGGGACTAACATGTTTTACAGCAGAGGGGCTTAAGAGAATGAGGAGTTTTAGGGAGTCACATGATTCAATGCAGTTGTAGTGTAGGGCATGAGGCAGAGAACAATGAGAGGTAAGTCAGGAGTGAAGGGTTAGACAGGGTGCAGGTCTGGGTAGGGCATATAAGCCATCATTTGAACTCTGTCCTAAAAGTGTCGAAGAATCTGCAAGATGTGATAAATGGAGGTTGTATTATTATATTTACTCATTAGGAAAGCCACTCTCGCTGCCAGCAGGAAGATGAATTCAAGGAGGGGAGAAGAGTTAAGAAGCTATATGGTGCTTTTCAAAGCTGGTGGTGGCTGGCGTTACCATGGTAGCAGTGAGGCTAGCAAATACTGGACAAAATCGCCAGACATTTGGAATTGTTGATCAATTGTGTCTTACGGATAGCTATGCTTGTGTTAGGAGCTACTTAAGAGCAGAAACCATGTCTCATTCTTTTCTACCTACCAAAACTTCCAAGTCATCAGTAGTGGAGTCTCGTAATAAGTATTTGCTGACTGAATAAGCCTTTGGATGGAATTATTTAATCACTGAGAATTTGTAAAGGTAGCTGGCAGAATATCCAGGACAAAATTCTCCATAGCTCTATTTTCAGGGCAGTATAAAAAATGGTACTGTGAGGCAGAGTTCTCAGACAGTACCTCCTTACAGAGGCCAAAGTAGTGAGCTGTAAAACTGGTGATGAAGAATGTGCTGGTTTTCACAGCAGTAATCTTGGCTTCAGGGCAGGAAGTCAATGCCAGTGACAAATTCCCAATACATGACAATTTAAAATCCAGTAAGTGAAGTTAACAGTTGCTTTATCGCTCAGTGGACTTGTGGGTAGCGCTGGAGGCCATTTTCATCCTGAAGCATCAGGCTGGCTGTCTTACGGGCTGGATAAACAACAATCTGGCAAAGAGTCAGGATATCTCTTCTGAAAATAAATCATAAGAGTATATTCAGGTTATATCTGCATGTCAATGGAGCAAATATTAGAAATATATAGAAGTTGATCATTTTTTTGAGGAAAAACAGCAGAGACTGAATAAAATTGAGTATTTTTTTAAAGGGTGGGAAATCTACCTCCTAAGCCAAATGATTTCTCTCTTCAATTTCGTGAAGTGGTAAATGCAGTTTCTTCTAAAATCCAACTGTATTATTTCTTGATTTTTCTTTGGATAATTGCTCAACATGAAGCAAAACACAATCTATACTGTGTGTGAAATTTTAAGTGAGGATAAAAAAGTTTTCTCATGACAACTAATTAATTTTTATAAACCTGAGTATGAAGACCTAACACTAAATAGTGCTTTATCTACTATAATGTATTGAATGTTAAAAGTGCCTTTTCTAGTATGATGTGCTCATAAAATAAGCTGGAACTGAAGATTTGTATGTATTGAACCCTGGCTGGTGTAGCTCAGTGGACTGAGTGCTGACCTGCAGACCAAAGGGTCGATGGCTCAATCCCTAGTCTAGGACACATGTCTGGGTTGTGGACCAGGTCCCCAACAGGGGGTGTGTGAAAGGCAACTACACATTGATGTTTATCTTCCTCTCTTTGTCCCTCCCATCCCCTCTCTAAAAACAAATAAATAAAATCTTTAAGAAAACAGATTTGTATGTATTGAAATGACAAACTAAACAATGAGAGAACATTTTCCAGGAAAACTATCACAAGTGTATTTCATGAAAATAAAAATTTACTGACTACATACACTTCTGAGTTTTGTATTAAATGTGTTATTTAATTATTTCATGCTCATAACAAAATTATGTAAGAGGTGCTTTTATAATTCACATTTATATAGATAAGGAACCAATACTCAGAATGTTCAGAAACTTACTCAAATCCTCAAATTTGAATCCAGGTCTCAGATTACATAACTGATATTTTTACTGCCATATTTACGATCATAATTAATGCTTCCAAAGAAAGGAGCATCACTAGTATTTTCTGCTAAGTTGAGTGAGAGGTACCATGGTCCTAATTTCCCACCAATGTAAAAAAGTTTATATTGGACACTATTTCATAATATTAATAAAACATGATATCCTTGTCAAAGTGTTGATTACCATGATTTCTTCTGGAATTTTTTGGTTTCTGGCCTTACATTTGAGTCTTTAATCCATTTGAGTTTATTTTTGTATATGATATAAGAAAATGATCCAGTTTCATTTTTCCTTTTTACGTAATTTGTCCAATTTTTTCCAACACCATTTATTGAAGAGACTGTCCACCATTGTATATTCTTGCCTCCTATGTCATAGATAAGTTGACCATATAAATATGGGATTATTTTTGGTCTTTCTATTCTACTCCATTCAACTATGTGTGTGATTTTGTTCTGGTATCATACTATTTTGATTACTGTAGCTTTGTAGTATATTATGAAATCAAAGAGTATGATCCACCTAACCATGCTCTTCTTTTTTAAGATTGTTTTTGCATTTGGGGTCTTTTGTGGTTCCATACAAATTTTAGGATTATTTACTCTAATTGTCTGAAAAAATGCCATTGGTTTTCCATAAGAATTGCATCTGTAGATGCAATTTAATCTGTAGATTTTGTTCATTAGTATAGATATTTTAGTGCTATTAGTTCTTCCAGTCCATGAACACGGTTGGTTCCTCCATTTATTTGTTTCATCTTTAATTTCTTCCATCAATGCCCTATAGTTTTTAGAATAACAGGTGCTTCACATGCCTGATTAAAGTTATTCCTAGGTATTTTGTTCTTTTGATGAAATTGTAAGTAGGGATGTTTATTTTATTTTTTTTCTGATAGTTCATTGTTAGTGTATAGGAATGCAATAGTTTTTTGTATATTGACTTTATATGCTGCAAATTTACTAAATTTGTTGATTAGTTTCAACAGTTTTTTTGATGGAGTCTTCAGAGTTTTTATATATAGTATTTTTTCATCTATAAATAATGATAGTTTAACTTCCTCCTTTCCAATTTTAATGATTTATATTTCTTTTTCTTATCTAATTGCTGTGGCTAGGACTTTTGAATACCATGTTCAATAAAACTGGTGGAGGTTGCCATGCTTGTCTTCATTCTTGTCATGAAGGAAAAGCTTTCAGCTTTTTACTATTGAATATTATGTTACCTGTGAGTTTGTTATATGTGGCCTAATTATGTTGATGTATATGTTCCCTTTATACCCACGTTATTGAGATTTTTATCATAATGGATGTTGAATTTTGTCAAATGCTTTTTTTGCATCTATTGAGATCCTATTATTTTTCACCTTTGTTTCATTGATGTGGTGAATCACATAGATTGATGTGCAGATATTGAATTATCCCTGGAATAAATCCTACTTTATCATGATGTATAATACTTCTAATTAATGAATTTTTGAATTCAGTTTGCTAATATTTTGTTTTGAAAATTTGTATCTATGTTCATCAGAAATATTGACCTGTAATTTTCTTTTCGTGTAGTGTCTTTCTCTAGTTTTGGTATCACAGTAACTCTGGTCTCATAGAATGAGTTAGAAATGTGCCTTCCTCTGCAATTCTTTGGAACAGTTTGAAAAAGCTAGGTATTAAATATGCTTTAAATATTTGGTAGGATTCACCTATGAAGCCACCTTGTACCAGACTTTTGTTTGTTGGAAGTTTTTTGATAACTAGTAATCAGTATTTTCTTTTTTTTTAATTTTTATTTTAATGATTTTTCAAGTACAGTTTTCTCCCCTTTACTCTCAGTCAAGCCCACCCACCCCTCCCTCCCAACTTCCCTCCCATTACCACCCTCCCCCTAGTTTTTATCCATGTGTCTTTTAACTTTGTTCCTGTAAACCCTTCCTCTTTTCCCCTGAAATTCCCTCTTCTCTCTCCTCTGGTCACTTTCTGCCTGTCCTCTAATGCAGTGTCTTTGACTATATCAGATTTTCTATTACTTCCAGATTCAGTCTTGGAAGATGGTATGAATTTATCCATTTCTTCTAGGTTTTCCAATTTTTGGTGCATAATTGTTGATAATATTTTGCATGATTGTATTTTTCTGGTTTTAGTTTTAATGCCTCTTCTTTTATTTGTGATTTTATTTATTTGTTTTCTTCTTTTCTTATGTCTGGCTAAATGTTTATCAATTTTATTTACCTTTGCAAAGAACCAGCTCTTAGTTTCATTGAGCGTATCTATTATTTTTTTAGTTTCTGTTTTATTCATGTCCACTCTGATCTTTATTATTTTATTCCTTCTAACTGTGTACCTTTTCTTGTTCTTTTTTCTAGTTCCTCTAGTTGTAAGGTTAGATTGTTTATTTGAGGGTTTTCTTGTTTCTTGATGTAAGCTTACATTACTTTATACTTTCCTATTAGAACGGCTTTTGTGTGTTCCATAAATTTTGGTTTCTATTTCCATTTGTCTTAAGAGTATTTTTTGATTTACTCTTTGATTACTTTTTTGATACATTAATTGTTCAATAGTATGGTGCTTAACCTACATGTTTGTGTTTTCTCCAGTTTTCTTCTTGTACTTGTTTAATTCTCACACTACTACAGTTGGAAAAGATTTTTGACATTTCCAATTTGAGGTCCTACTGGAGTGTCAAACTCAATGTATTGAAAGCCAAACTCAATGACCTTAAATCTCCTTCTCAGTTTCAGGAACCCATGCAAAATAATACCCTATTATAATAATATAGGTGTGATGTTTTAAGACTTGAATTTCTAAGTTTTAAGTGTCATCATTATTATTATAATAATGATAGATAACTATTCCTTTTACCAAGTGCTGGGTTAAATATTTTATATGCATTGTCTCCTTAATCCTCGACTCTCTCTGTAGATTTAATGGTATTGTCCTCATTTTATAAATATCTTCACTGAAGAAGCAAGGAGCTAAAAAATTCCCTGCCAAAATTATACTTAATAAATGGCAGAACTAGACATTTATTGTAGATCTATGTACCTCCCCAACACTTATTCACTGTTCAAACTTGCCTCACACAGGTTTGGGTGGTCAGATTTGCAGGTCCCTGGAGAGTCGCAGCATGGGATGAGGTTGGAAGGTGGTGGTTTATTATACCAGAATCACGTAGTAGGCTTTTAAAACTTATCCACACTTCTCAGATTTATAGGAATCACTAAATAAATCAATGTTTCATCACAAGATTTTGTACAATATCTGCCATACTTACATTGTTCAGAAAACAATTCTAATTCTTAATTATTAAATACTAAGTAAAATGGTCTTCTCTTATTTAACTTACAGATAGCTTCAATCATTGCATTTTTTCCTTAACCATAATGGCATGGCTACATCAAGTTTTAATATATATAAGATGCGTATCAAGAACATAATTTATTAGACAAGTACAACTCTTCAATTTCTTAACTTTTAAGATACATAATTGCTCTACTATGAAGACTTAAATGGGGATTGTCACTTTTGTAATTAATTCTTTTTGTTTCATCCTTCTCACTAATTGAAAATAGGCTTTCAATATAGAATGCTTTGAAATGGGATGAAGAGATAGAATTGGAAATGAACTTAATTAACTACAAACTGTCCAAATCAATCAGGGTTTGACAGAGCCTCAGTAACACACAGAGTTCATAATTTATTTGAGATCTGCTATAATGCACACACCGTAAATTGCACAGAAGCTATGCTCACTGTGCACAAAATTTAGTACCAGGCTATGAGGTGGCAATGGGAGAAAATTGTTCCTTCAACACAAGCTGTTTTTCAGAGGATATACTTTACATTTTCATGAGGCAACTAAACTTTTGAAAATAAATGCTTTGCTTTTTTCCCCCAATGAGATTTGACATAGGAATAAAAAAAATGTTTAAATGTGTTTCCAATCATTTAAGCATTATAATGGCCATGGTTAGGTTTGTATGTTTTGTTACAGAGTCTCAGAGAGCTGGTTTTCTGATATATTAAAGGTTACAGGTATACTTTATTTTACTGCATTTTGCTTTATTGTACTTCATAGAATTTGCATTTTTTTTTTTTACAAATTGAAGGAAAGAATCTTCAATAGGAAAAAGATTACAACTCACTTTATTATGATACTTGTTTTATTGCAGTAGTCTGCCATATCTCCAAGGTATGCCTGTATAAGGAAAAAATTCTGTCTATAAAATTCTATCATTCCCCTCTTTATATTATGAATGTAATTTGAAAGATGTTCAAAAAAGAAGGGATGACCTAACTGATCATAAAATGGGTTAATCATATTTGTTAGTAATTTATGAGCTGTCTTCTCTGTCTGATTTTCAAGGAAAAATATATAATTATCTTCTCTTTAGGAGAAGACAATAGTTGATAAAGGTTATGGCATATACTTGGTTAGGCCCTATTACAGGCCTATTGTGGCCAAAGATATCTGTAATTATAGCCAGCGGTCATTCTTCATGTGCAGATATCCTGAGTAGATATTGTTTCCTATATTTTCTTAACTACTTAAAAATATAAGTAGCAATTATATTACAATCAACTTATTTCAATGCTCTATGTAGTACTTGTTACATTTACATTATATTACTTCATAATTCTCCTTTTTTAAGTGTGTGAAAATATCATTACTTCTGAACTCAGAGCTCTTTATTTTTTTAGCTCTGTTGAGGTATATTTGACGAATAAAATTGTAAGATATTTTAAGTGTAAAACATGATGATTTGATATATGTATACATTGGTAAGGATTCCCCCCATTGGGTTAATTAACACACCTACCACTTTACATATTTTTTTTAGAATATATCAGTTATAATAGAAGGGCACATAAAGTGCTTCCCAGATAAGGTCAAGTTAAAGGCAATTTCAGGTCTCTTAGCAATTTCAATTATTCAATATAGTGTTATCAACTATGATCTGTATTATATATTAGATCCTCATACCTTATTCACTTATAACAAAGTTTGTACATTTTTACCATCCTCCCCATATTTGCGCTACCCTCATCCCCTGGCAAAATCTTTTCTTTTTTTAAAGTATATTTTATTGATTATGCTATTACAGTTGTCCCATTTTTTCTCCCCTTTATCCTCCTCCACCCTGCACTTCCCCTCCCTCCAGCATTCACCCCTGCTCCTGGCTTAGTTCTTGTCCATGGGTTGTACATATAAGTTCTTTGGCTTCTCCATTTTCTATACTACTCTTAACCTCCCTTTGTCTATTTTGTGCCCACCAGTTATGCTTCTTATTCCCTGTACCTTACCCCCTCATCCTCCCGCCCCTACTGATAACCCTCCATGTGATCTCCATTTTTGTGATTCTATTCCTGTTCTAGTTGTTTGCTTAGTTTTTGTTTTTGTTTTTTAGGTTCAGTTGTTGAGAGTTGTGAGATTGTTGTCATTTTACTGTTCATAGTTTTTTATCTTTTTCTTAGATAAGTCCCTTTAATGTTTCATATAATAAGAGCTTGATGATGATGAACTCCTTTAACTTGACATTATCTGGGAAGCACTTTATCTGCCCTTCTATTCTAAATGATAGCTTTGCTGGAAAGAGCAATCTTGGATGTAGGTCCTTGCCTTTCATGACTTGGAATACCTCTTTCCAGCCCCTTCTTGCCTGCAAGGTTTCTTTTGAGAAATCAGCTGATAGTCTTATGGGCACACCTTTATAGGTAATTGCCTCCTTTTTTCTTGCTGTTTTTAAGATTTTCTCCTTATCTTTCATCTTGGTTAATATAATTATGATGTGTCTTGGTGTGTTTCTTCTTAGATCCAACTTCTTTGATACTCTCTGAGCATTCTGGACTTGTATGTCTAGTTCCTTACCCAGATTTGGGAAATTTTCCTTTATTATTTGTTCACATAAGTTTTCAATTCCTTGCTCTTCCACTTCTCCTTCTGGCACCCCTATGATTCCTATGTTGGAAGGTTTAAAGTTGTCCCAGAGGTTTCTAAACCACTTCTCATGTTTTTGAATTCTTGTCCCTTCATTCTGTTTCAGTTGAATGTTTATTTCTTCCTTTTGTTCCAATTCATTGATTCGAGTCCCAGTTTCCTTCTTTAGACTGTTGGTTCCCTGTATATTTTCCTTTATTTAACTTTGCATAGACTTCATTTCTTCCTTTATTTTGCAGCCATAGTCAGCCATTTCTGTGAGCATCCTGATTACCAGTGTTTTGAACTCTGCATGTGATAGGTTGGCTATCTCCTTGTCACTTAGTTCTTTTCCTGGAGTTTTGATCTGTTCTTTCATTTGGGCCATATTTCTTTGTCTCAGTGCACCTGTCACATTGTAAGGGGCAGAGCCTTAGGTATTTGCCATGGCAGGGCAAACCATTTCACTTCTTTGTGGTGCAGTCTGGATGGATATTTCTTCTTTAACTTCTTGGTTGTTGGACTTTCATACAATCTGACTTCCTGGCAGTTCTATTGTCTTTTGTTTTTTAAGTGGTTGTTATCTTTCTTTTGGTTGCATGAGGAAGTTAAGCATATCTATCTGTGCCTCCATCTTGGCTTGAACTGGCAAACTCTTTTCTATTTCATGTTTCTATGAGTTTGACATTTTTTTTCAAATTCTTCACATATATGTGATACCATGCAGTATTTGTCTTTTCTCTCTCTGGTTTACCTCACTTAGCTCTCCAGGTCCATCCATAGTTGTCACAAATGGTAGAATCTCCTTTGTTATTAAAGGCTGACTAATTGTCATGTATGTATGTATCACATTTTCTTTATCCATTCATCTGTCCACAAACAGCATGTTTTCATGTCTTAGCTATTGTGAATAATGCAGCAATGAATATGGGATTAGGGATACCTCTTTAAGATAATGATTTTGTTTCCTTTGGCTGTGTACCCTGGAGTGGAATTGCTGGATCATATAGTAGTTGTTCTATTTTTTGTTTCTTGAAAAATTTCCATACTTTTTTTCTGTAGTGGGTATACCAGTTTACATTCCTATCAATAGGCTTTAAGGATTCCCTTTTCTCCAAACACTTTCAGCATTTTTTTTTAGTATCATTTTTTTTTATAATAGACATCCTAACAGGTATGAGGTGGTATTTTGTATGTGATGTGCATTTCCCTGATGATTAGTGATGGTGAGCACTTTTCATGTACCTGTGGCCATTTGTTTGTCCTCTTTAGAAAATGTCTATTCAGCCCCTTTGTCCATTTTTTAATTGGATGTTTGGGCTTTTTTATGTTGAGTTCCTTATATATTTTGGATATTAACTCATCATTATGTGGTATGCAAATATTTTTCTCCCATTCCATAGGTTGCCTTGCATGTTGTTGATGGTTTCCCTTGCTGTGTGGAAGTGTTTTAGTTGGATGTAGTCCCACTTGTTTATTTTTGTCTTTATTGACTTTGCTTATGGTGTCAAATCCAAAAAAAAATCATTGTCAAGATCACTCTCAAGATGGTTACTCCCTTTATTTTCTTCTAGAAGTTTTTCAATTTCAGATCTTATGTTCAACTCTTCAATCCATTTTGAATTGATGTTTGTATATGGTGAAAGAAAGTAGTCCAATTTCATTTTTTTGCATGTGGCTGTCCAGTTTTACCAACTCCATTTATTGAAGAGATTATTCTTTCCCCGTTGTATAATTATTGCTTCTTTGTCACAAATTAATTGGCTTTGTAGGCATGGGTTTGTTGTTGGGCTCTCTCTTCTGTTCCATTGACCTATAGGTCTGTTTTTATGCCAATGCTATATAAATTGCTATACATTTATAATATTATTTGAAATCTGGAATTGTGACATCTCCAGTTTTCTTCTTCTTGCTTTTCAAGTTTGCTTTGGCTATTCAGGGTTTTTTTGTGGTTTCATGTAAATAGTAGGATTGTTTGTTGTATTTTTGTAAACTATACCATTGGAGAGGTATTACATTTAATCTCTAGATTACTTTGGGCAGTATAAACATTTTAGCAGTATTAATTTTTCCAATCCATAAACATAAACTATTTTAAAATTTATTTGTGTCTTCAATTTCTTTCAACAATGCTTACAGTTTTCAGTGTACATATCTTTCACTTCCTTGGTTAAGTATGTTTCTATTCTTTTCTGATGCTATTGTAAATGAGACATTTTTCTTAATATCTCTTCCTGATAGTTTGTTCATATATAGAAATACATGTGATTTTTACATGTTTTTTTATTTTGCAACTGAACTGAATGATTTATTTCATTCTAACAACTTTTTGGTGTGTAAGCTCTTTGGTTATAGGTTTGTCATTCATTACTTTTTCTGTGTCTTAAAGGAACACGGCAGGGGTCAGCCAAACTACAACTCACTGACCAAGTTTGGCCTAACACCTGTATTTGTCAATAAGTTTCATTGTCACACAGCATGCCAGTCATTATGCATTGCTCCTGGCTACCTTTGTGATACAACTGCTGTGTCACTGTGAAAGTGATTGCATGTCTTGGGAAAACAAAGTAGTTAATCTCTGGCTCTTTGCAGAAAAGGTTTGCTGACTCCTGGTATAAAGTTTCACTGATAGTGGGTATCTAATAAATGCTTGATGAAAATTGCACATGAATGTACTTTAACTGATACCACCCAAAAGTACAGCCCTAATTTGAGGACTTTAATGGCTCAATAATTTTATCACTGCAATGCCAAACCTTGTTGGATTGATGTCTTCTCCTTTTGGATGTTTTATTTGATTTTTGCATAGCAGTGTGTTTCTAAGTATTGGAGATGAAATGACAATAAAATAGAGGACATAATCACTTTTGCCATGCTGGTTTATACTGGCATGAAATGACCTCTTTCTCCATTTGCAAATGTTTTCAGTGGAAAAGTTTTCCGTGACATTTTATATAGGTGCATCAAAAACATTTTACTGGTTGCTGTCAAAACAACCAAAAAATATGCTTTGAAAAAAATGCTTGTGCTGACAGGAAATATTTCCAGAATGAAAATCTTGGTTATGATCATTTTGGTTACAGAAAGCATTTTATTTGTGCCTGATACAGACTTTAAAGTTTCTAAAAATGCTTCTAGCCCAAAATTTCTTCTTTGGAAGAGATAAAAACAACTATTTGTGTAATATTTCAAATACCAAGAGGTGGCTGGAGTTTATCTCTTGAAACTTGCCTTCCCAGGTACAACTTTTAAGATATGTTTTTTAAAAAATTCATAGTTCCTAAACAATACATTGCTTAGGCTAAAGAGAATTCTAATGACATGAATTTTTGTGGTGGAAGGACAGTTTGCCATAAGAATTTTAAATTGCAGATTGCAAATTATAGTGTATATGTAACTATAGTGTAATAAAAATTATATAGGTTTTGAGGACATTACAGTCATGTCAGATCCTATCATTTAGTAGTATTTTATTGTTCCTATCATTGACTGACTTTTCCAAGTTATACCTTCTTTACAACCTCAATAAAATGTAAAATTCTGAGATAATAATAATTATTCCATGCTTTTGTTGAGATAAGATTAATAAAATGGCTAAGAGGTCTTGATCATTATAGAGCAGGGTGTCAAACTCATTTTCACCGGGGGCCACCTCAGCCTTACGGTTGCCTGGGGAGAAGTTACATATATACAGTCCTAAAATTACATTCATCCCTTCGAAGGCAACCACAAAGCTGAGGTGGCCCCCGGTGAAAGTGAGTTTGACACTCCTGTTATAGAAAGTCCTTATATAGTGATAGACAAAAGAACGGGGGTCTAGTGTAGCGATCTAACAAGCATTTTCAGACATAATCCCATGAAGGCCCAGGTAGCCAAACCATCATTTTCCTATCTATTCGCAGATCTCAAGGTTTTAAAAAGTATGAAAGTTTGTCAGAGGGGTGGGGCATTGGGAGGCTGGGTGAAAAAGGAGAAAGGATTAAGCAAAAAAAAAAAAAAACCCACAAAGACAACAACAACAACAACAAAACAACCAAAAAGTTGTAGAGACATAGACTACAGTATGATGATTACCAGAGGGAAAGGAGGGGGAGTGGATTTTGAAGAGGGTACAGAGAGGGTAAATGGTGATGGAAGGAGACTTGGCTTGTGGTGGTGAACACACATGCGTTATACAGAGGATGTATTATAGAACTGTACACCTAGAACCTGTATAATTTTATTAACCAATGTCACCCCAATAAATTCAATTAAAAAAGAGAGTATGAAAGCTTTGATTATCACCTATTGCTGTAGTAATCATCGGGGCTTGCCTTTTATGGGTAAGTATTTAATAGTCATTGGAACTAGGGCCCAGCAAATTATGTTCCGATGATAGTTGGACACTGAAAAATGAAGAGCCTTCACCAATGTTCTCTCCTAAATTTACCCTGCCTATCTTCAAAAGTTGTGAACTTCCAAACTAAACCTTGAATACCTGTAACTTCAAGGAGAAAGAGCATCTCTTTTATTCACAAGCTTTTGAGTTAGTGAGGTTCTGTGCCCTCATTTTTCCTCTGTATCTTTCATACTCTTCATTGGTTTCAATTAAGCTGGCTGGATAAAGCCCTTTGTTTGGTTCTTAATCATTCCATTTCAAAATGGTAAATTTGCTGGCCAAGCAGGTTTTCCAGAGTTCTGCCTTGACACCACAAACTAATTGGATATTTTAAATTTAAAATGAGAAATCATTAGAATTGCAATAAGGTAAAATTAAGAGTAGATTATACCAATGCAAGTAGCTGAATGTGTCATGCTTCTGGGAAAGACTTGAACAAATTAAGATGTAAACCTTGACACTAAATGGAAAGTTTAGATTTCAGCACTGTGTTTCAGAAATCTTATGGCATTAAAAAAATAATAGGTTGTTGGAAAGACTGTTTATGAAATGAGAGACTCTTCACATGTCCCAGTCAGGGGTCAAACATGCCAGGGTTTCTAGATAGTAAATTAACCATGTTTGGCTAGGTATGGGAAATGAATTATAAATCTCTGTTGAGTTCAACTGAGTAATTTCAATAGAAACACATGAATTTCACAGAGGTGAAAGTGAAATAACCTTTCCCTCTTAATCAATGTAGACAGCCAATTGGAAACATGGGGGCCTTGAAGTTTCTCTTTTTTGTTCTCAACAATATTTCAGTGCCTGAATGGCGTGGGTAAATAATTTTGCTTCTTCAAATGATGAAAATCCTCTTGCAAAAGCAATCCTTTTTTTTGACAAGGTAGTAAAGTGTTTTTTAATTTAAATATTTCCAGATAGGCATGCTTCTTCAAAGAACATGCTTTATGCGACTCTTCTTCAAAGAGTATAATTTATGCAATTTTATTGTATATAATGTATATGTCATTCATTGTATATTTATTTCTATATCTCACATCTTCCATATTCATTCATCTTGCAATAAACAGTTCGGCTGTTAACATTTCTTGGCTATTGTAAACAATGCTGCAATGGATATGGAAGTAGGTATATCTTTTGAAATTATTATCTACATAATCTTCAGATAAATACTGGAAGTGGAATTGCTGGGTCATATGGTAGTTCTAGACTTAATTTTTTGAAGAACCTCCATACTGTTTTCCACAGTGGCTGTACTAACTCACATTCCTACCAATACTTGACAATGGGTCCCCTTTCTCCACATTCCATCCAATGCTTGACATTTGTTTTCTTTTTGATAATAGCCATTTTAACAAGTGTGAAATGATACCTTACCAGGGTTTTGATTAGCATTTCCCTAATAATTAGTGGTAGTAAACATCTTTTCACATGTCTATTGACCATTTGTATGTCTTCAAGAAAAATGTCTATTTAGATAGCTGATTTTTAGATCAGGTGGTTTTCTGTTATTGTTATTGAGTTGTATGTGTTCTTTAAATATTGTAGATGCAAGTATAATTTAAAATGGTTTGTGGGGAGGGGGAAACTCCACAAGTGAAGTCACGATATTTAGGGAGAGAAAATTATGCAAACTATTTTATAATTTTGATTTTGAAATGAGGTAAGATGATTATTCTTGGTGCTGCCTTCTTTTATGTGAGGATGTACTTCTGAGCAGCCTACAGTATATATGCTTGAAAGGCATTCATTCAAAGACCTCAGTACTTAAAAGCTTCTGACTGTGGCTCTCTTCCATGGAATCACCATGAAGCTAGAGAGAGTGTAGAGATGTCAGTTAGGAACCATTTGGAAACCTGGATACACTGTATTTCACCAAATCTAAGACATTGCCAATTATAACGTGTTCCATTTTTTAATTTACCATGAGGAAAGACAAATGGTGAAAGACACTGTGACACCATTCTAAGACATTCTCACATCCCAAATTCAGGCATGTAAAAAATATGTATTTTAAAAAATGGGTTTATAATCAATGAAACACCCTAGTTCAAAGGAATCCTGATAGTTCTACAGGGAGGAATGATGACCAGGAATGTTCTTCGACAACTTCAGAATAAAAATTCTTACATGGATAGAAATGGTCCTAATAGGTTTAAGATCCCAGCTCATTGCCCAGACTTCCACAGCCCTGCACAGTCTAGTCTGCTGCTTTTCTGGGCTCTGCTGGGCCACCCTGCCCTCCGCCCACTCCACTCCAGCCTCCCTGGGCTCCCGGTTCATTCCTGGCTCGGTCTTGTACTTTGTCTTTTCCACCTGGGGCTCTGTGTAGCCAGGGCTTCTCCCAGTATGACTCTTCATCTCACTCAGGTTTTTGATCGAATATCCCATCCTCTGATCCTCCTACATGAAACATCCCCATCTCCTCTAACAGTTCTGGTTTTGTAGTCAGCTTTATTTTTCTGCATGACACTCTACCTCTAACACTTATCCTCCCTAAAATAATCACACATTTGTTCTCTTGTGCATCTTCTATTCCCTCCACTAATATATGTACTCCATTAGGGCAGAAATATGTCTTTTCTCAATGTTAGAAGAATGCCTCTCATGTAACAGCCATGACATAAATATATTTAAATAAATGACATAGTCATCTAAAAGTAGAGGGTTAAGATTTTTAACCCCGTCCTGAGGTTCTGATCAGCATAAATGGAGAAAGAATTTTGAATATGAAATTGGGCAATGCTATTTGAGTCACCCTTCTGCAGAGCCCCTGCAAAATTTGTCTTGATGTTTTTCAGGGTTAGGGACAATTAGACAGTGGAAAAGCAAATCTAGAGTTGCATCATAAAGAGTACCTGTTGAGGAGCCCAGTTAAAGTGCTGATTCTTACATGTAGAGCTTTGCTCTGATCCCTCATGGGATTCAATACTTCTGGCATTTGGGGACAACCATGTCACTACAGACCAAGACAGGAGAGTTGGTGACAACATGTGAGAACTTACAGTGTGGTGGAATGATAGGGACCATTTGCGGATTAGAGAAAGGATATGAATAAAGCAACAAAAAGGCCCTAAATGGGGCCAGGACCATCAACCATTGTGAGAGCAACCATTTCCTACACGTTTACAAGTACCGGGTATTGCAGGGGCTACAGGAGGACTTGGGTGGGCTATGGTGTTTTATCCCATCCCACTGAAGAAAATCGTTGTTTTAGGTTTCATCTGTCTTGTTAGGGCATACATACTCACTTTATTACATAGTCTCTGAGGTTAAAATAAAACATGTACCCTTCGTTCCAATATAGCAAAAATGGCCAACATGAGGCATTTTATGACTAGATTTTACTATACATAGGCTTCATCAAAAATGAATTATTTTAGCATGTAGAAAACACCATGAGTTGTCATGTGGCAAAAAAAAAAAAATGCCAGCACTTTTTTTATGGAGAAGAAGAGTGGGTGCCAGGATCTACTCCATATTGACTCTGTAACTCATGGTGCCTGGCTCACCTGATCACCGGCTGCAGAGCAAGCCAGATTGCAAGTGTATCTATTCCCTTTCCGTGGTCACAGATACTGGGTCTGTGATTGGTGCTTGAAGTAAAGATAGTCAGTAAAAGCTTCCCTGGGATGTGTTAGGTGACTACAAAGAAAGAAGGGGGTCACAAGCTATCACTGTCACCGGGCATCTGTGGTGACAGATGGGGAGCCTTTGCTAGAATAAAGTCTCTATACAAAGGGAATGGCCAACAGAGAGAAAGAGCCCAAATGACATTGCTTGAGGCATAGAATCTTCCTAGTGTAGAGCCAGCTCCATCTACCCATGAAATCCCAAGATATGGAAGCCAATACATTTCCTTTTTGATTAAGCTTACTTGGATGGGCTTGCTGTTATTTAAAACTGAGCCTGTGTAGTACTGTGCTCCACTCATCAAAACAAGTTAGCGTAGCTCAAATAGCTTTTTCTTTTAAAGTCGTTCTTTATCTTTTTATACTGATCAGAGAGACTAGATCCTAAAATGTTTATCTTGCTTTAGTCAGTCAAGTATCTGAGAATCAGTCCTTGGAGAAGATGGCTTGCAAACTTCTGGGGAGAAATCAGGGTGTAATAAAGCCAAATGAGTGCATGAGACTCAGGTAGACATCTCCATTCTACAATTAAGTATCAGTCATTATAAGTCCATCAACACAGTGGATTTTACCTGTTACCATGAGACAGCAGCCCTTTGTGATTTCATTAGAATGTAGGTCAATGGGGCAACTCGGTTGAACTTTCTTGAAGGTTTATGTTTGGGTACTTAATTAAATGACACCATTCTATAATAAGGTCTATCTAAAATGTTTGTGATTAAATCTCTTTGGATAGAGAACTCAAAAATCTTGCAGGGAACTTTGCCTGTAAGTACCAAGTTTACTTCAGAGCTCCAATGTATTATTTAGGATCCATTCTATGAGGGGAAAATGGAATTATTTGAAAGGATTTGTTGGATTTAAACTGTATTATCAAATAGAGAGATGTTTTCTGAGGTTGGCTTTAGAAACAGCTAAGCTTTCCAAAATGAGTACTTCAAAAAGACTTGAGAAGATTTGGTAAAGATATATACTTGATGTGACCCCAAAACATGCTAGACTATGTGGTTGACAGAGTATTTATTCAATAAGCTTCTGTAATACTTTCAGGCCTTGGTAATGGGAATTGTTTTCAAAAAGCATATGAATGACATAGTCTTTGCTTGTATTGGTTTTATATGTAAAGGTTTAACTTCTGTACACCACACATGCTTTTGGTATTTTCACTGTCTCCATAGTATACTAACTATTGTGTTTCTAAACTGCCCACTATCCTGAATTTGAGAAGTTACAGTTCTCCAGCCCATGTGGGAAACTTGCCAAGTTATAGTAACTTTAGATGAATGGGATCCCTCTTTTCTTTTGCAACATTTGATGGTGGCAAGTTCTAAGCGCCATGTGTCACATAAAGTGCATGGCAGTAGGGTGGTATCTAGATGCAGAAGCATGAATATGAATAATGGAACTGAAGAATCTATAATAAGTTACTGCAGGTGGTGACTCCAGAGGGAGGCAGTTCCGTGTAAAAACAGCACCAATTAATGACAGATGAAAAAAAAAAAAGTAGAGAAAAATTCCTTTGGCACTTCTAACAACCTAAGTCACCCAGGCTATAAAAATCTTGAGTATTTTAATATGCATTGTGAATTTTAATTTTTTGTAATACCTTTTGAATGCTTTAAACTAACTTTTTCAGAATAAAAAATTTGCATGCTCTGTAAAATAGTCTTCCATACTTTGAAGCAGTGATTTTCAACCTTTTTCATCTCATGGCCACATAAACTAATACTAAAATTCTGCAAGCACACCAAAAATACATTTTTGCCAGTCTGACAAAAAAATCACTTTAATTCATTCACACCAAATGGCTATGGTTGTTTTGGCTGTTGTAATTTTTTTTATTTGACAATCTAAAGGAAAGAGGTCAGTGCCCCTGACTAAATAGGTATGGCAGGTTTTACAAAGTCTTGCGGGCACAATGGTTGAAAATCACTAGTCTAGGAGGAAAAATCAGGATGATACAGGTCTAGTCAGATTCTGCAACGCTGTATATTAGAGAATGCTTCTATCATCCCATTAATCTGATATTCTGAGATAATATTTTTATTCTTTCCAATTCACAAAGAACTCTTTTAAAGAAACGGTGTTTATCGAAGCTCATTAAGCTAGCCAGTAATTTCACTAGGAACTTTTTGTTTGAGTGTTTCTGTTCTACCCTTATTTAACAGGGTAAGGTCACACAGTCTCAAACTAAGCGTCATTCTGCATATCGTCCCTCTGATCTCACAGTCTGACCCCACAACCTCATTGTCTAGCGATGGTTTCCCTGGAGTCATTGTGAGCCGTGATTTGACACAGGATCAGTTGATCTGTCTGAAAGTTCTAGCCTCCCAGACTATCATATTCAAACTACAAGGCAAATATTTCTGAGTAATCACGAGTCCTCCCTTTGCTCTTCAATGTATTCAATAAGATGTATCTTCCAGAATTCTTGAAGAATATTGTGATCCTTAATGAGAAGTTTTCTTGAAGAGATCCGTAGAAATTTTACCTAGCGCTTCACATGGAAATCTTCCAGACGTTGTATTTCTGTATCCTCTTCCTCTCTCCAGTTTGATTCACAATGTCAGCGCCCACTGACATCTCTGCTCCACCGTGTCTCCAGCCTCCTGACCGTGGCGCTTGTCTGCATCTTCTCCCTCCGCCTTGGGTCCTCTCCCCAGCAGCACTCAAGCACCGGCCGCCTGACAGATGAAACTCCTGCGCTTTTTCCTTTTATCATTAAGCAACATTTAATCGACTAATTTTACAACTATTTGACAAGCTATTACAAAAAATTGTTGCATCTTCACTGAAATAAATTGCTTTTGCAAGTAAAAAAATTCACTGAGCAAGGTGTTAAATGTATTATCACATAGCATACTCTAAGTGTGAAATTTGTTTCATCTCTTTTCTGATGACACCATCTTGCCGAAAATGCTGGCAGACATTTTCCTTTGAGGGACTTCCACCATTCCCAGAGGGAATTCTTATTTTAGCCAGTACCACGGCTTGATGCTACTGACCTTTCAATAATGCCTATCATGGGGAATTTTTTTGTCTCCAAAAATTGTGAGCTTGTTTGCTAAGGATTTGCACAAAGTTTTTCTTGTTTTAGGAATTTTGTAGATTGTTGCTCGTACTTTATATTTGAGAGAACACAGAGTCCTATTAATTTTTCAATATTTAAAATATTTTTCTTTCACTGATGATTTACAACTGAGTAGAAAAATATGTCCAGCTGTTTTTGTCTTGTATAGTAAATAGGTTTATGAGTTTGTCATCTGATGCAGTGTGCACAGGGTGGGCCAAAAGTAGGTTTACATTTGTTCATACACCAAACAATACAATAATCACAAATAATAAGAGACGAATAAACTCTGTGTTTCGTGTGCTCACAACTATAAGCCTATTTTTGCCACACCCTGTGTTGGTATACTGGCTCCTTTTTAAGGTTAGAATTTCTAATTTATCACATACCTCTTGAGCTTATAGAATATTTTTCATGTAATCAGTGACATATACATAATAAGATATGTCTTTACTCTGAAAAGCTGAAGTGAAATAGAAGGAGTTAGAATACCTGGCAAGGGGCCAATTTTACAGTGGTTTTTAAGTGCCCCTGAACTGAGTAACGCTGGGACACAGACTGCCAAAAAGTGCTATGAGTTGTCAAGTTAGGAAACTAGTGACAACAAGGCATGTGTCTGAGGGGGAAATAAAAGCTGCTTACAGTAGTCACCTTCTATTTTTTAAAAAAAATTTTCAATCCTCACCTGGGCATACATTCACTGATTTTGTAGAGAGAGAAAGGGGGAGAGAGAGAGAGAAGAGAGAGAAACATTGATATGAGAGAGAGACATCAATCAGTTGCCTCCCATATGCTCCCCAACTGGGGGTCCAACCCACAACCTAGGTAGATACCCTGACCAGGGATTGAACCTGCAACCTTTTGTTGTATGGGATGATGCTCCAACCAACTGAGCCACCTGGCCAGGGCAGTCACCTTTGTTGTATCTTCCTTATTTATGAATATTCTGTATTTGGCAGGGGAAACAGTGGAGGTGGTATTGGTTAACTTGAGAAACAGGAATGAAATGAGTAGTGGGTTTTCACTGTGCAGTGATCTCTTGTATGAAAATCTGCTTTAAAGACAGGCTTTCAAAAATCCACACCTACGTGCTATTTTAAATAACTATTATAACTGTCATAAGCAAATATTAATGATGAACTAACTCAACCATTCAGATATATTCAATTTTGGGTGTTGTTACATAACACAGGCTAAAATGGCCAGCTTTTTTTTTTTATTTTTTAATTTAAAAAATTTTTTTATTGTTGCTGGAATACAGTTGCCTCCATTTTCCCACCACTACTTTCCCTGCCGCACCCACCCCCACCTCCCACCCTCAACCCTGCCTCCCTTTGGCTTTGTCCATGGGTCCTTTATACTTGTTCCTTGACGGCCCTTCTCTTTCTTTTTCCCATTACCCACTCCCTCCCCTCTGGTTACTGTCTGTTTGTTATTTATTTTGATGTCTCTGGTTATATTTTGCTTGCTTGTTTGTTTTGTTGATTAGATTCCATTTATAGGTGACACCCTATGGTATTTTTCTTTCACTGCCTGGCTTACTTCACTTAGCATAGTGCTTTCCAGTTCCATCCATGCTGTCTTGAAGGGTAGGAGCACCTTCTTTCTTTCTGCTGCATAGTATTCCATTGTGTAAATGTACCACAGTTTTTTGATCTGCTCATGTACTGGTGGGCATCTAGGTTGTTTCCACCACTTGGCTATTATAAATGCTGCTGTTATGAACATTGGGGTGCATAGGTTCTTTTGAATTAGCATTTCAGGATTCTTAGAGTATATTCCCAGTAGTGGAATTGCCTGGTCAAAAGGCAGTTCCATTTTTAGTTTTCTGAGGAAATTCCATATGGATTTCCACAGTGGCTGCACCAGTCTGCATTCCCACCAACAGTGCACTAGGGTTCCCTTTGCTCCACAACTTTGTCAGCACTTACTGTTTGTTCATTTGTTTATGATGGCCATTCTGACCTGTGTGAAGTGGTATCTCATTGTGGTTTTAATTTGCATCTCCCTGATGGCTAGTGATGCTGAGCATCCTTTCACATGTCTCTGGGCCCTCTGTAGGTCCTCCTTGGAGATGTGTCTGTTCAAGTCCTTTGCCCATTTTTTAATTGGATTGTCTTCCTGGAGTGGAGCTATGTGAGTTCTTTATATATTCTGCAGATCCAACCCTTGTCCAAGGTATCATTGGCAAATATATTTCCACCTACAGTCAGTTCTCTTTTCATTTTGCTGATGTTTTCTTTAGCCAGGCAGAAGCTTTTTCCATTTTGTTTTTTAAGTACTCTGTTACTTTTATGATCCCACGTTCCTTTCTTGACTTTCTGTGATCAAATAAAATGTCTATGGCACCAAGGGAGAACAAAATCCAAAGCCCCTTATATTCTTCTAAATCATCAGCCTTAAACCAAAAATCTTGAAAACGTCTCTTTCACAGTGAGGGATTAATTCTAGTGATCAAAACGCCGGAGCACACGTGTCAAACACAATGAAGCCCAGCATTTGTATTATTACAACGTCGATATGATACCTCTGTTGTCCTGGAAAACTGGAACCGTCAATGGGATTATCAATACTGGTATTTTGCTTTATTTAAGAAATTGATTGCTTTGACATTGCAGAATGAAGAAATAGACTTCTCGCAAATTAATAACTCTACTCTCTCCCGTGCGCCCTGCCCACACCTCCATGCCCTGGATAAACACTACTTTTTACTACTTGCCTAGCTAAGAGACTCTAACGCTAGGTTTGAGCAGCTGTTGCTGACACACCATTCCATCCTAAATGTCCTGTCTCCTCTTCAGCAGCTCAGCAACAGTCTGAGTACCCACCCAATCATGCAAACATTGTTTGGATAGGGATTAATGGAGAGCACTCGCCAGCAGATGACAGAAGGCTGCTGAAGCATGTCTACACTTTGAAGTTAACAAGAATTCTTCAGGGGAATAGTTAGCAAAGCCAGAGAAACTGACCAGTGCATGTGGCTCCCAGTATTTTGTGTCATGTAAGGAAGTCAATAGTAATTTGGAGGGCAATAAGTTAATAATAAAATAAAAGTAAAATAATTCAAGGCAGAGATAATGTTGCAACAAGCCACAGTGAGTGGCAAATATTTTCATTTAAAATTTATTTATTTATATTTATTTATTTATTTATTTTTACACAGAGGGTAAGGGAGGGAGAAAGAGAGGGAGAGAAACATCCGTGTTTCATTGCCTCTTGTGCATCCTGTACTGGGGACCTGGCCCTCAACCCAGGCATGTGCCCTGACTGGGAATCAAATCGGCAACCCTTTGGTTCTAGGCCAGCACTCCATCCACTGAGCCACACCACCCAGAGTGCAAATACTTTTTTAAAATAAAGATTAAATTACCATGGACTGGCCTGTTTGAGATAAAATTTACAGAGAACTTGGAACTTGAACTTAATTGTTCAAAATGTATTAGTTGAATGTCTACTCTATGCCATGCACCATACTAAGTGGTTGATATGCATCATGTCATTCAATTCTCATAGGTCTAGATAGCAAATATTGTTCTATTTGACTAACAGGTAGACTGAAGCTGAGAGATTAAGGACTTGCTCAGACTAGGACATTGATGCAGATCTTGGCCAGCAGGATCTGTGTGTGTTGTAGCTGCTATAAACAAATTCACACAGACAGCAGAAGTCCTGTGGAGAAAAAGGAAGGCGTGGCCACTCTCTGAGAAAGAGAAATAGAGGGAGAGAGAGGGCAAGAGGGCCCCACCCCTGCCTGGACAGGCTTTTATTGCTTCTCTGGGTACAGAACGGTCTTCATTTACTATGCACAGGTTTACTATGCACAGGTTCACTGCAGGTGATTACCTTTTACAGGTAACAAAGGAAAGGACGCTTCTAAATACTTCAAAGAGAACGATGGTGCAGACCAAGGGGGAAAGTGGTTGAACCAGTCACGCTCCATACTGGGGAGGTTTAAAAGAATTTAGGAAGTTGCAGTGAGCCCTTGCTGCCTCAATTCAGGGTGAGGGAGTTTTAGCAAAAGCCTCATAGTGGCCTAGGTGCAATGCAGGCCTGATTCCCCACAGGAAAACCTCTCCTTGGTCGTAATCCTGTGTACTGACTCACTCCCCACTGGTTTCCATGTGGGTGCTTACATTTCCATGCCATGTGAAGCTGTTCCCTACAGGGCATGGTGAAGACAGGATTCGTAGTCAGTTATTTAGGTGGCAGAACCCTTTGTTCTTACCTATTATCCTAAGTGCCTTTCTGACTGAATCTCATTGAAAAGGTAGTAGAATATGTAGATGAAAGGGGAGGGGCAATATAATTAAAGGTATGAATGTGCCACTTCATGTGACACCATCAAATATTTAGTGAGACTGAGTATTGACAGCCTGACTATCCTAAGGCCACCTTATAAGTATTTAAATAATGAAATGGTGATGATGACTACAATATCTATTTTTTAAAATTTGATGTGTTTTTTGGTGCTGTGTTCCACACTGTGTGTGTCAGTACCATTGATGCCTCACTTCAGCTCTGTGGTCTGGAAACCACCTGAATTGCAGCAGGTAGTGGGGGGCCCTCCAGGCCTGGTTAAGATACTTGCCTTTTGTCCTAAATGGAGAGATTTTTAAGATTGTCAAGTAGTGGAAGAATACATTAAAGCTCATCCATATATTGATGTCAATATTTTGTTGTGTTTGTTTTCAGTGACCATTGTTAGTGCAATATTGTAAGTATGATAGTTTGATAAGATTAGTCTGTGCTAAGAATGGGAAGAATGGGTTTCTCATGCGTGAAAATGAGTGTGTGCCTTTGCATGTGTATTGAAAAGAGGAGCAACGTTCTCTGAGGATTTGAGAACAGACATTCATTTGGATACTAGAGTAATAATGCAAGAGTAAGAGGATAATAGCCTGAAAAACACTAACATCAGAACTGGAAAAATAGGATAGACTGTATTTGTGGAAGGAGGGACTCGAAAAAGTAAAAAACGGATCAGTTCTTGAGCCCAAGAACATAAACAAAAATCTTCTGTAGTTTTAAGCTGGGAGAAGAAAAGAGAGTTCAAAGACAGTAGTAACACCTTATCCATAGGGGAAACAATCCAAGACTCCCAGGGAATACCTGAAGCCATGTATAAACTAAACCCTATACATGGCATGTCTTTTCTATACATACATACCCGTGATAAAGTTGAATTTATAAATTAGGCACAGTAAGAGATGAATAACAATAAATAATGATAAACTAGAACAATTATAATGATACACTGTAATAAATGTTATATGACTGTGACATCTGTCTCTCTCAAAATATCTTACTGTGCTGTACTCGCCTATTTACTCAGAGGCACTTTGTGGCTTCTCTTCGGCATACTCGAATGGCCAGCACCACTCCTATGATGCTTGGGGCCATTATAACACAGAATAAAGGAGATTTGAACACAGGTGCTGAGATACCGAGACAGTTGATCTGATAACCAAGATGGCTACTATGTGATGAATGAGTGGCTAGTGCGTGCGTCATGGATATGCTGGACGAAGGCATGATTCACGGGACAGAGTGGGAAGGTCGAGATTTCATCATGCTGTTCAGAATGGAGTGCAGTTTAAAACTTATGAATTGTTTATTTCTGGTATTTTCTATTAATATTTTCAGAACACAGTTGACTGTAGGTAATAAGCCATGGAAAGTGACACTGTGGATAAGGAGGGACTAGTGTATATCCATTGGAAACTGGCTGCCATAGCAATAAAGGTCTTTCTACACACCAACCACCCCCCACCCCTAGCTGCTTTTTATCACTTGAATTTGGGTGCTAGCCTTTAGGAAATTTCTCTTGCCCAGGACCTAACGAAGGACATGTTTAAACTCTGGCTTTATTTTTATTTTATGTTTTTAAAATATGTAAAGCTAATTTCTTTTACTTATTTATTTTTTTAAGATTTTATTTATTAATTTTTAGAGAGGGAAGGGGGGGAGAGAGAGAGAGAGAGAGAGAGAGAGACATCAATGTGCGGCTGCTGGGGGCCATGACCTGCAACCCAGGCATGTGCCCTGATTGGGAATTGAACCTGCGATGCTTTAGTTCACAGCCCACACTCAATCCACTGAGCCATGCCAGCTAGGTTAAACTCTGGCTTTAAGACAGGACTGTTTATTTGAAGCATTTACCTAGCTGGAGCAAAATCAGTGGATGAGGTGCAAGTGGGGCTGGGTATGGTTTTCTCTCTGGCCTCTCAGGATGCATTGTCACACTCAGAGCAGCCGGCAGTGAGGAATGCAGCCGGCAGTGAGGAATGCAGCAGTATATAGACTAATATGGTAAACTTATTGTAAGGAGCTGCCTTCTCTCAAATCAGACTTGCTGATGTGGGCAGGAAATAAATTTAACTGCCTGCGCAAATAGATGCAAAGCTGGATTCTCTGATACAGTTTATTTTCCACCAGGTAATCAAGATTCATAAAACTCTGATTTAGGATCAGGGCACCAAGGGAGTCAACATCCTTGAGGAAAACAAAATCTTTTAATGAGAACTGTATTTCAATGGTGCTAATCTCACGAGATCTGATAAATGGACGCGGTGGAGTTGAATTTGATTTGGCTTCATTGTCCTTTCTGCCATACATTTCATTCAACATCAGGTAATCAAATACAGAAAATCTTCGCTATTTTCTCCTAACCAAGAAAACACCTCCAGTGCCCTTAATCAAAAGAATAGGAGATGAAGTTGATAGCACATTATTTTCTAAGGCTATCAGTGTCTTCAAAATTATTCTAAGTTCTTAAATCTCCTCTTCATGGCCCCAAATCAAATGAACACCTCTTTTCTCCAGTTTTCCTAGAACCTTATTAACTTCAACACAAAGGGGTGATGGCACCATCCCAAATGGGTCCTCTCCTACTGTTCTGGGTCCCGAATGCACTACCATCAATAACTTTCCAAAAACAACCCATTAAGGAAAAGGAGACTTTGAGCTGCAAAATGAGGGCTAGTAGAGAGAGGGCTGAATATAACTTTTAAAACATGCTTGTTTAAAAGCGTGACACACTTTTAACTACCCTAACCTAGCTCTTAACAAAACGCATGTGCACGTCTGGACTAAGGATCACTCAGAACTTCTAGGTCAAGCATTTTGGATTGAAAACCAAGATTGATGATGGATTCAGCTGAAGACAAATGTGCATTTTTGAAATTTGAAATAATTAATGGCACTCTTCATATTCTTCCATTCTATGTGTAAAAAGATAACCTCTTGAAAAAGACAGTCTGCCCTGTTAGACTTCATGGGAGTCTGACTCCGGGTATTTTGAGGAATCTTCTGCTTGTAACTTGGAGATCACTGGTGACTGTGTGTTTCTTTGATCAGACAAAGGTAAGACAATAGTGGGAGGGACCTACTTGGGAGGTTGAAGAGGTAGTTGTTGTTCGATGGCAGGTCAGTGTGGGAGGCTGGCTGCTCTGCATGGCGTGGGCCCAGCTCCCACTGGGAGATGCACAGGACCCACTCCCACGGATAGGTTTTCCCGTGGGGAATCAGGCCTGCAATGTACCTAGGCTGCTATGATTCTTGCTTTTTGCTAAAACTCCCTCACCCTGAATTGAGGACATTTACTGCAAAACAACTTCCTAAAAACCATGCTAAACCTTTCAAGGATGAGTGTGACCGGTCCAACTACTTTTGCCTTTTCGTTTGCAAATATCCCTCTCCTGTGATGTGATTACCAGCATCCTCTCCTTTGTTTTCTGTATAAGGTAACCACCTAAAGCAAGCCTGTGCATAGTTAATGAGGACCTTCTTGTAATGTGCTAAGTAAGACAATAAAAGCTCATTAGAGCAAGGGCTAAAGCTTTTGCTCCCCTTGAGAGAAAAGCCATGCCTTCACTTTTCCTCCACCGGATTCGGTAATCCATGTGAATGTCTCATATTCATCCATAATGAAGTGGACCCCACAGGGTCTGCATCATGTAGGGAAATGTAGAAGTGACTCATGAAAGGTAACATTTATTGTTTAAAAGATTTGGTTATGAGAACTATAATTTCTTCAGCTTTAGTATACAAAGTTAAGATGAGACAGTGATGTTTGTCAATATGTTTAGTAAGGATTTTATCATCTCCTGTTAGAAGACATTCACAAGGAGATGTGTTGTCATTATACTTGGAATAAATTAAGAATTCATTTCATGACCTGCAAAGCCCCACATGAGTGATACTCAGCTAATGTGTAGGTACCACCCATTCTAATTAAATTGGTTGCAAATGCAGCCTCAGGGTTGATAGTTTTAAAATTTCCCCAGGTGATTCAGTTGTGCAAAAAAAAAAAAAAAAAAAAGGATTAAGCAACACTGTCCTCCATAATAGAACTCTTGATTCTCTCTAATTTCAAAGTCCCCACTCCCTCAATATTCTGCTCATCACTAGTCCACTCAATATTAGAGTAGACCAAGCTCACTTCCACCTTCGGACTTTGTATGTGCTGGTTTTGCTTGAAATGTTCTGATATTGACCACTCCTTCCATTGACACATTTCAGCCTCAGTAGAGAGTGACATGGTTGCCCTTTGAAATATAGTAAGAGGACCTTTGTAATTTATAGCTAATCTAAGAAATTCCCAATCTCTATTAATTGTTATTATTTCAAGCCCTCTTTTGTTTGCTTTATGGCATTAGTCACTATTGGAAATCGTCATCAAGTCTTCCCTTTCTTTGTTTTTGACTAATAGACCTTACTACAAATAGGGAGCATTGTCCCTGGCAAACTAGTGTATCCTTGGTGCCTAAAACCATGACTGGCAATTAGTTATATTCACTTTTATGTGGTTTAAAAAATATTTTCTTTTTAAAATAACTTTCTAATTAAAGTATAGTTGATATACAGCTATAATTGTCTATGATCCCATGTAATACAATTATATTAGCTTGAGGTATACAACACAGTGATTTGATGTTTTTATATCTTACAATGTGATCACCCCACTAATTCTAGTACTTGTCTGTCACCCTGCAAATTTATCACCGTATCATTAACTATATTCCCCTTTACCTTTTTCATCCATTGTACAACCCTGTCTCTCTTGGTAGCCATCCCTCTGGTCTGTTTCCATCAGTCTGCATGCTTGTTTCTCAATGCCCTAATAGCTCCACACTTTCTGTGGATGGGGCAGTCTTGCCTGTGGGTACCACAGCATTTGCTGACTTCACATGGTTCTCCAAGAGGGGCAGTATCATGACAGCACACCATAGTGCCTCATTATATCCACAGCTTTCTCTGGCATGGTAGCCCTGCAGGCAGATACCACAGTGTTTTATGAGCTCCTCCACACTTTCTCCGAGAGGGGGTGTCCCTTTTGCTTGCAACCCAGTGGGTTTGCGAAGCAGCATTCCACTTACACACTGGGTCAATTTCTGGGTGGAGGTGCCCCTTGTATGCATGCTATGTTGCCCTCTTGCCTGCTGGATCCAGGCAGGATGGCTGGAGATGTGCCACATCATCCTGTAGGTTGGCCAGAGAACCTGAAGGGAGCTCCTGCCCATCCACACTCAGGAAAAAGGGGAACAAATGCAACTTACCAAGTCTCTCTGGTTCTGGGTGATTCCCTGAGCTCCTGGAGAGCTCTCCTGGTTCCCCAGTCTTCTCTGCAGTCTCTTTCTCCTGTTTGTTTTGCAGAAGCTGTTCAATTGGCTCACAGTTGCCTCTCACCAGGAATTGCTCTAAGTATCAGTGTACATTTGATGGATTCATGGGAGAGTGTGAGCTCAGTGCCCACCTATGCTGCCATCTTGGACCTGCTCCTCATTCCTATATGTTGAATCAATATTTGTTGAATGATTATATGAATGAATGAATGATTGAAATGTCAACTGGAAAAGACAATGCATTGGAAAACCTTTCTTGACCATGAATTATTGGTCACTGAATCCCAATGCCTGCTGTATATTATAAAATACATTTAATTTCCTTTCTGACAGCAGTTTTCTTCTCTAGGACTTAAAAAAAAAACTTTCTTAAGCAATAACTGAGACAGACTTTGGATCAAAGAAAATGTGGCACATGTGCCAATGACCAAAACAATTTCTATCAGAAAATTCAATCAAAGCTTTTTTAATCAGGGCATAAATCTTTTAGACACACATCACAGACTATCTATTACCCATCAGATCATAACTGCTGGGTTTTTTTTTTTTTGCTCTTTTCCTCCATTCATTTTGCAATTATAACCTCTCAGTGGTAGAGGAATAGCACTGAAGGAGCAGAGAGAAAACAATACCCTGAAAAAGCAGTTTTAAACATGATGAACTTGGTACTTCCAGTTTATCTCAGTCTGCAATTTCAACTCTCAAGGGACTGCATGAAATGGAATCAGGCAATGCCGATCAATAATCTGAAATTCTGTCGTAAAGGGTGTAGTATAAAATAAACATTAAGAATCACAGACGGTGTTTACTTCTCCTTCTTCTGCCAGCAACATCCTCATTTCTCTCATGCCTATAGAGCTTTTAAAATGATGGTGAGGTCTCTTTCCCTGTTCGCATTCCATATTTTTCCCGGCCCACGGGGAACATATAAAGAGAAGAGGCTGACTTTATCCAAATCAATCTTTTTAGCAACTTCATAGACTTGTCTGAAAGAGTGGCCATTTGGCACCAGGCATATTCAAAACCTGTTAAAAGAAAACTAATTGAGTAGTATTTTTTAGTACAAATGAGTAAAATCCTATGAATTCTTGGAGATTTTCATGGACATATTTGCTTAGTTCATTTAAGTTAAGTTTTAAAGTAGACAAGTTCAGGCTGGACTGGGTTATTTTTTTGAAACTCAAAGAGTTGAGGACATGGGGCAGTGAAAGTCGTGGAAGTGCAAGTAGAAGACATAAGGAAGAGATGCATATTTCATCAGCTTCTGGTAAATTGGCTTGAAAGATCTCTTAATGGTTCTCAACAATGATGTATAAAGCTTTCCACAACTTTGCCTAACCATGGAATTGATGGCCACAAA
Organism: Tonatia bakeri; assembly: GCA_004024845.1. Taxonomy (NCBI): domain Eukaryota; kingdom Metazoa; phylum Chordata; class Mammalia; order Chiroptera; family Phyllostomidae; genus Tonatia; species Tonatia bakeri. The sequence continues at coordinate 58,969 of PVIA01001889.1, forward strand.
TATAATCGGTCCAGCTCAGAAAGCAAGTATTGAGTTCTGGATGGGATTCCAAAGCCACAGCAAATGTTCTTTATAGGAGCATCTTACATAACATAAGAACAGTTCTTATAGCATTGTTCTACCAAATGTAAAAAAAATGTAGACATGTTTATAAAATTAATTCTAAAAAATGAAATTCTCATATACTCAGTTCCATAAATACTTTGAAGGTTTTTAAATATTTTAATTTTTATGATTTTTTTCAACCATGCAGCGACCCAAATACCCATAATACAAATTTAACAAATGATGCATGTTTCTATTTTCTTCAAAGGGTTCTCTCCTTTTCCAAACAAATATAAAATTGTAGATACCATTTAAACATCATCATCAATAATTCTCCCCTGCTTCTCAAAGTTAATAATTTTTTGGAAGTTAGAGGATATCATTCCCATAATTCCTATCGATCTGTCTTCTGGGACTCTTCATCTCGGTTCCAGGCTTTTTATGTTTTTGTCTCTGTGGATAGAAGCTTGGGGTAAATTTACTTACGAGCCATGTGGGTTTGAGCCAGTCACTTAACCTCTCCCTATAGATCAGCTTCCTCATTTGTAAAATGTTGACAATAGTGCTGACCCCACAGGGTTCTTAGAATATTGAGTCATTTATGAAACACTTGGAAAAGAACCTGGTAGAAAGTAAGCATTTACAAACATTGGTGAGTTAAATTATTAAATAATATATTTTAATTCATTATGCCTTTGTCTCCAAATTAGAGTTTATCTATCTATTTTGGTTTTCTTTATACTTTCAGTATTTTCTTCACTATGAATATTTCTAATTCTTTCTTTTTCACATTCTATTATTTTTTATTTATTTATGCCTCTGTTTCACAAATTCTTATCCTTTTAAAATAGATGTTCTCCTTTTATTTAGTTGTTTTATAGACTTGTACAGAAGGTTCCATGAAATATATTTCATCTGGAATAAATTCCTCTTATTTGTGTGTTGGTTATCATTTTTGTCAACTCTTTTATTTTACTTATTACTTATTAATTTTTTTCTTGGGTCTTTCCTCAGCTTCTCTCCAAGTCATCTACCTGCCCACAAATGTATGCTTTAACAGTGACCAGTGTCCTTTCCATATTTTGCTTCACACGCAGACATAGGTTTTGTAACATACTTTTTAAAAGGTTCTTATTATAGTATAGTTGGCACACGATATTATATTATTTTAGGCATACAGAATAGTGATTCAACACTTGTGTAACTTACAATATTAATACCACACTAAGTCTAGTAGCCATCCGTTACTGTGCAAAGTTGTAGCCTTATTATTGACTATGTTCCCCTTCATCTTTCCCCATCCCTTTGCCCCTCACCCCTGTGGCAAAACACTAATTTGTTCTTTGTTCCTATGAGTCTTTTTTTTAACAGATTTTGTTTATTTTCAGAGAAAGGGCAAGGAAGAGAGAAATATAGGGAGTGAAATGCCAATGTGAGAGAGAAACATTGATCAGTTACCTTCATACTCTCCCAACCAGACTGAACTGACAACTTTTTGCTTTGCAGAATGATGTCCGACCAACTGAGCCACACTGGTCAGGGCTCTACGAGTCTATTTTTGTTTTATTTTGCTACTTTGATTTTGTAAAAATTTCTCCATATTAAGTGACATGATTCATTATTTGTCTTTCTCATCTGACTTATTTCACTTAGCATAATACCCCCCAGTTCCATCAATGTTGTTATAAATGGCAGAATTTTATTCTTTTTGTTGCTGAATTATCATTCTGTGGTGTGTGTGTGAATATCACACATTTCTTTATCCATTCATCTATTGTTGTACACCTGGGTTGCTTCCCCTTTCTTAGCTATTGTAAATAATGCTACAATAAATGTAGGGGTACATTTTTCTTTCCCAATTTGTGATTTTGTTTTCTTCAGATAAATACAAAGACGTGGGATTGCTGGGTCATATGGTAGTTTGACCCTTTTATCAATATGTAATGTCCTTTTTTGTCTCTTTTCACACCTTTTGTTGTAAGGTCTATTTTGTCTGATGTAAGTATCACTACAGCAGCTTTCCTTCCAAATTCCATGGACTATCTTTTTTTACTCCCTCACTTTCAATCGTGCATGTGTTTCAACCCAAAGTGAATCTCACCACAGGTAGCGTAGAGATGGGGCCTTTTAAAAAAAAAAAAAAATCTATTCAGCCGCTCTAGGTCTTTTGATTGGAGCATTTAATCCACTTACATGTAAAGTAATTACTGATTGAGTTTATTGCCATTTGGTTAAATTTTTTTGGTCATTTTTTAGTCATATGTTCCTTTATTAATCATTTGCCTCTTGGTTTGCTGGTTTTCTTTAGTGTTTGGTTGGAGTTCCTTTCTCTTTTTTGTGTGGGTATTTTTGTAGGTTTTTCATTTACATTTACCTTGAGGTTCATATGTTTCAGATGAGATTGGGTGCATTCAGGGTGGTATGGCCATAGATAGAGTTTCATATATTTCAATCTAAATCTATAGCAGGCTATTTTAAGAAGATAGGCATTTAAGTGAAAATGCATTCTAAAAGGATTACATTTTTACTCTCCCCTTCATTCTTTATGTTTTTGACATTATATTTTATATACTTTGTTTTGTGTATCCCCTGATTATTTACTGTAGTTATACTTACTTTACTCCTGCTGCCTTTTAGGTGTTTGATTTGCTGTGTTTTATAGAACACTCATGGAAAATATTAAGAGGCATCATGTGAGGAAAGAGTCCTGTATCAAATAGTTTGGGGAAACATTGGATCAAACAAAGTTGAATGGGTTTCTCTGCTGCCAGAGAAACACGTGCAAAATGTGTATTCCTCCAAACCATTTGACAGTGGAATCCTGCCTTCCTGGGGAAACTCGTGTATCAGTATTATAAGGAAAGACCTTGGAAACACACACCTGAACTTTGCAACAAGTATCATGCACTCCTTACCATGAATTCAGCCTTCATCCATTTAAAGACCAGATATAATCCAAGTCAAGGGGCCAGGAAGCCATTATGTTGGCTCTATGACAGCTTCTTATTTTGCATACAAAACCTGGGTTCTTATCAGAAACCAAGCATCAGTCTTGACTTCCTACCCTGGCCTTTGAGCTGAATTGTCCTCCTGAGACCCAGGGTACTGACCTGAAACCTAAGTGTCCCACTGCATGGGCCTCCTACTATTTAACTCTCTCCTCAACATGTGACTCAATACACAATTTTCCATGGTATCTAGATCTTCATTCTCTGTTTAACTCTTACCCATACATAACTTCAGAAAGGAGTATAAAATAGATGACAGGGAAAATAAAGGATGTGAAAGGAACAATCATAGTTTTGACTTGGGTATTTATTGAAGAAAGACATAGAATGAACTAAAAGACTTCCTTTTCAGCCATCCGTAGTCTTCCTTATACATTTATTGCCAAATTAAATGAGTTAACATATAAGGCCATATAGTATTATGCTGGTACAGTATAGGCAATAAATGGTAGTTCACATTCCATTCTTTAAGTAAGCTCACATCTCCAGGAATTCTTTGTCTAATAGGAAAACTATCAACAAAAATAGTGAGACTGCATAAAAATGTGTGATACTTTTATGGATTAATTTATGTCTCTGAAAACAGTTACATTTAGCAGGAACCTAATATATCAAATAGCATGAAAACTAGGACAGTCAACGGTTCCAGCTTTTGTAGGACCCCTATTATGTATGAAGCATTGCCCCAGGTGCCTTATATACTTCTGCTATGTAACAATGGCACACGTCCTGGGAGCATCTTTGTGGCATCCTTGTTGCCCGTAGCCACATAGCTGTTACATGAGAGCATCTAGATGCAGACCCTGGCAACTGATAAAAGGACCCCTATTGTACTCCCTATGCTACACCTTCTCAGCACAACTCTCACTCATTAGGGAATATGTATTTCATTTAGGAGGTTTGTTAAAATTAAAATAAATGGAAAACCAAACTTAAGAGGAAAGTCCCATCATATTCTATGCCTGTCATGTCATGTTGTCTCCAGTCTCCACAAGGGCCACCTCTTCAGACATCTAGACAATTGTTATTTAAAGAAAATATCTATCCTGATTATATGTTAATGTTGGCATTGTGCATAGTCAACAATTTTTGGAGACTCTGAAGAAAAGGAGAAATGGAGATGATAGGAACTTAAGTGGGTGGAAAGCAAACAGTTAAAATGTATTGTAGAAACTGAAGTTCATAAATACCCTCAAGTAATTGTCCAGAACAAAAGGTGGGGGAGGGGGAACAGAGAGTGAGAAATACAGTGAATTCCAAGAAATAAAGGCTGGTCAAATACAAAATGTGTTTCTCTGCCAAGAGTAGAGTATTTTTGACCTCTGAACATGAGACTTATGACTGCAGGGAACCAAGAATGCTGAAAAAGATAAATAATAACTAACTGGTGGAGAAAATAAATAACATCTCAGTGGTAAATAATTCACACACACAGGAAGATTAGTACAAGTTTTGCCACCGATGGTGAGTAAATAATGACTACTGGTACAACTAAGAATTTGGCATAAGTTTTCTTTTTTTTTTTTTGGTCACTGTTGTTTAAAAGACTGGGGAGAAGCAAGGACATTGAAACACGGAAGCCTTGCGTGTGCACAGTGGTAGAAAGTGATGTATTCCACAAGAGTATCCCTCCCACCTGATTATGTAAGCCTAGTTGAGCTGTCTTCAAAGTGATCAATAAATCTGACAGAGATGCATTTGCCAATTATTTCCAATCAATGCAAAAAAAATATGTGTTAGAGTAGAACAAACAAATAATCAAAATTTTCCTCTCTCCTGAATACCACAATTATCTCAGAATTTTCAAAACAATTCATTCTTTCTCAGCCTCCAATAAAGGTTTCTCATGTTATTATTCACTGATAAAAATTTAATGTGTATTAAAGTCATAGAATCTTACAACTGACAGTTACCTAAGAAATTGTCTGGAGTCTAGAATCAAGACTGTCTTCCTCATTAGGAAATTGAAACCTGTTCAGGCTGTGACTCATTGAAGCTCATGACGTCAGTTACTAGGTCTTCAGTGAGCCTTTTGTATTACATCAGAAATTATCATTCCATTGGTTTGGGTTAATCTCTCTTTCTTCTTCCCTCTATTCCTCCATTTCTCCCTTCCTTCCTCTCTACCTCTCTTCCCCCACCCTGAACAGAAGAAATTAAAGAAAATAACTAGGCACTTAAATGGAGTGAAAATAATATTTCTGATGCTTTTTAAAAAATCTTTGTATGTATGCAAATGCATTACACCCTAAGTTGTATTGGGATCTTTTGAACTATACTCATGTTAAAATAATATAGACCCAAACTGTAATTAAGACATGATAAGTTATTGCCCTGGCTGGCATAGCTCAGTGGATTGAGTGTGGGCTGCGAACCAGGCATCACAGGTTCGATTCCCAGTCAGGGCACATGCCTAGGTTGCAGGCCATGTCCCCCAGCAACCACACATTGATGTTTCTCTCTCTCTCTCCCTCTCCCTTCCCTCTCTAAAAATAAATAAATAAAATCTTAAAAAAAAAAGACATGATAAGTTATTTATAATTGTTGAGATACTTACTTACTTTTACATTTAAGCAGTATGTAGTTTAGCTCTTTAAAAATATGCCCATATTCTATCCCATGTATGTAAAATTAATGTTAAAAATGAAAAAAAAATTAATGGAACAATGTTCTAAAAAGTAAATAGAATCAAAATTATTAGTGATATTTGAATAGATTGTGTTACACAATGATTTAAAACAGCGTTGGCTTAAATCTGAAGCAGAAAAAATATAAAGCCTGAATATGATCTTACCAAAAGGACCTCAGCTTGGTGGTCAGTTTTGGTTTTGCATGTGAGACTTGGCGAGGTTTGGTGGTTTATGCTTATAAACGGAAAGAAAATCAGTACACCATACATTTACCCCATACATTTATCTCTTTCTGCTTAACATGGCAGTAATGGTAATCTCCGGGCAGGGTTTGTAGTGAACCTTTTGACCTGTCTTGAACGCTAGCTCATTGTTCACTATGAATATCCCTTGGTCCCTTTTTTCCCCCTTCTGCTTCAGTTTCACTGCCAGTATGCTCTAAAATCAATTTGCAGAAAAAGCCATTTTTATATCATCCATTCTTTTGAATTTAATTGTATGATATCCTGGAATTTTTTTCATATTCCTTTTCTCTGTTTAATTTGCAAGTCAGACATTTAGAAAGGCTTCATTTTACCTACCTGTTCTGCTTGTGTTTTGGAAAAAATCAGACACATATTTGCATCCATTTGTTGTATATCAAGACATGGAAGATGGATAGATAGTATTTTGCACCTTGAGGTTTGGCAATGCTGTGTAAATTTAAAACATAAAAGCATTTCAGTTGCTTAATCTTTTCTTTCTCTTCCTTTCCAATGCCCAGTACATAAAATCAATCTACATAATTTAATTGTAATTTTGATGTGGTGGTGAGAGGAAGTAGGCACAGTGTTAACCTACTCCACCATCTTGACTGGAAGTCTATAAAAATAAATATTGACTGGATTAATATATCCATGCATTTTTGTTGTTCCATCTTAAATTAATATTTGGAGAATACAATCTAATGTTCAGAGTCAAAGAGGAAGAACATTGACACATATTCCCTATGTATTGAGGCTGTCCTGACTGAAAAGCATCGTAATGTTAGTAATGTTATTGTTAAACCTCGGTTCCTGAGCCAGGCTGCCTTGTTCAAAATCAGCCCTTGTAGCTGTGTGAATCTAAGAAAGTTACTTAAACCCCCTTGCTCTGTTTTCCTCCTACAGAATATGGATAGTTGTAGAATCTTCACTGTAGCTTTGTTTTGTGATTTAATAACACCATACTGGTAAAGCCCTTAAACTAATAGCTGGTACATTATGAGAGCTTAGTAAATATCAGTTCCTCTTATTATTGGAGACTTATATTTCTAACAAAGTTATCTCTGGTTCTAGTATACTACCCAGTTGAATCCTTTGTGGAAGAAATTTTAGTTTGGCAGAAAGCAAAGTCCTGCAGTTAGGAAGATCTCTTCTCTATGAATGTGAAAACCTACTACTGAATATACAGGTTGGGCTTCAGAAACAGTGATAGAGTCTCTGAGTTTAATGACCTTCCGATTCAACATGGAATTGGGAAAACATTAACAGTAAAAAAATATTCTCAAGTTGTGCTTTTCATCAAATTGCAGTTATGCCAAATTTTATTGTTTACTGCAGGAAGCTCAAAGATAAAGTACAGTAGACTCTTACAAAGTTTACTTTCTGCTCTGGAGGATAGCCTTACAGACCATCACAAGAGAATGATGTTTCATTACTAATTTTATTTAAATATTATGCCTTTAAATAAATAGTACTGGAGGCTCTTTTCAAAGGTTTTAGGAAACCTGGAGCCAACTGGTATGTGTTTTTGTACGTGTGTGTATCATCAGTATACTCACCATCCTGGCTAGACTTGCATCTCTCTGCTTAGAGCAGGTGACAGGTAACTTTCATTCTTGTACCCCCAAACCCCACTTGTCAGTCCATGTATTCATTTCCAATTTTGGTACTTTCTGTAATAATACATGCTGATTCAATCCCCTTTTATAAGTGTATTTTTCAAGGTAAAGATAGCATTTTTGTTTTCATTCCCATCTAATAAATAACAGAAAAAGTAGAAAACATTGGTTTTTGCATTACTCTAAGTAAAATCACTCTAAGTTTCTACACTTCAATTTCAGGGATAAAAGATCAGGGAGATCATTGCTTTGGTTTATCTCCTCCTCTTTTCCCAGGAATTGTCTTACTTCCCACATAAATACACATATAAAAATGCATGTTCAAGCTATTTGATTGTCCTCTGTGGAAATAGTGTTTTTATTTATGGTTATGAATGTTAACAATTTCCTTGTAACAGAGAAAAAAGATCAAAAGGTTTATTTTTACATGTTCTAAATGGTTTAATATAAAAAAGACATTTTTATATGTAAAATAAGTAAGAAAGTGCTCGTTTCCTGTCAATTCTATACCAAGTAAATGGCGCAAAACCAATAATCTTTTAATAGCTTCAGAATCTCTGAATGCTCTTATTTCATTTTTGCAGACTGTGGCAAACTAAATAAGCTGTTTTCTTTCTGTTTTATAAATTGTAGCATACTGTAAAAGGCTCTAATGAAGACAGAGATTTTTGTTGGTGGTGGTAGTGGTGGTGCTTTTTAAGGAAGAGTACTTTTTACAGAGTTTGTGTTCATTAGAACCAGAAATATGTTAATTGCCGGTAAATATTTGGGAGAAATGTCCTCCCAAAGGTAATCAGGCAAAATATCCACTTTGTTCCTCTTTCCTTCCTTCCATGTGCCTGGCCAGCTCTAAATGTAACCCTGCAGGGTCCTCCCCGGCTGGGTCAGCGCCTCAGATGTTGGGAACCCACGCTGGCTCCCTCTTTGGTCCTCATTTCCTTCAGCAGATGTACTAATGGCACTGGGAGATCTTTGGGGAATTTTCCTTTCTGTTCTTCATCCTCATCACTCCCACCATCTGGTCCATTTCTGCTTCATTTCCATTCAGCAGATGTGTTCCCACCACCCCTCCCACGCTGACCTGAATGAGCTTCTCATGGTGCAGCACACCCATGAGTCTGGACACATCCAGGATCTAACACCCAGATAGGTATGAAAAGAAAGATGGTAACTGTTCAGAGTCTGTTTAAACTTCTTTATAGGCTAATGTATTTATTTATTTTTTATTTTGGCTCTACAAAATCAACATGAAAACAAAATTCTCATTTGTTGCCAAATGAAGGTCATGTTTCATAGGATCCAAAATTCTGCTCTTTTTTTGGTCAAAACATTGTGGCTCATACCAATGAAATTTGCTCAGCATTTGACATTCATGAAATACAAATGGATACTTGCTCATAATTTGTCAAGTTACCTATTATTGTTGATGCTTTACACATGTTTATACATTTTATGCAAGCTCAATAATGTACTCGTTCTTGCAGGAACACCAATATTGTAAGGTAAATTCCATCCTAAATTAGATATTAGTTCTGTTGAGAAACATGACTAAGCTATGAAACAAGTATCATCAGTTTAAGGCCACTTTTTTTAGTCCTGAATTGTAAAGTACAGACTATGAAACACAATAGAATTGAGAAGAATGTTGAATCAGTTCTGGGAGAAAGAAAAGGGATAAAAGTGGATGATGAGGGTGAGTGCACCCACTGAGATGAAAGCACTAGGCATCTGTTTGAATCCTAAATTCCATTTACATCTTATGCTGGATATAATGACCTGAGATGAATATTATAGTTTTACAAATATTCCACATTCAAACCTACTGAGAAGACAAAGATTAGATTAAGCAGAAGTTAATAAAAGTTCAGATTATATTTCAGTGTCTAAGTCTACCTTTTTAAAAGAATCTTTTGTAAAAAAAATGTGTACCTGTCTATTAACATTATTGAATCATGCATTTTGTGGGCTATAGCAATGACGAAATTCATACTTTATAAAAATTCATGTGAACTTATGTGTAATAACAGGCTTTGAAATGCCTTCTGACCTTTTGGGGCCCTTCACTGGCAGGGTGGGCACAAAAGATTTGGGGTAGACAAGTGATAGCAACAGGACCGTATTCTCTGCATGATGGTTTCCTGGACTCTATTCTTTGAAGTTGATCTCCATTGTCTCTGAGACCACATGTATTTCTTTGAAATCTGTTAAGTAAAACCATGGGTGAAAAGAATCTGAGGGCATCCCCCAGTGTAAAGAATCCCTGAAAGACAATGAACTTTGGGGTAAAAACAGGGCTCATAAATCACCTTACTGGAAGGAGGTAGTAGTTTGTATTAAATATGCATATTTCATAGTTATATAAAAAAGGGAGCTAACCATTATAGATCTATTAGAAATCATCAATGGAAGTTTCATTTCATTAATATACTTTTATGCCTAAAATTTTATCCTCAAACTATTTTCCGACTAGTGTAGTTTCTCAAAAAATGACTGCCATGTACATTAACTGCCCAGAATGTATATCCTATACTTCTTATATATTGTGAAAAAACAGAACTCCAAGTTAAAAATTTTGATTTTTTTTTCACATGAATCTAATCATCATGTAACTTTAGACCTAAGTTCATAGAGTTGAGAAACTGGAATCATTGACTTTTAGGCTTAAAGGGATTTGGTTCCACCTCCTGTCCAACTACATTTTCTTGCTTTTCGATAAGTATAAGGCTATCAAATAGAAAACTGTATCATCTTTTAAAGGTAATTGTACAGACAGAACACCTGAAAGTTCTAAACCTGAAATAAACAAAGGCACACCTGTCCATAGCATATTAAAATTATACAGTTAATACCTAACTTGTTGGAAAATATTTTTGTACAGGAAGTCTTTGAATTTAGGTACCACTCGCAGCAGAAGTAATTCACACATGGTTAGGTGGCTTCTTGTGCTTAGTTTAAATTTAATACCACATAATAGTTATAGAATTATCAGGTTTTAAAAAGCTATTGACCATGATGTGTTTTTAAATAGCCCAAAATTTCTGGGCTTGGGAACCTACTGAGAAATTTGTCTGTGGGGACCATTTCTAGGTTGCGCACAGAGAGGGCTAGATGCAGGAGTTGTTCTTCAGTGGTCTGCTGGGATGAAAGACACCATATTTGGTCAGAACTACACAGATCAAGGTAGGAAAAGAAAGTAGGAAAACAGTCAAAACCAATAGTAGGATATGTGGAATATATTGCAGAGGTAGACGCACACTAAATCATACTCTCATGCTAGTCAGAATCCATACCATCTCCTTTTCATACCTGTCCCTTGATTTTTGTCTGGAGAATCAAATGATAGAAAATATGACTCAGACTTACTTCTTCTCCCCTCTCAGTCCATGATCTTCTAGAAAAGCTAGATTCCAACCCACTCCCCACTCTACTCCTCACCCAGTCCCTGCCAGGACAGTCCCTCCTCATGACTTACCTAGATGATTTTCAGTTTTTCATCTCATGGCACACATAAACTAATTACTAAAATTCTCCAGCACACCAAAAATATATTGTTTGCCAATGTGACAAAAAAGGTGTAATTTTGATTTATGAAAAAAAAATAAATAATGAACTACTCTTTTTGCTCCAAAGTGACTTTTTAAAAGATCAGGTGCCTATATTTGTATATAAGGATTTGTGCTACCAAGAATTAACCAATCAAACACAACCTTATTATACAATGTGACCAATAAGATGCAACTCTATTGTACGACCTATATATTTATGGTTCAAGACAGGGCATTCATAGCAAATGGCTATTATTGTGTTGGCTGTTGTCATTATTTAAAAAGTAATTTTTTTGTTGTTCAAAAATAGTTGACCCCATTTCCCCCTGTTATTCTCCCTTGCCCTACCCACCTCCACCTTTCACTTGCAATCCTCCCCTCCCACCCACTGGAGGATTTGCCTTTGTCTGTGGGTCCTTTATACATGTTCCTTGACTTGATCCTTCTCCTTTTCCCCCCCATTATCTCCTTCATCCCCTCTGGTCACTGTCAGTTTGTTCTTTATTTCCATGTCTCTGGTTCTATTGTGCTTGCTTGTTTGTTTTGTCGATTAGGTTCCACTTATAGGTGAGGTCATATGGTATTTGTCTTTTACTGCCTGGCTTATTTCACTTAGCATAATACTCTCCATTTCCATCCATGCTGTCTCAAAGGATAGGAGTTCCTTCTTTCTTTCTTCTGCGTAGTATTCCATTGCATGAATGTATCACAGTTTTTTTATCCACTCATTTACTGATGGACATTTAGGCTATTGCCAGCTCTTGGCTATTGTAAGTAATGCTGTCATTATTTTGTTTGACAGTCAGTTCCATGACTAAATAGATATTGCACATTTCAAAAATTGTTGCAGCACACTGGTTGAAAATCATTGTTATAGGCAATAAGATCATCCTATTTTCCAGTGCAGGGATCAAAATGCAATGCAATTATCCAACTAGACTTCTGAGAGTCAGGTCTAGGGTTTTATTTTATTTTATTTTATTTTTTTTGAAGAGAAAGTGATCACATTTTTTTAAATTTGAGAGTAGTTTTTTAAAAGATTTTATTTATTTTTAGAGAGGGAAGGGAGGGAGAAAGAGAGAGAGAGAAACATCAATGTGCGGTTGCTGGGGGCCGTGGCCTGCAACCCAGGCATGTGCCCTGACTGGGAATCGAACCTGCGATGCTTTGGTTCACAGCCTGCACTCAATCCACTGAGCTACACCAGCCAGGGCTAGGGTTTTATTTTAACCATTGGTGTGAGTAAAGATTTTTTCTTCTGAAGTGAAGCTGTGAGTATAATGCCTGGAGCTTGTGATTGTCATTTTGCCTTGGGAGGGGAAACTCTGTCAGGGAAGAGAGCCAAGAGACAGGAGAGCAAAGCATGTTGGTTGATAAACAGGTTCTGATTGTTATTAAGTCCTTAGGTCAGTCATACCTGAAGTTAGCACTCTCATACCACATGTTAGTTTTGTGAATTAAAGAAAACTTCCCTTATTGCTTAAGTCATTTCAAGTCACATCTTCCAAAATTTGAGAATAAAAGAAACCTAACTGATATGTGAATGAGTAATGTGAGAGGACCGTTTTACTCAAAATAGCCTATGTGACTGGAAAGCTATGGGGTTGTGAGCACAAATTTCATGTACTCATTAGGGACTCTTGAATACACTGCCCCCATCGGCATGCCCAATGTTGAGCTAAGTGGGAAATACCAGAGTCTCAGCCCTGTGTTATCCATACCCCCAAATCGATAAATCCTCCTAAATTTCTGCAGGCCAGATCAATATTTGTTATTTTATGCTTAACTCCCAAGAACTTAAAGCCGCAGCTGTTGATAAAGGAATCCTAGTGATGATAACTATTGCGAAGCTGTCTGTCTCCATCCATTTCCGTGGATTTGTCAGAGTTGCAGTGCGCACGCGCGGCTGCTGTCAGCAAGTGGCTGCTGCTCTCCACCGGTAGGCCTTATGTGGTGTTTTCAGCTCACACATGGGGCAGGCCTTAAAGGGCTGGGGAGTCCATGATCCCCAGGAAGCAGCCCTCAGTCAGTGATGGAAGGGAAAAAGAGGATAAAGGTTCCAGCTTCCTAACTGTTGTGGTGGGCAACCCCAATACATGTTCCGTTCCATCGCCCAGAGGTTCCCAAGTCTTTAGCCCCAATTGGCAACAACACAATAACTCATCCTCTTGTTATTCTTTAACTCATCTTTCCTTTTTTGGTTGCTTTCCTTTCCATATCTCACTTTTCTACTTCCCTACCTTTGCTTCTGGGATCACCTCCGAAACAAACTTCTTACTCTCAAAACCTTGTCCCTAGGTCTGATGCTGTTACTATGTGGGTAACCAAAATAAACGGAGTTTTATAAAATCAGAAAAAGTAGCAGAAAGCATAACAGGAGGCACGCCAACAAAGTTTATGATAAGAAAAGCCTGAAAACTATATAATTTAGGTAAGAAGTTCAGAAGCTAGCCCCCACACAGAAAAGCTATGTCTTTTAAATTAAGGGGAAATCTTAAACTCACAAGGTCTATATGGCCATTTCCTTTAGTGATAGGCAAGACACTCCAGAGACATGCCATAGGAATTGGCACCGACCCTGGGAAGAGCCCAGGCAAGGTTCCAGGTTGCAACCCTTCCTTCTTGCAGCAGCTGCTTTGAAAACACAGGGTGTGTCTCATAGTAGGTTGGCTCAGCTTGATTCAATGATACGCGATGTGTGTCCACATGATAAAAAAAAAAGAAAAGAACTCCAATCTTAGTGGGAAATAAACACACAGGGGGAAATACTTTACCTAATTCACATAGGCTCTGTTGGAAAGTGAAAGGGAACGATTTCTCTTTTTTACTTTCGTAGATTATGTTGTAGCACTGCTGTTAACTAAACAACACATACACACACACACACACGCACGCACGCACGCATGCACGCACCTGAAGGATTTTAATCCAAAGTTAAATCTTTTAAGGGAAGGGAAGAATAGACAGTACTAAAGTATAGGAAAATTTTAAAATTTGTTCAAAGGAAATTCTTGACAATCACAAGCTATTTTAATAGCTGTCTGATAAAGGACAAAAGACGTAAGACATTATAGGTGGTCTAATGCAATTACTCATGATTGAGTTGATACTGTTCAAGGTAGGGCACTTTATTTTTTAATTTTTTAAAATTTTATTTTAATTATTGTTCAAGTACAATTTTCTATGTTTTACTCCCATCCCAGCCCACCCACCAAGCCCTCCCCACCCCCCTCCCATTTCCACCGCCCCTAGTTTTTGTCCATGTGTCCTTTATACTTGTTCCTGTAAATGGTTACTTTATACTCAGGTAGTGCACTTTATCTTTTATTCAAAAGAGACTGGAATTTTTTCCCATTGTAGAAATGGATAAAAATGAGTAACAAAAGGTAATGTTCCAAGATCATTATCTATCTGGTAGGAACTCAAAATTATTGAGTCAACAGTGGTGCAAGGTATTATAAATGTGAAGTTTGGGGGACTTTTTAACAGAAATATTGGGGTGAAAAATCGATGTATTGTTTTTAGAATAACTAAGTTATCTGGCCAAAACAAGACATATCCAGATTCATTCTGGAGATCATAAAAACTAAATTAAAAAAAACCTTAATGTTAGCCACAGTTTTTAACATACTTAGTTCAAGAGATTTCTAGATCTACCAGAAATTGAAACTTTAGTTATACAATTAATTCTACTATTCCCACTGAAATGCTATCATGTAATGCTGATTTTGATTTAACAAGCACATTTTCCCCAAAACAATGGAAATAAGACTCATATGGAAAAGAACGACTTCCGGGGATCAGATCACCACCTTTTAAGTTAATTTAGGTTCTCTTTGGTAAAATTCTATGTGAAAATATTTTCACAAAATTAACCTTATTTAACTTATATCACTCTCTGCAATGCATCATGTTGTTTTTTTCAATAGGGTTATCAAGGTGCTCAAAGATGTTCTGGATCAGGCATGGTCTCAACTTTCCATCTTTTCTTTGCATGCTTTTCTTTCCCTCCCACAACACAACTCAGATATTTTGTTTTTTCCCCCTGTTGGAATGGTGGTGTTAGCACTTAATATTTAATATAAAGCACCTCATCTTTTCTGCAGCCCTTCCTCTTTCTTGCTAGTTTTGCTTTTACCTTTCTAGTTGCTGATCTTCCATGTCCTTAAACAACCATTTTTACTACATTTAGTTTAAATAATGCTTTTCCAGGTGTTCTGACCTTAGCCTTGTTTTCACCTTACTCTGTAGCCTGTAGGTAGTATCATAACATCAAACCTATGCTGGTAACTATTTTCCCATTTTATATAAGAAGACATTGATACACAGAGAAGTTAATAAAATTGCCCAAGGTCATCTATTCAATAAGAATCAGAGCTAAGCTTTTAACAATATTCATGTTTCTTTTACCATACCACATATGTCTCTAGGGTAGGTTGCCTAACAAAACCCACAATATGTCTGCGACTTTGACAATGTTTATTTCTCATTGTTGTTACGTGTTCCTACCTTTAGTGAATGCCTCTGCTTTACACTGCAGCTTCCTGGGACCCCTGTTGACAGAGGCTCTGCCATCTGAACAGTGGCTGGTTTTGGTGGTGGGGAGAGGAAAATGGGGGGGCTGAGCACCAATGATTAAAAACTTAAATAGTGATGTGGGACATGCCTCACTTTTGCTCACAAAGCCTTGGCCAAAGCAACTCGTATGACCATGATTCCAGAGGAGGAAAGCCAGGTCATGGTGGGTGGAGGTAATTTCTAGCCACAGTTTCCCTGTGAGGTGAAGTACTCATCATGCATTTGATGATTGTAGTGGAGGCTTTTCACTTTGGCTACCAGCCCCATTAGCTCCTCTCAGCAGCACCACCGTTATCAGTGGGGAGGATTTCCTCTCCCCCGTTCCGTGTGGCCTTATAAGGCGGATATATAAGTGAACAGATCTTCCCTACTACCTTAGCAGAGCAAGTGGCCAGACACAGAATCTAAACGGGAAGGGGGATGGAAAACTCATTCATCCGGACAGAGCCAACTGGTTCAACCATTTCTAAGCAAATCCCACCCATCCATTCCAGGAACTCCTCATGGGCTTTTAGTATGTTCTTTGTATATGATAGTAGAGCTTGATTCTTTTGCTTACAACCAAAGAACCCAAACTTATACATACTATGTATTAATATTCTGAAAATATGCTGGGGGTAACTAGGGTATCCAAATATGAAGGTTAGGATGTATGTGTCATTATGTAAAACTAATAGAATAAGATTCAGAAAGAACCTAATAATGAATTTGATATTAATTTATATACTGGTTTGAAATAATGCAGTAAAAAATGTCAAGAAACCATAAGAAAGCCAATGAAAGCCTCCAAAAGAAAGAGGTACAGTGACTCCTTTGCTATACAGTGCTTCACTCCGATTGCTGAGCACCTGGGTTGGAATCAGCTTAGTGATAATAAGATAAGCACTTCACTAATGGGATTCTGAATGAGCAATTTTCATATTAATGGCTTTCTCATTGTATTAATGAAAGCACAATTTGCCACTATAACGGGGACATCACTTAAATTAGATCAAAATTGCTAACATGATCAGGGGTGTTACTACAGCAAAAACTACTATATGTGCTAATGGATTTCCTGTCTCACTAACAATGTTCTTATATCCAAAATTTGTATCACATTAGAAAAAACAGTGCCATTTTATTGACTGCTTGATAATGCCACTTACTGGATGCACCAGCCACAGCCGCCACATTGGCTTTGCATGGCTCTGGCAGCAGCTCAGCCTAAGCCAAATAGAAAGGAAAATTCCACACACCGGACCTAACGATGAACACCGTATCGACTGAGCTCCTTCACCTGGGATTGTTGTTTTCAGTCAACTAACATACATTATAAACTATTGAAGGAAAACACTATAAGAAAAAATTGAAACATTAGAGTCATATACACAATAATGGCATTTTTCTCTGTATTAGTTTGTTAGGGCTACTGTAACAAAGTCGCATAAACTGGGTGGCTTATCCCTGACTGGTGTGGTGCAGTGGATTGAGCGCTGGCCTGTGAACCAAAGGGTTGCCGGTTTGATTCCCAGGCAGGGTGCAAGCCTGGGTGTGGGCCAGGTCCCCAGCTGGGGGCGTACAAGGGGGGAGCACACATGGATGTTTCTCTCCCTCTCTTTCTTCCTCCCTCCCCCTCACTCTGAAAGTAAATAAATAAAATCTTTAAAAAAAAACCCAAAGTCCCATAGACTGGGTGGCTTACACAACAGAAATTTATTTTCTCACGGGATTGGAGGCTAGGGGTTCACGATGACAGTGTCAGCAGACTTAGTGCTTTCTGAGGGCCACGAGGGAAGGATCATTTCCAGGACTCCACCCGGCTTGCATATGGCCATTTTCTGCCTGTCTGCCCTTGTCTTCCCTCTGTACGTGTCTATGTGTCCAAACCTCCCCTTCTTGCAAGGATGCTAGACATACTCAATTAAGGCCACCCTCATGACTTCCTTTTAACTTAATTACCTCTTATAGGCATGTCCAAATATGATCACATTCTGATCTATTAGGGGTTAGTATTTCAACATATGAATTCGGGAAGTGCAGTACAATTCAGCACATTAACTTCCTTAAGTTTTAATTTTCCAGGCATGTCAGGCATGTATAAAAATATACTTAGGAAATGTTTTTATGTAAAGTTTAGCCCAGGTGAGGTTATCAAGTTATTTACACTTATTTAAAGTATTCTGAAGGATATAGTATATAAACATCCCCCAAAACTAAGCTTGCGCAAGAAATAGGTTGACTAGTGGTATTTAGCTCACTATTTATATAATGAAAGGTAACTAAAGGCTGGTATTAGAAATAGCAGGTGCACTATATGTGTACACAGGGGAAAACTTCAAAAAGAAGACACGTTTAAATAATAGGTGGCATGGTTTCTAATAGTTTTATAGGTATTTGTATTCCCTCGCAATAGCAATTCCCTAATTGCTATTTAGCTAAAGAGATCATATGACTTAAATACTCTGATTTTAAGAATTTTGTTTCATCCCATTCTATAAATTTTGAACTTTGAAATACAGAGAGAAATCCCAATATATTGGTATTTAATATTTGGAACCTTATAAATTAAAGTAACCTAATTTTTGCTTTGTGTTCGAACAACCATTTTTTCTGAACACCTTCTTTTACCTCTAGCTGTGAAAGATGAAATCAGTAATTAGGTTTTAAAACAATTTGGTTTAGCTTTTTCCCCCTCCAACATTTTATCAGTGTTGATGAAAGTAAGAAGAGAAAACGTGTTTAATATTATTTATTTTCACTTCTACATCTTTTTATTGTGTACAAACCAGGGAGATCACCAAATAATAAAAGGGGCATAAAAATGACATGAGGATGAAGAGGAATGAGAATGTTAGGTGATTTATAAACTTAAAAATCATAACAATAAGAATAAATCGATTTTATAAATCTAGATTTTTCAGTTGATTTTTAAGTTGTATTTTTATATGAATGGATAGCCTATATGTCTTTTTAGTAATGTAATCAGTTTTTAACAAATGTTTCATCAACAATAACTGTGGAGAATCATTTTAGTGTTTGTTTGGTTCAAAAGGAAGATCTGGGTTGTTGACTGGACTCTAACTTGTACCAACTTACATAAAACATTTGTAACATGAAAAAACTGGGTGCAAGCTGTTTAATTGTGAAATGATATAATGTAACATAATCTGCAGAGCATGTACTTGAATACAGTGCATGCAGATTTGCATAGTAATGAATCCACAAATAAAGTGTAAGCACAGAAGTGAAAGCTTAAAATGAAATAAGATATTGCCAGTAAGAAAACATGTGGCTGCATCACATCAAATTTAAATGGAAACTCTTCCTCTGAAAATCATTCTAAATGCATTTTTATACATAAAAAGAATGGTATTTGGGGAAAATATTTTCTAAGCTTAGTGTGTAACAGATTGTATTATATTACACATTTTATTCATGACTTGAATAAGAATCAATAAATGGCTTCAATAATAGTATTTTTCATTAATAATATTATTCCTTTCATAAAACATCTTCATGTATAAAACCAAAGAAAAATACATAGATGTATCTTTACATGCTTTTTACATGCATTACCTTATGTAATCATCACAAATATACAGGACAATAAAAACAATCCTCAATTTCTAGATGAGAAAACTCAGGCAGAAAGAGATGAACTCTTTCTCAAAGTCATTCAAGTATCAAATGTAAAGTACAGGGCTCATTTGTGGGAGCCAGTCAGCCCTGAACCATCAAGCCATGTCGTCTCTGTGTTGTACTCACATACTACCTGTACTGACCTCTGGGAGCACCTTACAGCATTGTTATGAGTTGATGCAGTGAACTCAGAAAATGTTTGACGCTTCTCCCTGTGACACAGTCAGGAAGTAGTAGAGCCCACTTTAGGTACCAAACCATGCTGGTCCTGATCTTTGATGAAGTAGCCCATCGAAGTCAGTGTGGCTTTCTTCCCTTAAGTTCAGGGCTCAGTGTACAGGTGGGTACCTTTCTACAATGGTTCAGCCCCTCCGGGTCTTGAACTCTGAGATCTGTGTCACAGGATGATCTACAAGAATACCATTCCCACTCTGCAGAATCACTTCAAAGCACCTCAAATTTTACATGAACACAAAACAGAGGGATGCTTTGTACTGTCTCATGAAGCCAAACACTGGATGAGACATTGTAAGATCGTTTTCTTTGATTTACACAAGTCATTTTTCTCTGCCCCCAGGACTTGCAGAAATACGTGTTCACAAAGCTTTAGCAGCAACCTCAGTAGTAAAACTGATGTTTCAGAGATATATGACTGCTGGCCATGTTGGCGATATTTATCTCAGTTAAATATCATCCATCTAGTCATTAATTTATTCAACAAATATTTATTCATTTACTGTGTGAAGACATTGTTCTGAGCACTGAATTTATGGCAGTTAAAATAGGCAGAAATCTCTAGTTGCCAAGATATATTTTAATGAGGGCAGACAGTTAATAAATGGAACAAACAAGTACAAAATATAGAATGTCAGATGGTCGTAAGTGCTAAGGTAAAAAATAAAGCAAATGAGTGGGCTAAAGATGTTTGGGGACATGATATTGCAATGTTAAGTAATGTAATGAATTCATTTCTTTCTGCTGTATAACAACCTACCACAAATGTATTGGTTGAAGCAGCTCATATCATTGCACGCTTTCCCTGTATAATGAGTCCCACTAGTTTAAAATCAGACAACCAGGGAATGCCCAGGCTAGAATCAAACCCAGCAGTTTCACCCCAGAGTGTCTGCTGCCCTCACCCAGCTCCCTAGTGACATCTTTGAGAACATGATTCATGGTTCAGTTCTTTCCTTCTAGATATACCATAACGGTGGGAAAATAATAAGTTCTTAATAAATGTTTTCAGGAAGAACAGAACTCTGGGGAGAACATGACTGGAATGGCTCCCGCTGCCTCAGGAAACTGGTCTGGATCACTCACCACAAACGGCACAAACGGTCTTTTCTCTCATTCGAGAGCATGTGTGGCATCCAGCATGCAGTGCCATGTCATCAGTATTCATGGGTGACAGCCTCTGCGAAAGTGTTCTTGTTATCAGGAGAATCCTTTTAAACAAAAGAGAAATCATTCATTTCCAAAATGGAAAGGAAACCAACAGATGAATCTTTAAAGAAGTTTTGACTAAGATATCACCAGGATAAATGAGAAGGTACCATAGGTATTTTAGAAAGGAAAGCACCTATTACAAATTTCTGTATCTACACAACAAATGGATGCTCAAAATTGCATAGAAAATTGTGAATATCCGCTACTAAAGTGTGCATGTGTGTGTGTGTGTGTATATATATGTATATATATTATATATACATTATTTAAAACATATACATATTTTTTAAGTTGAGTTCTATAAATATGCTAGCCCATGGAACAGGAATTGCTATAGTACTACATAAAGAAACTCAAGGTGCATTTCTTTCATCCAACTTTTCCTCAAGAAAACTTTTCTAAATTGCTCTAGATGTGACTCTTGTGTACTCCCTAATTTCATTTTTAAGCCAATGGGAAATATATTTCCCACTGTTGTTATGAAACCTCCAAAGTTAATTACTGAAGATAGTTGGATTATTTTTTGCTTATCTTTACTCTGTTGGGACTATACACCATTTGCAGGGAGCAATGTAGGGTGAGTTCACTTCCGACACAGTCGATTGTATAAGCCTATCACCCGCTATTTTATTATGGGAACAATGGAGACAGACGGCTCAGACTCTGTGATGAATGTAGATTAGAGAGAGGTCACCCTGACATACATAATTAGTTTTAGAATGTTAGCGTAATAGGTAGAATGCCCCTCAGGCAAGCAGACATCAGGGCTGAAGCTATAGAATCTCAGGCCCAACTCCTGTCTGCTGCTGTCGGCACTGACAGAGCTCAGCA
The DNA here is from genome assembly GCA_004024845.1 of Tonatia bakeri. Lineage (NCBI taxonomy): Eukaryota > Metazoa > Chordata > Mammalia > Chiroptera > Phyllostomidae > Tonatia > Tonatia bakeri. Next base: position 80,534 of record PVIA01001889.1, read on the forward strand.
CAGTGCTTGTGAGATGGCATACGGAATTATGGCAAAACTAAACGGCTGTAAAAACAGAATTTGCATAATACTATGGTCATACTACATATATTTCCCTTTAGAAACATTTGTGCAGCTAAATTATTATGCAAATTCCTAATAGGGGGCTGGCTTCAAAAGATAAATCTTTAGATGCCTTATGAGAACTAATACATGTTTAAACAAGGGTTCAATAAGAAACTGATGATAATATTCAGAGATATATTAAATTTCTGGTCTGTACTTGCTGTACATATTAGGTTAACATGGGAAGGTGAAATAAAAGACATGTTTTTCCAGCAATAAATTATTTATTTGTTTTCCCATCCATTTGTTGGCAGAAAATAATATCTAAGGCAGAGCTCATCTGCAAAGGAGGGATGAGGGGTGACATCCAAACTTTGCTTTTGTTTTAGTCAATAAATGAGAGTATTTGGCATTATCATGATTGTTATTAACTGTATGGGTGAGGAGAAGGATGATTTTTACAGAGAACAAAAATCTAATTTTTTAGACACTTCTAGGACAAACTAGAAGCAGTCTAGAGGAGCGTCTGCAGTATCATTTGTGCCATGCGTGATACTAGTTCACGCCCATAATACGATTCATTTGTTCACCGTTTAGTGTGTAGTGCGTGGCGAGCAGTAAAGTTGATAACCTATTATTCTATCTACTTTACAACAAAATGCATGGTGGATGTGATGGCTCACATTTTCCTCAGGACGTAAATGAGATGCCTATCGGTCGTGTGAATCTCATCCCACAACCAAGAGAATAGACCAAGGACTGCAGTTAGGAAAATGCTATTTTCCTTCTTTTTCTCCCTGTAAGCTTGTAACAATGAATAAATCTTTACAAACAGTAAAACGCTTTCCATCCTCCATGAAATTCAGATATTCCCAAGCACTACCACCACCATGCAGAAAATGCATTGGGAAGATAACTCGAAACATACTGAATCCTCTTTCGTTGATTTCCATAAATTTGTATTTTTCTTTTGCCTCAATGTAACTTTTACATTAGGTGCCATTCTTTCATTATGATATGTTTGGAGAACATCTGACCCTGTTACTCTTGTTAATAGACCCACAGGGCCCCACTATCTGCACTCATTGTCTCTTTTGGAAACCCTTCCCTTCCTCCATTAGGACATCATGTGTTACTCTAACATTTGGCAATATTTAGCAAATTTAACACTGTTTACAACCTGCAGCTGTGTTTCATTTCTAAATACAGCAAAAGTAATTGTGAACAAGTTCAAAGAAACACTCTTACGATGACTAATAAAATGCACCTATTATTCAATAGGAAGTAACCCAATTGAAGGTTCTTTTCATTATTAACCTTAGTTTCTATTTTATACTTCCAAGAAACTAAGGAAAACAGTCACAGGGCTGCTTTTTTCTCTGAAATCTAGATTTTGCTAAATTCTCATCAAACGCAGTAGGTTGATGACAGGTACAAGGAAGTGGCAGACATTTAAATGATCCAAATTATAATTGGTAATTAGCTCCCAAATTATTCCTGTCCTTTCAGTTGGAACAAAGACACTTTTTACAATTATGTAATTGCCACAGAGAAATATAAATATCTTGCTCAGACCTAATATTCATGTGGAATATAAGTAGCTGAAAATATGTATTTGCCCATATACAACAGAAATATATATACATATATTTAACAACCTTGAAAGGAGATTTTCTTTTAAAAGTTATGCCATTATGAATAAGGGCCCTTAAAAAGTCTCTGACATAAACTATCATCATAAAATATTTTTAAAAGATTTATTTATCTATCTATCTATCTATCTATCTATCTATCTATCTATCTATCTATCTATCTATTCTTAGAGACAGGGAAGGGGAAGGAGGAAGAGAAGGAGAGAAACAACAGTGTGAGAGAGAAATACTGACCAGCTGCATTTTGCACACATCCCCAGCAAGGATCAGGACCACAACCCAGGCACATGCCCTGACGGAGCATCAAACCAGTGACTTTTCAGGGTTTGCGGGACAACGCCCCACCAACTGAGCCCCACCAGTCAGGGCCATTATAAGCTATTAATTTTGTCTAGAACATCTTTTTACCAGGAAAATGTATTTCTTCCCTCCTTCATGATTTCAGCTGTTGTACATATTTTTCATTTTGGTCACAATGTTCTGCTAATCAAAACTAGAGACAGAGTCTGGAGAGATCAGGGGAATTAGTTAGGTACACCTCACTCCTACCCTGCTAATCTCCCCTATGTCTCCAGCTCAGGGACAAGGAGACCATCACTGACTGATAAACCAAGGAGATCCTCTTTGCTTTATAGAAGGATCTACAAGAAGGCTGGCTATGGTTTGTAAATCTTTTAGTCCCACCCTGACACAGCAGCGCTTGGATGCTGACCTTGAAATAGAAAGCATTGTACTGTGTGTGGAAATCAAATAGAAGTACTACCATTTTAACTGATTTTATTCATATTTTAACCAGAGAGAGAAGAAAGTATTAATTAAAGCTACATGGAAGAAGTGGCCTAGAACCTCAAAGGACGCTTCATGATCTTACCTCTTCTACTTGCAGACACTTTGAATGAAGACATGTTGGCAAATATATCTACTTGTCAACTTCAACAAAATAGATCTAAGCCATAAGGAAGTTTGACACACAGATTCAGTTCATTAACCTTTCATTTGAAGGGAAATGATTGAAATAAGAAAAGAGCCTTATTTTTCTTTCTAAGGGAACAGAAATATCCCACTAATAAAAATCTGTTCTTTCTGTCCTGGCTGGTGTGGCTCAGTGGACTGAGTGCCAGCCTGTGAACCAAAGGGTCACCGGTTCAATTCCCAGTCAGGGCACATGCCTGGGTTGTGCGCCAGGACCCCAGTTGGAGGAGTGTGAGAGGTGACCACACATTGACATTTTTCTCCCTCTCTTTCTTGCTCCCTTACCCTCTGTCCATAAATAAAATCTTTTTTAAAAAAGACTGCCCTTTCTAAGTCAGATTAGAGAACTGGAAAGACATTTTATTATAAGTAGAAGATGCATCACAGATCCTTGAGATGACAATGAGAGTCAAGTGTAATGATTCTCTAGAAGTTTGGATAATTGAGTTTAGCCATCTGATACTGCACCCCCAATAAAGGAACTAACTTATTTCTTGATTATTAAATACCAATTTCTATCTGTCTCCCACTTGTGTGTTTTTGTTTTTAACCAAAATGCATGTTGAATTATATTTGTCTTTGGAATATTTAAGAAATTGTAACATAAGTGTTTGTAGTTTAAATGAATTAAAATGCTAGAAATAAAAAAAAAAGATCAATGTTTGGAAAAATCTGTTTCAAGAAATCGGGGCATAGGTCTTACACTTAATAAAAATTAATACCATACTCCCATTGAGTATCCTAAAAGAATTTGGTTTCTCTAAAGTTGTGCTCAAACATTTCCCTTTCAAGTAATTATTAATAAAACAGTGAGTAGAATTCCTCAAGTCTAACAACATTCAGATATATTCTGTAATTTAGAGTAAAAGAATTGGGACTAATCTTTCTGGCAAGGAAACCTTCTGCCATGTGACTGGCAGATTGAAGACTGAATGACATGAGTTCCTCTCCACTCTCCAGCCCCCCTCCATGCTGCCATGTTGATAGCCCAGGATGTGGCCCAGAGTGCAAGGAGCTGGCTATCACTGCTCTCCACATGTGGACCACAGGTGGAAACAGGACCCAGACCCCTGGACAGGGTCCCAGTCATCTCTCATGCCCATCAGGAATGAAGATGGCACAGGTGGAGAATGTCACTCCGTCCCCTCTGATAGCAACTTTGGGCAGGCAGGTCGCCATGGTCATCATCTCTTAATAAATTGCCTTTGTATTAGCTAAGAAAAAAATGGTAAGGTGGCAAATATTCAAGGTGAAATAGCAGTTTGATAAAATATTAGAATCAGTTTTTTAAATAATATCTGATTTCTGGGAAGTGTCCAAACCATCATCTTTTCTTTTTTAAATTTTTTGTACTCACCCAAGGACATGCTTATTGATTTTAGAGAGAGGGGTAGGGAGGGAGAGAAAGGAGGAGAGTAACGTTCATCAGTTTTCTCCCATACATGCCCAAACCAGGGGCCAAACCCACATCCTAGGCATGTGCCCTGACCAGGAATTGAAACTACGACCTTTCAGTTGATGGGACAATGCTTCAGTCACTGAACCACCTGGCTAGGGCCAAACCATCATGTTTTTATAGTCATACAGAGGTCTGTAGGACTGTGTACAATTAAGTGAAAATAATTATTTAGAACTTATTTCCACATTTTACCATATACAACAGGTTTTAGAGAACTGGTCTTCACATCCTTTTATTTTGTTGTTGCTTCCCACCCTGCCAATAGCAATTATATGGTAGCAGTAAATTGAACACAGAGATATTAAAGCTCTGACAAGTTCATTTCATCGTTTTTTTCTCCTCCAGTTGTAGCTTCTTAAATCGAATCTCCTACAGAATATAATAAAATTGTGAGTCTCATGTCCCCTTCTGAAATTGGGAGTAACTTTGTTACTGGCCCTGAGAAATTTGTTCTCCATCTAGTAATGGACAAGGTTTACCACTCCAGTGTGGATGCGAGCAAAGTTCCAATCCTTCGTCTAATTTTCCCAGAGACTATTTTTGCATTGCCAGAATAGAAATGGCCCCAGAGCAGTGAATTTATGCCTCCATAATGAATATGGTTAGTCCACAATCGTATGCCAAGTACATGTTCATATCATCTTTATGACCCACATAATATATCATGGAGCTACAGGCTGAAAGGAAACTAATTAACCTTTAATGAGATGAGGACACTGTGGGACAGTTGGCATTATGGAAGGTCTGCAATTCCCAGACTGAGACATTCACCTGGGCTCTATGCCACTGTAGATCTACAACCTATGTTTGGCACCAGCCTTTGTTAACAGTGTCGACTAAATCTGTCCACAAAAACCAAAGCAAAGCAAATCAAAATGTGACCCAAGGGAAGACTACCCAGCTGGGTTGATATAGAGAATATGGGAAAAAGTGAAATTTTTAATATAGCCGTCTTCAAATTATACACTTTGTAAGCTCATCACAGAACATTCACTTTAAAGGACTGTAACCACGCAGGTATGAAATTAAAGGAACACGCTCAAACCAAACAGTGGCATTAATATGCTCACTCACCACAATGGAACATGACATGCTTTTCAATGCTGTTGGATTCACATTAAATTTCAATTGAAGATAAAGGTTCAGTGAGTTGATCTATGCCCAGTTTCCAGGATTCACAACATTTCTGAAATTACAGATACCAGATTTGTTGCCTCCCTAATGTGCAAAAGAACAATGCTCACAACGTGTTGATTGTTCTAAAAGTTGAGAGAGAAATCTCTTTGGAATTGTTTGACTTCCATTCTTATCATAATTGTTGACACTTACTCTAGAAAGAAAATACAGAGCCTGTCAAACATCTTTCTCTTCATATTGATCTTTCCATTGAATCCGGGCAAACATTTTTATCCAGTGGCACATTAATGAGGCAAACACTTAGGCGTTTATCTGGGAAGGAGTAATGATGTCATACAGGCTTCTCTATAGTAACCTGTTCGATTCACATGTGAAAGGGGAGAACTTCATTTCCTTCTTTTAGCTCAAAACAGGTTGAAGTAAATGATAATGAATTAGCTACTCTCCTTCTATTTATCTCACTTAAATAAGTACAATTCTCAATTGTCTTTGTTTATAAACTGTATACATGTCACATGATAACATGAAGATAAGGCCTTAATTTTTATGGACTGTTTAATTAGGTAATGATGTTACCTCACTACTAGTGACTCATGTTATGGTGAAATTTCTTCTGTTATTAATGCTACTATCATTTCAGGTCTAGCAACCAATAATTTGCTCTTCCCAAAACAGTTGGTTTGCTGATAACTGGAAGTACTGGGCTCTCTGAATTTGTTTAGAAGAATGGAGAAGTGTGAGAGGACAGCTGGGTGATAGCAGAACTCAACATGCAAACCATTCCAAACCATGCTGATTATGTCTTTAATGGCAAGTGAGTTTGACAGGTTTCTGGGATCAAACACTCTGTAGGTTCAAAATATGAGCAGAAAAACCGGGGGGAGACTCCTTCCACCTTCCATCACTATACACAAACATACAATAATACTTTTCGTTTAATGGAAAATTGTCTACCAAAGGGTTGGGGAATTTTACTGACTATATATTGTATCTATTTCTTAGGCACATGGGCCATGAGAATTCCATGTACAATGTCCTGAGCTATCACCTCGTTCTCAAACTTCAGACATGAGAGTCCCCAAAGGATCTAGTTTCAAATGCTGTAAAGGGCTCACCCTGAGAAACTGTGATGTAGTGAACCTGAGGTGAGACTTGAGAATCCGATTTTGTGATTAGCACCCCACATACTTTTTATGCAGGTATTTCATGGCTAACAGAGAATGTTAGTTTACCTTTCCTTGAAGAATATAAGTTCTGAATCCTAAAGTGAATATGACAGGGGGAAGTTCTCGTGGTCTGGGAATCAGGCTGTCGCAGAACCCTTTGTCTTGAGGGTGCTGATGTTGAAGGGTACTGAGGGACAATATTAATTTCCTGGGAGGAGTTATACAATTTGCATAAACCAAGCAGGTGCATTAGGTGAGAAAGGATGGCCTTCAAACTTAAAGAGACTTATTTGAATGAGAATCCTCTGACCCCTACCAAAGCTCTGTAGCAGGAGAGGACAGAGACCCTTAAATGATAAAGACCTCTTTAGTGGAGAACAATTTGGTGGTCTGGTCATAAAAGAAGAATCTCAGAATGTGTTTTATTTTTTACAATAACACACACACACACACAAAGAAAATGTCTTTATTTTAACTTTGTTTTTGAAGGGTATTTTTACTTGGACAGAATTCTGTATTGGCAGGTTTCCTCCCCTGTACAACAGATGCTATTTCATTGTCTTTTGGCCTCCATAGCTAGTGTTGAAAAGTCATCTATAACCTTATCATTTGTGCTTTTTAAAATACAATATGCCAAAAGCCCCAGTTGTTTTAAATTTTTCTTTATCATTACTTTTGATAAGTTTGACTGTTTCTAAGTGAGGTATGAATTTCTTTTTATTTAACTTGCTCAGGGTTCCCTGAACTTATTAAAACCATGTTTTGATGCTTTAATCAATTCAGGTAATTTTCAGCTGGCATCTCTTCAAATAGTAATTCTGGTCTTTACTCTCTTCATGCCTCCAACTTCATGCATACTAGTCAAGTTGACTACATCTTACTTTACTTGTCTCTTATGTACTGTCCTGTTCTCTTTTTCAATCTGTACATTTGTTTATTCATTACTCTGTGCTTGGGTTCACTAATCTTGTGTTCTGAAGTGTTAAATCTATTACTAAAGCTGTCTAATAACCTTGGAATTTTAAATAATGTGTGCTTTAGTTCTAGAAATAACTTGCCAAACTACAGCCCATGAACCAAGCGGAGCCCACCACCTGTATTTGTAGATAAGGTTGCACTGGAATACAGTCCCAGCTGCTTGTTTGTGTGTTGTCTGTGGCTGCTTTCACTCTACAGCAGTGAAGTTGAGTCCTTCACTAACAGAAACCCAGGGTCCACAAACCCAAAGTAGGTACTAATTGGCCTTTTACAAAAATAAAATAAAATAAAATAAAATAAAATAAAATAAAAACTTGCTATTTTTCTTCTAGAATATCCACTTGTTTATTGGTTCATTTATTTTTTATCTTCAGCCAAGGATCTGCTTATTGATTTTAGAGAGAGGGGAAGGAAAGGAGAGAGAAAGATTGATTGGTTGCCTCTCCCACATTCCCCAGCTGGGATCAAACCCACAACTTTTTGGTTCATGGAATGACACTCTAACCAATGAGCCACACCAGCCAGAGCAGAATACCCATTTGTTTTTTAATATGGGTTTCGCTTCTCTGTTGAAATTCTCCTTCTCTTCATTCATTTTGTTCATCTTTTCTTCAGATATTTTAACATTTTATAACTGTAATTTTAAAGTCTTTGATTATTGTCCCCCATGAATATATAATTTGTTGGTCTGTTTCTATTGTCTGATTATTCTCTTGATTTACAGACATATTTTCTTGACTCTTAAGTCTCAACACTGAAAACTTCTATTTCAGTCATTGTGTATAAAAGAACAATATAGACTGAAGTAAGTGTTACTTGTATCCAGAGAGGACTGACCCTGTCCTTTACTAAGCAGGTAGTTTGAAGGGCTGTTCATGATTCAAACACATTAGATTGTGCTGGGGCTGAGATTCTCTTTCAGGTGGATACACTCCAGAAAAGCCTCAAAAGCAAGCTCTACAGTGTGTTTGTTAAAATAGCTCCCTCTAGTGGAACTTTTTCTTTGAAGCGCCATGAGGCTGTTCGCTTCCCCCTCTCACTGAGGCCTTCCCTGGCTTTGACTTTGGCTACCTCTCTTCCTTGAAGTATTGCCTTTTCGAAGTTTTTGAGCTCAGTTCTTCAGCCCACTTCACACAGAATCAAAATCTGGCACAGAGAGCGTTAGTGTGTTTCTCTTCCTGTAGAATACAACTTGATGCTAAAGCACTACAAGACTGGGAGTTATTTCGCTGTGGCTTCTGGCTAGCCTCCAGCTTTCTGCACTGCCATAGCACTCAGCAAATTTCCTGTTGGGAAAAACAGCTGTACATCTGGGGCTCTTCGAGATTTCAATCTGTCATGCCAGACACCATGGCCTGAAAGCTCTTCTGAGTTTGCTTTTTCTTATTAGAGTCCTTCTAGCCGCAGTTAGGCACCCTCAGTCTCAGAATGTTCCACGAGGGGTATAAGTCCTGATCTCAACTCCCTCAGCAAGGCTGAGTTAATCCCTCTGTCTCTAGGATTTCACTGATGTAGTCTTGCATAGTTCCACAGCCCTCTGATGTTTTCAGAGGTATGATTTTTAAAATTCACTCCTTTCTTCCCGTTGAAACGATTGCTTCAACCTATTACATCTTACTTGGAAGTGGAAATCCCAAATTAAATACAACCCTACCTGCTACATATAAGAACCTAAACAATATAATCTTCAACTTATCTTTCTACCATTCTCTATTACTGTTCCCCAGCTTGCATGCTATGCTCCACCAAAATTGGATTTTTTAGTGTTTTTTTTTAATAACAGACCAAAATTGTCTGCCTCTGCATCCTGCTCACCCTGGCCTGTGCCTGCTGGAATTCTGCATGTTCTCAAAGTCTTACTTTAACTATCACTCTTTAATGCAGTCTTTTCTTAAATTATCAATTGGAAATGATCTCTCCCCTGCTTTAAAAACACTTTCCAGAGGTATTTTACCTTTCTTAAAATATGTAATATTGCCTTATCTTTTCCCTTTTTATAAAAAGGTAATAATTTTATTCCCCTCAATAGGCAGATTATAAATGCCTTACAAGTAAAATGTAGGCACGTTCCTACAAGTAAGTACTGTGCTTAATGCACTTTATAGGCTCTTAAATATCTCGCCCGTAAAAGGTTGTGAGGGGCCAACCGACCCCCTGACAAATCCCTACACTCCCATGGCTGTCTCTGTTGCTGTGCTACGCATAGAATAGCCACTTTAAAACTGGCTTTATTGAAGTATAATTGACTTACCCGAAACCATACACATTTGATGTATGCCATTTGACACATTTTAACATAAATTTACATCCATGAAACCATAACCACAATCGAGATAATGAGTATACCTATCACTGCAAAGTTTCCTCATTCTGCTTCGTAATCACTCCCTCCCACTGCAAGCCCACACGGCACTGACCTATTATTCTCGGTTGCTATAGACGACCCCATGTTCTCCTGAATTTTATGTAGACAGAATCGTATGGTGAGCACTCTTTTTGTTGGGCTTATTTTGCTCAGCACAATAATTTTGAGAGTGATACGTGTTGAGTGTTAATGGATATATGGGCTGTTTCCTATTATGATTATTGCACATAAAGCTATTATGAATATTCATGTACAAGTCTTTATGTGGATATATGTTTTTATCTTTCTTAGGTGGGTACTTAGAAGTAGCATGTCTGAATTGTGTAGTAGATGTATGTTTAAGTATTTAAGGAGCTGTAAGATGGTTTTCTAGAATGATTTTGCCCTTTTACATGCCTTCCAATGGTTTATGAGAGTTCCAGTTTCTCCTTATACTACTTGCCATCAGTCGGTATGGTAAATATATTTTTTAAAATTTTAACTATTTTTTGTAGTATACGGTGGTATCTCACTGTGGTTTTAATTCATGTTTTCTAGTGACAAAGGACACAGAATTGTTTTTGTGGAACTCTGCCATCCGTTTATCTTTTTGCAAAGTGTACACATACCACACAAACACAGAGTCACTGCTGGATTAAACTCTAATTAGTTACCTGACCCATTGTTAGCCAGATTCCCTAATTTAGGGACATGTATTTAGAATTTAGAAAGAAAATTGATCTCTTTGAGAGAATGTGTAAAATGTTATCAAAGGCACTGTAAACAGTCTTACTTGTTCCTAAGTCTTTAAAGCAGAGGAAGCTAATTTGCAGAGAGAGAACAAAATCCTTATTTAGGGGGAGGGAGAGGGGAGTGATACACAATACTGTTCGGATTCACACCTCTTCCAACATTCCAGTTTCCATCATAGCTGAATTTCAGCTACTTTCTGACCTCAAGTCTGAGGAGGCACAGTTTCCTTTGTGTTTGCAACCCATCCGTGTTTCTTGCCCAGCTCCAGGTGTCTTCTGTAATTTGCAACAAAATTACATAAGCCATGCTATTTAATTTATTAAATATTTTTGCAGTGTTGGTGGTAGGTTTTAAAGGTTTCATGATTGCTTCAGGACAACTGAGACACTTATTTTTTAGCAAGGTGCCATATTGAGCAAGTCCATTTAGCAAGCAGGTACATATCCCATACTTCATTGTTTCCATTTCTAGCATAGAATAACCTTTGTGTATAGTGTTTTCGCAGGATTAATGGCTGGTTGGGGTTAATGACTCTCAGCTATGCCATGGGCCATCAGCTCTTCTCAGTTGGCCATTAATCCCCAGGAAATGCCTTGTACCTCAATCATTATGGTTTAATTAGTCAGTAAGAATTTGCTGGTTAATTGCCACATTACAAGAATCAAGACATGGGGCAGGTGGCTGCAAAGACCAGAAGCCTCGCAGCAATCCCCAACACAGAATAAGGGGAATCGTGGATACGTGTGCGTGTGCACATGTGCACAGAAGATAACAATCAGGAAATGTTTTTACCTGATAATTTTCAGCTAAGAAGGTGTTTGTATAATTACAAAGTAATTTAATGAGGAAGACAATTATATGAATAATTCTTGAAGAAGATACCAAGTTTCAAATTTTACAAAGATTCATTGGTTAAGACTTTTCCAAGTGTGATTTCATGTTAGGATGTACAATCGGAATGGCTTGAAATGCAGATGTTCCGTCAACCAGCTGCTTTGTCTTCATTAACCTCTGTGCTCTGCCTCTCCGTCCTCTCATCTGTGGGCTGGAAAAGCTGTACTAAGATTGGGAGTGTTCTTACCTCTTATTAAAATTTTAATTACTGAAAAATAGATGTAAGCTAAGAAAAATGTTAGTCCTGTACAAGAAATATGAATTATATTAGACTTTCATTGAATCCTATTTACCTTAGAACCTCCAATTGAGACTGTAAGGTTACAATTTTCACAAATCACCAATATTAAGAATATTAGATTTTCACTATAATTCTACATATGTTAAAAAGATAATAAAATATTATAAACAATTTTATATAAGCAACTTTAGCAATTTGTATAAGATAAACAAATTCCTTGAAAGATACAAACTACCAAAGCTCTCTTTGGAATAAATAAATAACCAACGTAAGTTCCATATCTATCAAAGAAGCTGAATTTGTGGTAAAAATATTTTCACAAGGAAAACCATGTGTCTTCACCAAAAATTTAACAAAGAAATGATATTTATTTGATGCAAGCTTTTCCAAAAATGTATCTAGATGCATGCTCTTATAGTCCTGTTCTTCTGGAAGAGAATGTGTATGAGTTAGTCATTAGATGGAATTTGTTAAATAAAATACTTCAGTTTTGATGCTAAGGCTCTGAACTTGGCAGAATAGCTTATGATTCCTCTCAGAATAAAAGTATTATTGAATAAAGAGAAATATCCATTATCAGTGTTAATTAAAAAACTTCATGAACTTCAGGATACACACTACTGACACATACTATAAAAAGTACACAAGAAGGAATACTTAATATTAAACTATACTTTTAAATAATATGACACTATAGGAAATTATACATGGACTCTTGCTCTGAAAGGCAATAAATAGTGAGGACTAAATAAGTGAGCAAATGTTTCAGAATACAGTTAATTTTTAATGTAGAAATGAGCATATCTTAAAGCTAACTCAATTGAAAAACATTTAGTACATGCTCATTATCTGATAGGCACTATGAGAATTTATGCTGGAAAAACAAAATGAAACCCAATGAATTTTTAAAAACCAGATTGCATTCTCTGTCCACATTTTCTGAATGGCACAGTTCATCACATTCTTATCTATTAACAGCACGGCTTTGGGTTGTGTGTATTATACTTGGAAACATTTTGTGCCCATGAGACCATTTCTCTCTCCACATCTGCAGCGAAGATAATAATAACTGACAATCTCAGGACCACAGAGAGGGCAAGTACAATGGAAGGTTTCTGTTAATTAGGTAACATGGTCACTAGGGCAAAAGTGTATCTGAATTATAAGTTGTTTAAATCTCAAAGGGATAAGAGTTCTGCCTTTGTTATCCTAGAGGAATGATCAGCCTCGTTGGAAATCTGTTCTATGATACCAGAAATCTTTCCATAATACACTATTCTCAATGCTAAGATTGTAAAGGTCAAAAAATGTTGGTATTGAGAGACAGGAATAGAGAAGTAGGAGGTGCCATACCTACCTGAGTGTATCATGATGCTGAGATTGTTTCTGATTCTCCGCCACTACAATGTGCTCATTCATTCAGCCAATATATGAGGACCCACTACGTGAGAGGATGTGCTTTAAGTTCTGGAAACACAGTGGTGAATAAGCCAGAGTAGGTCCTAGCCCTAATGGTGCTTGTATTGTAGTACAGAAGGAAAATAAATAAATAAGTAAATAAGTAAACACAATAATCTCAAAACATTTTGAAGATCAGGGAGGGCTCTGTAAGCAGCTGAGGACCTGTGGTTTTAGGCTGAGCATGTTTACAGACCACGTGAGAATGTTGAGCCATTGGAAATGACAATATAAAGTCTCAGGAAGAGGTCACACCAGGCAATACATTTTGGGGGATCATTGGCATGTAGATCATATTTAGGATCATGAGATTAAATGAAAATAGGTAAGTGGAGAATAGAAGCAGCCCCAAGACAGAGAAGTAAGCTATTCCTAAAATGCAATTATATGATGTGAAACTATAAGCAGAGGGGAGTTCAGAGATGATGGGGCAGAGAGGTGGCTGCTGGATACTTTGTTAAGAAGGTAGGGTTCTGTTCAGGAAGTCTGAGAAATAACCGTAGCATCCCTGAAGAACAGGGTTGAATTTTGTATTCGGGACAGAAATTGGTCCTCCATTTTGTTTACTCCTGTCACCTTGGAAACACAACACATATTATTTGCTTAGAACTTCTCACCCTACAGGCAAAGAGCAGCCAACTTCCAGCCCAAGACAAGAGACTGAGGGCTGTTCCACCTGTGATCCCTGATAGCTTTGTCTGCTGCCTCTCAGAGCCCATTCTTTGAGGTGAAAATCAGCATTATCCCCTCACAAATGGTACAATATCTAGCAGCTCTTAGCAATTTATATTCAGAGAAATTGCATTTGATCCCTCGTATAATATTTTCTTTCATTCTAGCAGATACCACAATTGTATTTTAACTTGAAGACAAGTGTTTATGTACCTTTGTTGTCATAAATGGGTCTTCTCTATCGACCTTTTTACCCCACATGGGATTAGACATAGCTGAGGCCACTATTTAGGGGGCTCTCCCCTAGTGTTATAGTTTCCTCCAACTTCACAGCATCTTCTGTTCTAGTTCCAGATAGTCTTTCTGCCTTTAAGATTGGTCCTCTGCCTAACGTTGACCTGGTCTTGTCCAGAAGTTGCTGATCCTGTCAGCTCAGAAAAGGTGCAGGTAAAAAGCTTCTGAAAACCATCCTTGCCACTACTGTCTTCACGAAGAAAACCAAAGCAGAAAAACCACATATGAATCAAGGCCCCAAGAAGAAAACAGAAACCACTCTCTATTTTCAAAAGAGATGAAATTAAATGGAGGGAGTTCATTATCTATGTGTGGAATATCTGAAAAGCCACCCAGAGAAAGGTTGGGTCATTGACCATGTTCATCAACATCAGGGGCACTACCATCCCAGGGCTGGAGGGATAACTATAGGGGACAGCAAAATTGGGCAGCAGACCTGAATAGACACTTCTCCAAAGAGAACGTGCATGGCCAGGAGACATACGAAAAGATGCTCAATGTCACTAATCATCAGAGAAATGCAAATTAAAACCACAATGAGATACCACCCCACACCTGCCAGCATGGCCCTCATCAATATATCTGTAAAGAGCAAGTACTGGCGAGGATGTGGAGAAAAAGCAAGCTTAGTGCACTGTTGGTGGGGGTGTAGACTGGTGCAGTGACGATGGAAAACAGTGTAGAGGTTCCTCAGAAAAATTAAAAATGGAACTCCCTTATGACCCAGTGATTCCACTTGTAGGTATATATCTGAAGAAACCCAAAATACTAATTCAAATATATATATATATATATGCTATGTTCATTGCAGCATTATTTGCAATGGCCAAAATGGAAGCAACCCAAGTGCCCAACAATGGACGAGTAAATAAAAAAACTGTGGTACATACATACAGTAGAATATTACTCAGCCATAAAAAGGAAGTATTACTATTTGCGACAATATACATGGAGTTAGAGGGTATTATGTTCAGTGAAATCAGTCAGACAGAGGAAGATAAATACCATAGATTTCACTTACATGTGGAATCTAAAGGTCAAAATAAGTGAACAAACACAATTGAAACAGACTCACAGACACAGAGATGGTTGCCAGAAAGGAGGGAGGTTGGGGAGCTGGGTTGAAAAGATGAAAGGATTAAGTACAAATTGGTAGTTACAAAGTAGTCATGGTGTGGTGGGGGGGATGGAGAATACAGCATACAGAATATTGTCAATAATATTTTAATAATTTTGTATTTTCCAGTTGGGTACTGGAAATATCAGGCAGGTGGACACTTTGTAAAGTATATGTTATACTATACACCTAAAACTAATACAAAATAATATTGAATGTAAAAACATCAAGAGACTAAAACAGGGGAGAAGGGATAGTGTCATTGGAACCTAGAAGTGGCCTGTCGTCCTCTGGCTTCTGAGGCTGCCCAAAGCAGAGAGAGGAGGATGCAAACCCAGCTTCCTTCTTTTCTCCTTCAGGGCCTCCCACCAACCAAACACAGATGGAGGCGTTTGGCAGTGGAGGCTGCGACGTGTAGGTTGCAGGGGTCAGCCTCTGGCCAAAGGGAAGAGAGCAAGGCAAAGACTTGTTCTGGAGGCAAACAGACCTTCGCCCTAGGCCTAGAGCATTCTAGATAGTACTTCAACAGGGGTAAAGGAGATGGAGCACTGAATCCCATTTCCTAAGGGTGAATGCAATAAAACTAAGCAATGAGTTCAAGCTGTTTCTGTTTAATCAGACAGATCCCATTTCAACAAACCACAATTTCAGGGTAAAGTGCATCTTTTGGCATCTCTCTTCAATAAATCGTTTATATTTTCCAATTTTCTGAAAATAAAACTTACTAGTAATTTAATGTTACTCAAGTCCCTCCACATCAGAGTACTGAATATATATCAATGTTAGATTAGAAAGGAAAAACAACAACAACACATTTTCTGTACACAGTAGTTCTTCACAAGGTTTGCTGAAACTCCTGACCTAAAGTTGGATTTGGGTACATGTCTGTTTTCTTGGAAGAGATGTATCAAGTAAAGCCCACTGCTAGTAAGTTTGTTCTCTCCTCTCGTTTTTCATTGATTCATTAAAAACAGAGTAAAACATCTAAACACCTGAACGTCCACTAGTTGATTCTGACCCCTACAAGAAGTGCTAAATACATTCAGCAGACAAAGAATATAATCCGAAAAACCAAGCTTACACTAACAAAGTTCTTCATGTATTATGGTGGTCTGAGTATATTTAAGTGCTGCTGTTAATTAGCTTGTAAAACACAGTTAAAAACACCTGCTCTTGCTGTATCAGAGGATTATTGCAAGGGCAAAAGGAAGGTTAGGAAATTCTCTGAGAATGTATAATGAAGTACAAATGGGAAGTATTATTATCGAGGTTAATTTATTATCTATTGAGAAGCATTTAATACTTGATATTTAGCATAGCACAGTCACTTACAAAAAGTAGGGCTTAACAAGTAATATTGCTATATTTTCCAACTGTTACTTGTAAGATATGATACTTTAAAAAGAATGACTAAAGGAATTTCCCAGTAGAAGAAATCAAGGCTGCTAATGTCCCAGTGTGCTGCAAACAGTCATTATGGAAGGAAGAGTAGTTCATGTGCTAATAAATGACCAATGATGGTCTACCCAAATAGCCAAGGAACAACTATGACTTTAAAGAAACAAAGAAACTCTTAAAGGAATAGCCAAACAAGATATACTTTATCTTAATTGCCTCTTGCCCAAAGGCGGTTTTACTCTTGCACATTATGAATGAGGGTATTTCCTGGGTTAGATCGATTCCGTCACTAAAATGACAGCTCAGGGTATATAAAAGTTCACCAACATCCTGCATCTTTAACCAAATTCAGTCAACTGCTTCCTTAACTACATTTGTCAAGATTTTCTAATCCTTTGTGGGGGCAAAGAGCAAAGTTTTGTATAAGCAAGGCCAACTAAGATTAAAGTTAAAAGATGGAACCAGAATTTTCATTTTACAAGATGGCAGAATTGGGGGAGCATGTCTCTACCTCTCTCTTAATCTCGTTATAAAGGGAATGAGGGCGCAGCTGAAGGAGAGTGGAAGTCAAGACTCTGAGTGTCATCTCAAGTCATTCTCGTGAGACTTTGGCTCTCAATATAGGTTGTGCTTAGTAGTAAAGTGATTATAATTTGCTACTTATTCCTTAATAAATAATGATTTGCTGCCTACTATGTGCTAGCCCTGTGCTCCCTCTGGAGACATTTTTGTTGTTGTTGTTCTCACACTCTGCTCATTCCAGTTCTGCTGGTTAGAGATGGCACAGGACCTCCCTGCCCCTTGCCCACTCTAACAGAGAACTGTCTTTCAGGATGATCTCGGTTTGGCACGACCTGTTAGGTTTCCTCTGTTCTTTAGGAAAATAGACTTCAGGATGAACCGGTTTTGAAAATAATAACAAATTTATTTCCTTTCCTCATAGAAGACAACTTCATAGAATACTTAATTGAAAAAGAACAGTTTTCAATAAGTTTTTACATATTTTATTCTCTATATTTTCCTCTTCCTTCAAATTCAAAAACACAGTAAAACTGATATATTCCTAATTTTATCATAGGCATATAACCTTTAAGTCTATCAATAACACTTCTATCCATTCTCCATAAAGCCCTTAATATCCAGAATTAGGAAATGCGACTCATTGGTCTGAACCAGGGATACAAACCCTTCGCGGGTGCCAACGCTCTCACTATGAGGCGGGCTCTACCATTTCCTTGCTAAGGATATAAAGGTGTGTTCTACCTGCTGAACCCAATACGACTGCTGAGTTTATGTGGCGTGGATGCAAGCAATAGTTACCTGACCAGTGAGTAGGACACAACCACCTGAGCTGTCGATTAATGTGGTGTAGGTGAAGCTGGTTTTCTCTTTTCCTCTAACTTTTCTCTGACAGCCAACAGCACATGAGTATTACCTGCTAGACTGTTTCACCCATGCAATGTTTCACTTTGTTTCCAAGAAGTGAAAACTGACATTGCTCCCCACCACACTGATTGTAACAGATCAATAATATAGTGAAGATATTAAAAACCAAAATGTCTCTACATTTCAAGTGATCCTAATTACGAGGCCTAAATATAAAATTTTTAAAAAACTAAATTATTGAAAATGTTTTCAAGGGGCTTTTAAATAGATGGCACTACATCTATTTAAGCATCCTTATGAAATTACAGATAAATCAACAATGGTGAAGTCTACATATTATTTAGTATCATTATATCATACATGGAGTTATATATATATGGAAAAAATTGAGCATGATACAAAATGAGTGTGCACTTGTGACAAAAATACTTATGTCTGCAGCTATGAATGTGTCATTATAGTGTTTTGGATAAACCAAATATCAAAATGTAGAAAGGAATTCAAATTAAAATAAAAATTTAAAACTATATGAAACAGGTTATTTTTTACAGTTTCATCAATTATTTGATAGTTCTATAATAGTTAATTATGTTTTTACTTTGTAACATAACTTTTGGTAAATGAAATCCCTATTCATTCATAATCTTTTCACTATCTCTTTATAGAAAATTTTAATATATACCACTATACATTCACTGCTATTTAACTTATATCATAAGCTTCATGAAGGCATTAGTGTTTAGCAATAGGTAAGATAGTTATGATCAAATATCGAAATAATTTTAGTACATATCATGAGCTTAGTTGCTTAGTTCTTTCTTCATCTATTATTATTTTATTCTTTCTCATTTGTGATTATTTCATTTTTTCACTCGTCATCAAGGTGCTTTGCTATATACTTGCAGGAGCTGCTATACGAAGTTAAGCTTTATCTCAGCTCTGTGTCTGCGAACTTCCTCATTTCTTCAAAACAAATCTGCTCCCAGAAATTGTGACCACTTCAAGCATAAAATCTTTGTGATCTTCACCCTCTTTTTCCTAGAACAGCACCTGGTGCCTGGCAGGTTAATGTTTGAGGAATGATCAAATATGCTAGAAATTTGAAATCAAAATTGGTGACCAAGAGGCTGTGGTGGAAAATTAATTTATAAAATTTAACTTGCTTGTCAGTCCATGTGGTTTCTTCTAACCAACTGCTGTTCTGAACATACAGATGCAATAATTATTTTAGATGTTTAATTTTCATGATTTTATGAACTGTTGGTGATCATGACAAACATGTTTGAGAATACTTATTAAAATATTTTGCTAGCAGAGGGCATGCAGAAAGATCTGAGCACAAAGATGTTCATCATTGAATTGTTTATGACAGGGGACATTTCAAAAAAAAGTAAAATATGGAGAGTTGGTTTGATAAAATTATGCATAAAGATTAAGACTTAACATGACCAAAAGGATAGTTAATAGCATGAAGAGTGAATACTATATCAGGTAAGAAAGTTATGATAAGATTTTTTGCATAATAGGATGCCGTGTTTGTGAAACAGCATAAAAGAACTAAAGTTCAATGGTAAATGGACTCCTAGATGCAGAGAACAGACTGGGGGCCTTGGGTGAAAAGGGCAAAGGGACTGAGAAGTGTAGATTGGTAGCACAGAACCGTCACAGGGATGTAAAAGACAGCACAGGAAGCAGAGTTGATAATGCTGTAACAACTCTGTGCAGTGCCAGCTGGGTGCTGTCCAGGGGGAACATTTGATGCAGTACGTGTTTGTCTAACTCTAACCACTTTGCTGTACAACTGGAACTAATACAAAATAATATCAAAAGTATACTGTAATTTAATACATTAAAAATTTCTAAACATAGAAATATAATAAACAAAATGAGGAAAAATGTTAAATGGAAATTTTCTAAGGGTAAGGAATGTACTTATTATTTTTATTTTTTAACCTTTTCCTCTTTAGGGTATTCTAGGGACAATCTTATAAAAAGCATGTGTTAATTTAAGTGTTACTTTTTAATGGAAAAAATGATCACTGGTATAATAAAAAAGGCTAATTTATATGTATTCACATTTCATCAAAAATTGTTCTGTACACAATTTCCATGTAGTTTTTGACAAAATGACTTTCTAATTTTCTAGTTTATCCTCTCCTTTATTACCTCTAAACCAAAAGAAATTTGAAGCTAGGTATTCAATTTTCTAAAGTTGAGTTCTTTTTCCAAAAATGTGTAAAACTCAATCTAAAAACCAGTAAGTTTAACAAAATATTTTACCTTGTGCCTCAAAATAACCAGAGGAGTAAGACACAGCCTCTTTCCTTAAAGGCTCACAGTTAAGAAGGAATAAAACAAGTGCACTTAAAGTGTGCCCGAAAAACAAGAGTCATCAGAAAAATAAGATTTTACATGTGACACCTCAAAGGGATTTCCGAATGTTTGCCGAGACAACCCTAAAATGCAAATACGACAAAGACGTGCACCGAGCGTCAGGAACCTGACAGTGTAAGGTTACGTCACAGTGACACCTCCAACTCCTTTCTTTCAGGGTAATTATAAATAAACGAAACACATCACATTCTGTTTGTTAGTTTAATGCTTTCCGCCGCTCTACTTCCTTTAAAGCCACACTCGTGGCTATTAATGGATTATTCTCATCCAGTGCTATATCAATTATAGGAGCAAATTAGAAGAAGGCAGGATGTAAATCAATTTTTTTGAACACATAGGGCAAGTAGATGAACCCATATACAGTCCCTAAAGTCTTAATAGCAAAATAATTTCTGCTTTTAGGAGGATACTTGAAAAAAAAAACAGTGGCTTCACCGACACTGACATCACTTTAACACTGATTTCTCTTTGCTTTAGTTTTTCTTTCTGTTTTTGATAAGATACTCTGACGTATTTGATTAGTATAATTTTAATAGCAAATGAAAATTTTGAGGATATAATGGTTATTTATATGGGCTTATCCACAAAATTAACAATAATTATTCACATAAATTAAACCTGAGTAATTAATCAAACCCTTATAATTTTGCCATTTCACCTTCAGAATATGTTATTCTTTGTAACTCCAAAATAATGTTTTAGTGCAGGCAGCTAAAAAAGACCAACCAAAATTAGGACATACTAAATCTTTTCCTTAGAAAATTAACCAGCTTTTTCCAAGCTACAATGAGAGTTCATTTGGAATTTGTCATAGGTTAATGAATATTAATAACTACTTGTTTTTCCCCAACGTTGTCCTATTTATCCCTATATTTCTATAGAGCAAGTTCCATTTCCTAGTTGTATAATTGGAAATTATCCAGCTGGACAAAGACCAGAGCTAGCTCAATGCTGTATTCATCACCTAGAGCATGGTTGGCCTTCAGTCAATGTTAAATATTAATAACAATAAAAGCTTCCGTAAGCAAAGCCAGATGAAACACAAGGGACCGTGAGCAATCATTCACTCCAACACCAACAACTTCGCCCTGATCAGAAAAAGTCATCCACCAGAGAAGTAGGCAGAATTCTTCATCCTGTTCTGACCCACTCCCTTCAGAGTTAGCAGGACTGCACAGTTTTGTGGTGAATCAACAAGTCTACAAATCCTCCAGGAAATAAATCGAGACCATTTAACACTGGACCTCTCAAAGGGCTATATTTTAATGACTCTTGTTTGTCTGTTTTCAGAAACAAGCATGGATTCTAAGTTGAGCTGCAAATGTTACCTCCCCCTCTTAAATTTGTTCCATTCCCTCCATCACTCTCAGCCAGCAAAGGGACAGAGATTAATGTTTATTACATGAAAACTTAACAACAACAACAACAAAACCACATTCCACCATAGACTTCCATTTCCAGCCTGGCTCTTTCATTATACGTTCTAGGGTTGCCTTCTGACAACATATGGGAAAGACATCATGTTCCCAAACAACCTTGGCAAAACCGTAACTGTCAAATCTCTAGCAGAATATCAAGGGCTGTATTTGGCAACCATTAAATAAATGAGTAGGTTTTGGCAGGATCAACAATTTCATGCTCTTTTTCTTTACAGCAGAACAAAACAAAAAATTCAATAACTTCTTTATAGAGTCTCAATCCATATGACAAAAAGTACCCTTTCCTATAACTGAATTGTCATTTTTTCTGTTTGTTTTGTTAATGTTGTCCTTGTTATTTTCTGTTGTTACCCTTCAAGGTGACAAACGCCAAACAGAAGGCTTGCACTAATTGCTGCCTAGAGTTGTCTTTCACTCGTGTTAATGAAACATGTCAATATCTTGCATCTTAAAAGCTGAATCTATCCCCTTCTTTGCTTCCCAGACCTATGGAAGCATAATGTGACAGCAAAACTCTAGCCTTGCAACCACGTAGCATGTTAATTAAAGAAGGCTGCAAGGAGGTGAAAGATTATTGTTAAGGATCAGCTGGTTGAATGTTTGGTGATCAGACCTCACAGGGCTGTAATTCTCCAAAGCAGCCACAAACACGAGAAAACCAGCACTAATGGAATGTACCACATGTCAGTGAGAAAGAGAGATCTGACCTAGCAATTGGATAATATTATAATAGGCAATAAAATGAATATTCCTATGCAGTGGATATTTTACACAGTGAGTATTCTTACATGTGGACTATCCCACATAACTGAATAGGAAACTGTATCCCGTGTATGAAAGTGATCATATTGAGGTAGCTGTCCCTAGGGCGTGGCAAACTGGCATTACTATCTCAGTCCCATCCTTTGTGCCTCTCTACATGCTGTTACAGGCACCGGGCAGCTGCTGTGCAGAGACCAAGCAGGCAGCATGGAGAGGAAAGGTGGTCTCTCTGCCATCTGGTGATCAAAGAGCTTCAGGGGCTCCTATTAGGTCACCAGCTTCTGTGCCACCATATGACAAGAACCTGGCCAAATACCCTTTTTCCATTTCTTACAGTGAGGCAATAGGTGGGGTGTGGGGGCATGTCCTATATGTGCATATTTGGCCATTTTAAATTCATTCTCAGCAGAGCAAGCAGAATAATTTTTAGAGAACAAAAATCAGATCAAGTCCTACCGTTGCTTTCCCACTGCACTTAGGACAAAATCCAAACACCTTTGTTTACAAACCCTGCCTAATGTGGTTTCCAATCAGTATCAATTTCTTTTTATGTCACTTTTCCAACGGTTTGTTGGGCTCCAGTGCCCCCGACCTCCTCGCTGTTTCTGGAATAGGCCAACACTTTCCCCATTTTTGAGACTGCACTTTCTCTTTCCCATGCCTGGAAATCGTTTCCCCAGTTTTTGGCATGGCTCCTACTTCCCATTCTTCAGGTCTTGGTCCAAATGTGGTCTTCTCAGGAAGACCTGCTATGCTCAACCTCCCTGAAGCACCCTCCTGGGTTCTTTGCCATTGTTCTATATATTTTCTTATGTGCTTATGATCATCTATGGTTATTTTGGCTTTTAACAATTTTGGAGAGGTTTTGTTATTTTTGAGGTGTTTGCACTAGAATGAAGCTTCTTGAGCGCCACAGCCATTCCTCTTTTCTCTACTATTATACCTTCAATTCCTGGCCCTTGGTGGTAACTCAATGTATATTTGTTGTTGAATAAATATATGATCAAGTAACTGCCTGGTTGAATGGCTTAGTGAGAATTAGAGACTATTATTCAGTCTTTAAATTTAAGTCACCGAAATAAAAAAATTAATGTAATTTATTATAAATTCCACTTTTAACCAAAGGATAGTCTATCAAATAAAGTCTGTTTTTCCCTTTTACATTTATCTTCTCTAGAATTTATATACCCTAGTTAAGGAAGGAAAATGTATGAGGTGTGTACATTATTTAATTTAACTATCTTAATACCCTGCATGGAGGCGTTCTATAGTCAGGAACACAAAAATCAAGAAGTGTTACACACCTAGGCACTTCTACAATAATTTGTCTACTACTAATTCATCTCTGTAAAGCTCCAATTCAAGTTTAAGTGTATTTAACTCATTGGGCTGATTTTATACTATATCTTGGTCACTTTCATTGTCAAGGATAAATAACATCAGGCAGAACCTGTTATCAGAGAAAGACAGGTTTCCATAGGGAAAGACATATCAGCGTGCAAACATCTTGTTATGTGAATTTAAAAAAAAAGGTATGCCATGACTCTAAGTACACTCGAAGAGACAGTGAGAAAAAAAAACATTGGGTACCCTATGGTATCTATCAACATAAGTTTTTAAATTTTTTAAATTAGTGTGTTGTTATAATCAAGGAAACAGCTGAAAATTAGTGTTTCCGGAAAAATAAACTACATAAGCTTACCTTACCGAATTATGCTCTAGTGATCAGAAAGGACAAATTCACTGCTAAGGGAATATACCACAATATCAGGGGATGTTTTATTTATTGCAACCATTTACCCATTTATCAACTCTATGTTGTTTCTGAGTTTTATTTCTCATAATAATGAACAATAACATTTGTTGATAATTTAATGTCTTATGTTATCATAAGAGAGAACGAGAGAATCTCCCCAGAGGATGGTCTGAACTTCTCTATCAGTAAGTACTTGTTTTACTATGTTTACCGTGGTTTAAATTTTGTAATAGTTTTCATTTTCAAGGTGGCTTTTCTAAATAAATTACTGTTCAAGATACATTAAGGTAAAAAGCAAACCTATGACAAAGGTAGCTTCTTTTCTACTTATTTAAAAATCCAGAACAAGCTATACACACAAAGAAAAAAATTACATGACCTCATTTATATATAGTGTCTAAAAAGGCTAAATATGTGGGAGTGGAGAATAGAATGCAGGGTACTGGACAGGGAGAGTTGGGGGCGATGGGGAGATGTTGGTCAATGGCACCACCTTGCAGTTTCTAGGATGAAAAGTCTAGTACTATGACTATAGTAATAATACTGTGTGGAACACTGGACACTTGCTAAGAGAGGAGATGTTAGGTGCTTTCATCACAACAAAAAATGGTACCTAGTTACCTTGACTATAATAATAATTTCACAATGTTAGTCAAATCATCACGATGTACACCTTGAATATATGCAGTTTCTACTTAAAAAAGAAATAAAATGAAAATATGAGTTGGAGCACAGGGAAAAGTAGCATGAGGCAGATTCCCATACAAATGAAAAGAGGCAGATTGAGGCCAGACAGAGAACACAAGCTTCTGTTACTTTTCAGATGATGGAATTCCACATCTTATCAGAAGCAGCCATGGGAAACAGAGCGCTTCTGTAATGGTGGACCTCCAAAACCGGCTGGCTCCTCCTTAAAAGCAACAAGAGCACTGGCGAAATTCATTAAAATCAACTTTTTCAGAGCTCTGGAAACTAACAACTGGAAAAAAAATTCAAGGAGCATGTATTCATGAAAAATGACTGAAAATGGTAAGAAACACGAGCTCTGTGGTGTTTTAACTTGCTCAGCTCCTATCCTGACTCTCCCTAGCTCTGTGTCAGCCTTAAAAACCAAAACCTTACAACGAAGGTAGCCATGAAAAACAACAGCCTAGTAGTTGCTAGAGGAAATAGAATGGCTTTGGAATTTCTCAGAAAGTCTCAGACCCAAATAATTGTCAATATTTTGATGTTTTTGTAAATTTGCTAGAAAACCCTCAGTTAAAGTTAAAGGTCTCATCCTTATTTGACCCAATTCAGCAGGAAAAGTCCATCCCCAAGGCAACACTACAATAGAATCAAAAGCAACTGTTTCATAGTGTAGTTGTCTGAGGTTGTGGTACCAGTTTGGGCAAATAAGAGGTCAGCCAAAATACATAAGAAGAAAATCTGAGGTGCCTATAAGCAACTGCATCCCCAAGAAGATCTCCAACATCTTCCTGGGGATGTAGGAGAGACCATACACCTGCGCATGGTTGAGGAGAGACCAACAAAGGCCCTAAGATGGTACCTCCGGCTGGCCTTGAAGCTCCTGCACATGCAGAGGGTAAAGAGTAAGACAGAACTGTAAAGAGCTGGATTGCATTGAAAATGTGACCACGTACCCAGAGCTCCTTGACGAGGGGGAGACACATATTGATTCAAGGCATTTAAAAAATTTTCTGTGCAATCACTAGCTGACGATAAAGCTATCTGATCAAAGACTTCAGTGACCACATACAACAAAAAATATAAACTTTACAGAATTTCTTAATGGAAGTCACTAGACAAATTGTATCAGCAGCGGCAATAACAACAAATGACAACAACAAGCCATGGTGGTGGTGGGGTTAGTTTCCACATTATGAAAGTCTAGTTTCCAATAAACAGTTAAGAAACAAACAAAGAAAGAGGAAAATATGCCCTGAACATAGGGGAAAAAGCCAGGTGAATAGCACCTTGTCCTTGAGGAAGCCCAAACTTTGAACTTAATAGACAAAGACTTTAGATAAGCTATTATAAACATGTTCAAGGAATTAAAGGAAACCATATAAAGAATTAGAGGCAAGAATGACAATATTTTATCAAATGGAGAATATAAGAAAAGGGTACAAATTATTTTTAATGGAACTTCTAAAATTAAAAATACAATCACTAAAATAAAAAAAATCACTCAACAGAATGTTTTGGCAGCAGAAGAAAGAATTAAGTATGGGTCCATTGAAATTACCCAATCTGAGGATGGAAATAAAAAGTGCCCTGGCTGGTGTGGCTCAGTGGACTGAGCACCAGACTGTGAAGCAAAGGGTCCCTGGTTCAATTCCCAGTCAGGGCACATGCCTGGGTTGTGGACCACGTCACCAGTAGGGGTCACACAAGAAGCAACCACACACTAGTGTTTCTCTCCCTCTCTTTCTCCCTCCCTTCTCCTCTCTCTAAAAATAAATAAATAAAATCTTTTTGAAAAAAGATTTAAGATAAATGAACAGAGCCTTGGAGACTTATTAGATACCACCAAACATCAGTATATGCATAATAGGAGTTCCAGAATGAGAGGAGAGAAAGGAACAGAAAGAATATTTGAGAAAATAATATACTGAAACTTTCCAAATTGGATAAAAACATTTTACACATCAGAGAAGCTCAAAATACTTCAAGTAAGAGAAACTCAACAAGAGCCACACTTACATACATCAAAACCAACTATTGAAAGACAGAATTTTGAAAGCAGCAAGATAAAAGTAACTCATCACATGCGAGAGGTCCCCCATAAGATTAAGAACTGACATGGGGTAACATTTTTAAAAGTCCTGGAAGAAAAATAATGTTAATGAAAAGTACTATGTCCAGCAAAAACTATGCCTATAAAAAATTAAGAATTTACTATATTAATTTTTTTAATTGAGACATTTTGTCACTAGCAAGACTGCCACATGAGAAATACCAAAGGGATTCTTTTGGTTTGAAATGAAAGACAGTAGACAGTAACTTGAATCTAAACAAAGGAATAAAGAATCTAATAAAGGCAAAGTACTCTTGACTTTTGAGCCAAGTCTGGCCTTGACCTATTGTGTTTGATTAGTAGAGTGTTTATTATAGGAAGAGAGGTTTTTAATACTTTGAGATTTGGAAGACATTCATGCTTCATCCCCACACAGCGACTCCCTGTGGTCACATAACCCTGTGAGTCCCACATCATTACTTTCATAGTTTCAGAGACTATTATCTGTATCTCCAGACACAATGAACAGCATTTCTGCCCACATGGTTTCCTTGGGTTCCCCTCTTACGCTGAGTTTAGCCTCTGACGCAGTCCCGATTTCATTGGTAGGGTCTGTAATCCTTCCATCTTTTTCACTTAAAGAATGCCATCTATGTGAAATTCTGTTAATATGGTCGAAATGCATATTCATTTAGTGTGACTCATGGGAAGTCACATGATGCTTTTAATAGAAAATTGTTTTGAGAAAAGAAAGGCAGAGAAACCAGCCTTACAGAATGGGATTTCAGACTATCCAGTTAATGTGAAGTGTTTTGAGGGGTATGGGGCTTATATGTGCCACTCGAATCCTGACTTTTGTTGGTATCCATTTCTATATAAAAGAGAACCCAGAAATCCCCACAGTCCCGTTGCTGACCATTTCTGTTAAGTTAATTTATTCTATAAATTGAATTATTGGCATTCCTTCAGATGAATTGGAAACAGAAATTGTACTGAATGACTTTCCTACTCAAGTTTATAATATGGGAAGAATTAGTGCTTTGTCTTTGGCTCTTAAGAACTTTGACCAAGTCTCAAAAAAGATACTCAATTTAAGTAATATACAGATAGTAATTCATGTGCTGTAATTTACTTACCTATACTTAAACTTGTTAACAGAGTTCTTAAATTTTCTTGGATATTGTTATCTTTTAGGTCTAAATTCCATAAAATAATGTCAGAGAATGTGTAGAAAATATTTACCAAAAGAGAAGTTCTTTTTTTGTTTGTATTCTTTTATATAAATGGTGGCAGACTGTTTTGTCCTAACTACCTAAATGGGATTTTTGGGAATATTTTTATAATCTGTAAAAGATATATCCTCTATGCTAGAAAATAACTAATCATAATGAAAACATTGGCCTTCCTGTCAGTTTTCAACTTTTTAATCTTTTAGAATTTAGATCAAATTCTCTGCTTGAATTGACAGTTCCTGCCTAATCCCTCCAACTTCTGGGAGCTTTACATATTATCATTTTAGCATGTAATAGGATATAGCTACACACAGTGCAGACATAAATCCAAAATGCCTACAATTAAAAAGAATAAACTCATTTTAAGGGTTGTGCATTCATGCCCAAGACTTTACCCAAATATGTAGTGGAATTTCCCAAAATGTAATAAAATACTGTTTGTGACACATTTTCTCCCTGCTTCTCTCAGTTTTCCAAAGTGCATAGTTTGAGGGGTATTTGCATATGAAATACAGGCATTCCTTGGAGCTATTTTGGTTTTGGTTCCAGACCACTCCAATAAAGAGAATCACACAATTTTTTTTTGGCTTCTCACTGCATATTAAAGGTATGTTTGCACAATGCTGTAGTCTTTTAGGTGTGCAATAGCATTATATCTTTAAAATGTATATACCTTAATTAAAAATACTTTATTACTAGAAAATGCTAACCATCATCTGAGCCTTTAGTGGGTTATAAACCTTTTTTCTGGTGGAGGGTCTTGAATTTATAAAAAAGGCCGTATCTTCTAGTGCAGTAAAACAAAGCATAGTAAAACAAGAAATGCCTATGTTTACCTTCCTTACAATCATTTACTTAGCTAAAAAAAGATATTGCCTGTAATAAAATAAAGTGCTTAGGTGCTAAATAAATGTTCCTTGTCCTCTTTGGTCAATCTATTTGGTAGAGTGACTTTTTAAAATCCACTTGATTCTATTAGTAGCATTCAACCAGCCTAAAATTATCTGCAGATCATTAATGCATCATTTCAAATCGAAAAGGCCTTGCATCATCAGGAAAGCATGGGCTTATCAGTAGAAAAAGCCTCTGCTAACCAAAAAGATCAGAGTCATTATTGTCATAATGATATTGGTTAGACTTAGAATATCCTGGATTTTAGTGTTAGGAAAGGGTTCAGAGTGAAGCGGAATGTGCCCTGTAGAATCAATACGCTTCCCACTTCTCGACTGTATTTGCCTACATCGAGAATGGGGGCATTCTTTCTTAGAGGAGATGATTTAGATAGTTTACTTAGGTGTGGATGAGATTTCAGCCGTGCAGTGGAAACACAAAGATTTTCTTCAGTCTCGTACCTGGTTTGGGTTCTTTGTGACTCCATACAACCTAAAAATCCTCATAATGCTATTTCATAAATTTCTGTTAGAATTGTCAAAAGTTTAGAGAAAGTTCCTGAGCTTTTTAGATTAAGGTAGCTAAAAATAATATTTTTATTGGTATATATGATGAAGATGTTTCTCCCTTATTTATACTACTTAAATGTTTCCTGATCCTCTCAGCCAAAGTACCAAGACTATTTGAGTCCACAAAGTATGAAAATAGAAATACAGACACAAACATATATATACATATATATATTCAATGCATATATATACATGTATATATGAACTTGAGCTTTATAAGAAGCCATGCTTGAGCTATTATTAGAAGGTATTTCTTGAATATTTCTTTAACCTTCTCCAATCCTTAAAGAACTGTACATGTAAATATGTAATGTATATAAATAATTTATTAATATATGTCCCTTAAATATATTAATATTTACTTATATACCATATACACATCTTAGTAAAAATATTCATGACTGAAAGTGGACAGTTAATGACAATCCTCTAAAAGCATAAAGATGGCAATCAACTTAATTATCTTAAAATCTTTTCAGTCACATTTCTACCCTGTCCCCAAAGTGTTCATGGATTCCATTTTGTTAAAACACTAAAGTCTTACTAACTCCTTTTGCACATATTTGAAGCTCTCAATGGTTCATGTCCAACCTCTGTTGGCAAACGCACCTCACTCTGTCCTTCTTATACAATATACATGTCTTGTTTCGTGGTAGTAATTTCTCTCACTCTATTCTCTCCCCACAAAATGGCCATCCCTGGCTTTATCCATGTCTGAACTGTCCCCACATGTTGACAAGGGTCAGCACGTATGCCACTCTGACCTGAAAGCCATCCCTGATTTTATCTGGAGCACTTACTTCTCATACTTGAAATGTTCTGCCTTTCTCACTGCACTCATTACTTTTCACTCTCCATTAAGCAGCCAGTGTCTCAGCCTGATTGACACTTGTGTTCTTCACAACACTGCTTAGTAGATGCCCCGTATATTACCGACTTAAGCAATGCTATCATAGCAGAAAAGTCACCATGACAATAAAAGTAATGGTTAATAGCATTAATTGCATAATTTCTAAGTGGAAAACACTGAGTTAAGCACTTTATACTCACCTGGGAGAAACTAAAGTATATAAAGCATATACATAAATTTCCTTGAATCTAATTATTCTGGGTATGTATCTTTCCAAAATTACCACTAAATAATTTTAGGAATGATCAACAAAGATATAAAAATGTTTATTTTATTTAAAGTGAGTGTTGTAGCCCTGGCTGGTGTAGCTCAGCCGTTTGAGCATGGGCTGTGAACCAAAGGGTCACCTGTTCAATTCCCAGTCAGGGTACATGCCTGGGTTGCAGTCCGGGTTTCATGGGGGCCACATGAGAGGCAACCACACATTGATGTTTCTCTCCCTCTCTTTCTCCGTCCCTTCCCCTCTCTCTAAAAATAAATAAATAAAATCTTAAAAAAATAAAAATATATAAAAAGTGAGTGTTATAACAATGTGTGTTATTTCTATGATAGCTCAAAACCCTGAATGTTCTCCACTATTTAATAGTTTGGGGAGATTTTTAAAGTAATTTACCTCTTTAAAGAAAAGATCATCAAATGCTGATGCTGTTCACTACCACAAAGCCTGAGAAGATGAAGGAAACGCTGTTGAATGCCGGTGAAGCTCAGAGAAAGTGTTTCTAGACCGCATTCATTTCCTTTGTCAGTAAGGAAGCATTGTGTTAGACAACAGGCAAAAATAATGGTAATAGAAATTGCTGCAAATTCTGTTTTTGTTGACCATTCAAGTTCGAACCTTTCATTCCATGGGCTCTCGGAAGAGAGCTGGGGGAGGTGGACTGTTCATTTCAATAATTAAAGAGATACCCAAGTCGTTGATATATAATGCCCTTTTCTGTGACTGACAGCTGGTATGATTGGATGTTAGCAATGGGCCCCATGGAAGATGAATTCAAGTAATCTCTAATTTTTTTCTCTTCTCTCAGAAATGCTTCAAATTGACACTAATTTGATAGTCTCAAACCCCAGAGCCCCTTGGATACTGAGAATGGAATGTAAAGAAATTCTCCTTGGTGTCAGTTGGTAACTCTCTCTTTTCTTCAGGTTATAAAAGCTGATTGACAGGAAGAGAAGGCCTGCTCACTGCTACAACAGAGATGAACTTGAAAACTAGATTGGCAGACATCTGCTCTGGATTCTTTTCTCTAATTGGGATACCAGGGATGATAAAGAATAGATGATAAGAGTTTATGGGAAGAGAGACACCTAACAGCCTTCGTCAAAGTCAGTTGGCACAACTGAGAAGCCCAACAAAAATAAAGCCAAGGCTCACAAAACACATTTTCCTTCCTCCCTTTTTCCATTCACTTAACACAAAATTAAGGCCTAAAGGTACAAATACAAAGTCACATGCTCTGTATTTTCATTGCCTAGGACTTTCCCATAAAATAGAGTTTCCCCCAACCCATCACTCTATGCACACAGTAAATGAGGAGTGAAGATGAGTTGAGTAAAAAAAAGGGAAAAACTTTCCTTCGAAAACAAAAAAAGCCAGTTCCTATTTGTGTATTTTAAGTGGACTATACACAGCCTGAAAGAGGCCATGTACACACGCACATACACACGGCCACATGCAGATGCCAGAGGCGCAGACCCTGAGCGAGACAGAGACAGCCCTCGGAGCAGAATTAGATGCTGCACTTCTCGGTACACATGACGGTGCCCCTGGTTAGGTGAACCTTTGCACAGCTGGTCCTATCTCAGGAGCTGGATTTTGAGTTACCTAATAGTCCATTAAAACTTCCACCTTTATCTGGAAACACTTGTACAATATGCAATGTATGTTCTGTATCAATGGGGCTACCTTTTCACTCAGGGGAAGAAAAGCAGAGTAAAGTGTACAGGCATTACACATCACTATATCCAGCACTGTAGAAAGCAGTGTTACCCTAAATATAGTGCTTTCCAAAGACCAGAACATCAAAGCAGAAACACATACTGTACGTACTAGTACCAGTGTCAACCTCCAATTTAGTGTATTACCTGGGATAGGCGTAAAAAGGCAATCTGAGTCCCACGTACTTCGGAGTATAAACTCCATGGGTTTTTTTCTTGCTGCTCCACTGTCAGCACCCAGAAGACTTCCTGAGATAGCTGGTTTACAATTATTTGTTGAACTAATGAATATGCAAAAATATTCAGAATGCTGGGACAACTCCAGATATTGTTCAGAGCCCTGATGATCCAGGTTATCCCAGAAATAGAAAACACCCTGGGCACTTGCGATTTCATACTGGCTTTTATTAGTCACATTTCCTACTTGATTGCTCTAGAAAAATCAAAGAGGGTTTGTTTAATTAGCAGCAAGTACTGCAAATGGCTCAAAAGACAATTTCAGCTCAAACCCTTGCCCTTTTCACCTCAGCTACCTTATTCAAGCTTATGTTCTATGTGCTTTTATTACCAGGGCTTCCTTTTACACCCTTGGATAGAATGTGCAGTGGGAGTATATTTGAGTTGCAGGTACCACCTGGATGCTGTTCCTGAGGAACTTGTGGGCTGTTGTCTTTTGCAGAACATAGCCTGTCAAGCCTGCTGACAGAGAGAATTCAAGGTCAAGAATAGATTCTCCAGCTTTCCAAAGACACCTTCGCCAATCCCCGGGGCAGATTGTTTTAGCACAGGGAAGGAGACTGTCAGAAGTGCTGAGATGATGTTCTGCCATCCACCGGCAGGCATTCTTCACAGGGAAAATGTGTACCCTTCATTCATTAACCTACACACCCACTATTTATGGACCATTTACTTCATGGAAGCTTTGTGCTTGGGATCTTGGTGGAAGATGCAAATTCACAGTCCTTGGCTTGGGTCAAATGTCTCTGTATGGGAAGGTAATGCCTTCTGTTTGGCAGACAAAAAAAAAAAAAAGACTGTCTTCCTCCCTGCTTCAAAATAAGGATTAAAGTTACAAAGTGACTATTAATTATTAAGTAAGTCATAGTAATAGCTGTGTGCCCAAACATTACAAAACAGGTAAACAAGTACTGTGAGACATATAATAAGTAATATGGCAAAGGTCCTTGTGAAACACCCTTTATGTAAAACCTGTTCCTTTACTCTGTTTTAATGTTGTCACTAGATAACAGCCGTCTATGGGTTACACCTGCCTCAAAGAGATACTGGAGTGTCGTGAGTAGACTTGATCACTGCTAGTCTTTCTGCCCCAAGGAAGGTATGGAGACAGATGAGAATTTCTCCATCTTGTTTTTAAAATACCTATCACCCTCCTGCATCACCCAAACCTTAAAAAAAAAGTTGGAAAGCCCAAAATAGCTTATATATAAAAATACTCACTGGTAAAGGCTTAAAACTAATGATAGTTGACTTAAATATTGTTTATTATCACTCAAGAGTATATAATAAACACATTAACAGGAAAAAAGCCCTTTGACAAGTTTCTCTCTCTTCATTACCCACTCTTTCCTCTCGTTGCTCATTATGAAGAACTGCTGAGTGGTTGCGAGATGGGAGTTCTGACACCCCCTTTCCCACAAAGTTCACAGCTGCATAATGCAACCACTTCCCCTCAAAACAACGAAAAAAAAAAAAACAAAGAGAAAAACCCCACAACCTGGCTGACAGAGTCCTGGGGGAAGGAGAGAGGCCACATGGAAGCAGGTAGGATCCGTCGGGACACACGCTCACATCGACCCCAGCTGAGCTGGGCTCTGTGCACGAGGCCCGCAGGTGCTGCGAAGTGAGAACTGGGCTCTCGCAGGAAGGAGCTCACTCAGCCGCCCGTGCGCAGCGGCGTGGCGTGGGGACTGCGTGCGTGACCACAGTCACCAGCATCTACCCCAGGGCCAAGCGTCTCATTTCGCCCGTTTGAAGCCAGCTATGTGCTCTCGGGACCAGAGCCTGGTGGGCACCGTGTTCGTACGCTCCTTTGGCCTTCCACCAGCCGGGGGGCTCCATCCTGTTGTACCTCTAGGTGCTCTTTTTCTTTAAAATAAAAAAAAGTTCCTTTTACACTACATGCCGTGTCTACATTCTCCTTCTGCAGTGTTCCAGAGCGTAAGTACGTCCCAGAGGGGAGATTTTACACTCCCTCGGTGCTGCCCTGGGGTTTTATTACTCCTGTTCTGGTTTTTATTTTGTTGCTGTAGCCCTGAAGATGCCCCTGGCCCCGGAGTGTGTCCCTGCGTCCCCTGAGACTTTAACAATGGACGAGTTAGTTCTTGCAAAGCGACTACCCAGACAGCAGAGTGAAACACCCCCCAGGCCCTCTGTGAAAAAAAGCCTGTTCACTTGTTCACAATCTTCCACCAGAATGGGGGGAGGGGTGGGGAGTAGCGTGTAGATACAGAGAAGAGATTGGCGGTTACCAGACGTGGGGTAGGGCTGGGGTAAAGTGGGTGAAGGGCATCAAAAGGTACAAATTTGGAGTGACGCTCAAGTTGTGGGGATGTAATGTACAGCATGGTGACGATACAGGCAGACCTGAGAGACACTGCGTGTTTGGTTCCAGGCTGCCGCCAGAAAGCAAGTTGTAATCTTGTTGCTGGTGGAGCGTCTAAAGTAAGATTTTCATGTTTTCCAGCATTCTTGTATTTCCAGTGAAAAGGCACATGTACTATTAGTTTCTTCAACATGGTGGTAAACAATTCCATGAGTGTATTCGCCTTACATAAAATACTGTATTAGGAGTAAGAAGGCGCAGGGACGGTGCACAATTTCTTTTGACCATTGAACTAGCTCGTGAATTTTTACTTTGTAACTTTTACCCTTAATGTCTCCGTTGTTTTAAAACAAACAAACAAATAAACAAAAAGAACAACTACCTAGTAACAAAATATTTTATTTTTCTGGAAGTTTTATTCATAGGAAAATGGTAAGTTGCAGATGAGGTGAATTTGAATTTATACAAGGAGTTTTAACAAAGTATTTTTTTTTGGTAGGTCCAGTCATTGAGTAAATGTACTAATGATTTCTCTGTGTAAAAACCTACTTCGGAAGGGCGGGGGAGGGGTTGCAAATAGCCGCTGAGATCTGGCAAGCTCACAAAATGTGGCAGCAAGAGTAACCAGTGGTGGGAATTCTCACAAAGCCCATGGAATCTTGCTTCAAATTCCCAACTTAAATACTTGGTTGATGAGATAACCCTTTCTTTTTGGATTTTGTAACGAGGTTAAATTTCCTTCAAATAGAGTTGAACATTCTTGAACATACAACAGCTCAAGGGATGTAGCTTCATGTCCCTTTGCATGAGATGACAGGTTCTGAGAGTTGGATTCATTTAATACTAAAACTAGGCTAGTATAAATGCTAGGTTAACAGAAAAGCATGTGAATGTTATATGCCCTGAAAAATGTAGAAATGATAAAAATAACATGAACAGAGAAGAGCAGGAGGGAAAAATGTAGGGAGGGATAAGTTCTTTGCTTACCTAATTTTTATTAGCTGGATGTTGAATTAATTATTTCAAAGCAGATAAATCAAGAGATGTAATAATAAGCCCATTTGAAAGAAAAGGAAACATAACAGGAGATAAATTATGGACTAATAGGTCATAAAGGAGAGGGAGAAGGGAAAGAAGGAGGAAACACTGCAAATTTAGAGTCATTTAGAAGGGATTAGAAATTGTTGGCCGAAATAAAGAACTAAGGGTCTTATATAAAGTTATAGTTACAAAAACAGAGTAGGAGAAAATTGTAACTTTATAGATGTCAGGAGGAATATGAACAAAAATATTAAAAGAAAGGCAGACATATCATGAGACCTTAGAAGTATATAAAAATAAAAATTTTAAAAGGTATAACATTATATGACAGAAGAGTAAATGACTTTAATACCATAAATTATAATAGGGTTTATTCAATTATTATTGAGGAAAATGATTTTAAGATGGGATCAGAAAGCAAGCCCAAACTCTTCTTTCTGTACATAATAGATACATCCAAAGAATTCAGTTCAAACTAAGTGAAAGAATAAAAAAGATGGACAATTTAAACCTTTAAACCTTTCAAGTCAAGTGTGAGAGCAATATCACACTTATTTAATTAAGTATTCTTATGCATGCTATATGACCCATAAATGCCACTTCTATGTCCCAACGAAGTTCTTCCATGGCTTTGTAATGGGACCTGGATGAGGTTAAGTCAAGTGTGACTAGAAAGGAAGCAGAAGCAATGACTTAATATCAGACAAATCAAAACTAAAACAAAAAAATGCTAACTGATAAAATTAAAAGAAGTTCAAAAAGTGAAAAGTTGTAATACATGACGATATTATAAATATCTGTTCTCTAAGTAACATAGATTCTACATTCCACAAAACAGATATAAAAGATACATATAAAATTAGGCCAGAGACCAGTAATGATATCAAAATTTCTGAAAACTAGAATGCTGAATATATCTTGAAAATTTCCAGCAAGATACTAAGTTTAGAAAATGTTTCTAATTTTTAAGAAAAAAAAATTTCTCCTGAAGAGACTTTGATCTACAATGCCCTATGTAATTATATCCAGACCTTCTCCGACTTCCAGAATTCATCCTGATTCTCACTTCTTTCCTGTTAATAATGGTTGGCACACATTATGACTTTACTGTGTCCCAGTCTTATGGATTCATTTACTGTGTTGTCTCCGGGAATCATCACAAAGCCCTATGTGATAAGTGATGTATATCTACAATGGAATATTATCAACCTTAGAAAAGATGTAAATCCTGCCATTTGTGACAACCTGAAGGACATTCTTCTAAGTGCAATAAACCAGAGACAGAACAACAAATACCACATCATATGACTTATAGAAGCATAGAGCAGAATGATGTTAATCACAGGGTACAAAGTTCTAATTATACAAGATGAGTAAGTCTTAGAGATCTACTGTATAGTTAAACACCTACAGTTAACAATACAATGTTGTATAGTTAAAAATTTGCTAAGAAGGTAGATTTTACATTAAATGTTCTTATCCTACATGAAATAATAACAAATGAAGATGATGGAGGAAAACTTTTGGATGTAATGATGTGTTTAAAGCATGTAGACAGAGGTGACGTTTCACGAATGTGTACTTGTTTCTATAGTCATCAAGCCATACACATGAAATATACACAGCTTTTTGCTTGTCAATCATTACTCCATAATGTAGTTTTAAAAAATCACAGAAAAATAAGGAAACAAATATGGCTCATAAAGACGTTTGCTTACAAGCATCTTGCTTGTATGTGGTAGAGCCAGGAATACATTCTCACCTCCAGTTGACCTCTTATCCTATTCTGGTGTAGATTAAACTATCCTTTTTCTGAAGGCTCACAGGTTCGTAGAATAATAAGTCAAATTTAAAATATTAAGTATACATATTTTATATTTTATTACCATGTTTATATGTTTTATTTTTCTCTACCCCCCCTCCCCCCCACCCAGGCAATTTCTCCTTTGGAAAAAGAACTGTGTATCTTACATGTTCTTTGTACTTTCCACTCTAGGTGAAATAGTATCTACTGTCTCAGAGACTGAAAAAGTAGATCTTGTTCAAGCGATTTGGGGAAACATGAGATTTGTGTAGAAGTTCTTGCTTTTCATGTTTCAGTTCTGAAGAAATTCACAGCATAGGCATAAAATTAAAAGAAAGAAATGTACAGATTAAAGATCAAAGCTTTCTTTCTACTTGCTTTATCTCCAACTTGACTGGATGGCTGGCTTCCTTTCTTCCTTCCTTTCTCCCTATTTCCCTCCTGGTCCCCATCTGCCAAGCTCGTCACCCCGTACTCACACACAAAGTATTGGATAAGCATCCTTTTTACTAATGTCCTCCTGTGAGATGATTGTTTTGCTTTACTTTTCTTAAATGGCACAGCTATATATCTTCTGCTTCCTGTTTATTCAGCACTATATTTCTAAGATAATGTGTTTATATGGCTGTGTGAACATCTTTTTGTGTGTTTTGTTTTTTTTCTAGTGCCATACAGTATCTCTATAGGCCATACAATATCTCTATAGGGTTTAACATTTTCTTATCCACTCTCCTAAAATCATCACCCAGCTTTTCTCCGACTTTTTATAACTACAATCATCACTGTGAATAACCTCATCCATGTCCCATTACAAAGCCATGGAAGAACTTCGTTGGGACATAGAAGTGGCATTTATGGGTCATGTAGCATGCATAAGAATACTTAATTAAATTAAGTGTGATATTGCTCTCCAGAATGGCGTAACGACACTACACTCCCACTAACACAGGGGGGTTATTGTAATCCTGGATTTCACATTCCACTTTTTGATAACAAAAAGAATATTAAGTGACGTCACATTGCTCCTTTTCTCCCTCTGAAAGATATTCTCTTTCAGTAAAGATCTTTGATGTCATTTGTTTTACAGAAAACATGTCAGATTTTACATAACTTAGAACTCTGGAGTAAAAAGCGTTCTGTTGGCAGTGATCATTTTATCAGAAGTGGGTGGTTTTATAGCTGATGAGAAGTTTAACATAAGTAAGTGACTCTACCAACAGTTCGTTCCCTGTACGGCTACCTCTTAAGAGAATAGAGAATATTCATCTTACTCCTAATTACATAGGGAAGTGAATCACAGTTCTTTAAATGTAATAAAAGAGAGCAATTTGTCAAAGAAGGAGGTCGCTTCCTGACAGACTTATATAAATTTGGACAGAAAATTAGGCTTAGTTTAGGATTTACAAGAAATTACCCACAAATTCTATTAATTAAAAGTATATATTAACTATTGTACGTGGGGGCAAGCATATATCAAGGAGCTTGAAGGTTTTTACCTTTTAAATCCACTCAAAATTATCCATTAATAGCAATTCTGAAAAATATCTTCTTGAAAAGTAATAGGGCTGCTCAACTAGGACTCCATTTTTCCCATGATTCCTTCCTCCAACATTTAATTGATGTAATTATGTTTTAAATGATTAGTATAATTCATAGGTAAATATATCAAATTATTTCATCATTAATACACTTATAAGCTCAATTAGTAAAAGGATAGGATATGTTATTGACCAGAGAAATTACCACCTTTGAATATAAATATTTTATATTAATTTATCTTTTCTTCTGTAACGATAGTACAACTATACATGATATATAAACAAAAATCTCAGTCTCATTCACTTCTGAATCTCAACTGCTTATAACACTGCTCAGTCTAGGGTTGATGTTTAAAGAATCTATATTAAAATAATATATTTTAATGAATATTTGTGGTACTAAAGATGTGATGAATTTATAGTTAGGATTTCTAGGTGTTAGTGTGGAATTATTTATTTATGATGATACTGAAATAAAGTTACACACAAATCTGTTTTCTGCTGTTCTGTTTTCTTGAGTGATATGGTCTGGCTCCCGTAGTAAGGCATGTTTTAAAAGGAAGAACAATGCAACAGGAAGGCAGCTCCATGAAAGAGCACCAAGCATGGGTATCATGATTCCTTTTGAATGGAATAGCCCTAAGAAATAGGACAGAGGTAGGGCACGTAAGGACTCAGATAGCTGGTAATAAGTTTTTTAAGAACCTATGAGATGGATCAGAAGCAGGCTCAGAAATGAGAAGAAACTAGATGCATTTACTTAGCTACAAATGTAGCTTAAGAGAATTAAAATGTGGCACTATAGTAAGAAGAGTCTGAGATCTGAAATCATATGGTTAAAATTACAGCTTCATGTCTTCCCGCCTATGTTTTCTTGGGCAACCTTTAAGCAGTGTCCTCATCTGAAAACTGGAAAAATTAATATCAACAAATGTGGGTTATTGAGAATATTAATGCACATGAATTTTACAGTTTGCTATTAGCACTCAATAAGTGTTAATTGTTATTGCAATATTGTAAGATGTCAGCATTAACACACTATCAATACTGTATATGCATATGCTGCTATATTTTTACTCCTATTTATTTTGACCCTGATTCCCAACCAGTATAATGCAATGGAACTTATATTTTAAAGATGTTGTGTGGGAACTATGTGTTTATAGTTGTCAGTCTTCTGTTCCTTCAAAAACCATAAGACGTGGATAAGCTACCTTTAAAGGTCCCTTGGTGACAGCAGTTCCAAGGGCATGGAGCACCTCACAGTGCTCATGCCTCTTTCATCATAATCCACATGTGCTCTGAGTCCTTCTTGCTTCTGAACGCTGAAGTGCAGGGGTAGCAAGTTCAAAGTAATGCTTTATGGGAAACCACTGAGATCTTGATGAAGAAAAAGTATATACAAATATAGGTAATAGTATGAAGTTTTTCTTTCTCAATGTCTCTCTCCATAAATTATTTTTAAGCTGTCAATACATATAATGTCCAAGAGAGAATTATTTACCTGATTCTAAAGTCTATTTATGCATTTTTCAGGAACTAGCAAATATTCTGTCTTTTCTCTTCTTTCCCAAATGCTATCTGGCACGTCTCCTATTGAAATTCAAAGGCTCACCCAAGGACCTGCATCATTCCCTTGGGCGTGAATATCTATAACAAATATACCCATGCTTTGGTGGTAAAGAGAATTAAGAATGCATCAACTATTAGTATTCTGTGAATGACACGCATACTCATGCCTCAAATGTAGAGCAGAACGGAAACTGTAACATATAGACTTTGGGATCAACTGCTTTGGTAATTCGACATTGATAGTGATAATGAGAACATATTGTAGTATTCTTGAAAAGTAGGGCTGTAAGATCAAACTGAGCCCTCAGAACAATGCTGTACTTGTTACATTTCTAGAGCATATCAAAGGGCAAACATCTGGGTGATCTCTGGTCCGGATGGCCATTCTTAGAGTTTACCCTAAAGAGTAAGAAGGAGGTGAACAGAATTATTCCTTAAAAAACAATAACAATCCTAGGGACAATTAATAAGTATAAACAATACAATTTTTCAACAAGTGAAAACTGATTAAAATAACCACAGTAATTTATGCTAGAATACTATGTAAACAATACAAATTATTTGTGGAAATACATGTTTGTAAATATATGGATAATGCATACAGACAAAGAAAGATTTATGCACTTTTGTGTGTCTATATACTGATTGGTAAACATGTTTCTGACATATCTGTAATGCAAATCACCCAGAGTTTTGCACCCTTATAAAGTGTTGTTTTCTAAAAATTTCTTACAAGGTTTCCAGTGTCTAAGTGGTGAATTGTGGAAAATCCCAAACTCCACCACTATCTTTATAAAGGCCACCTTTCCCTACCCAAGTATTTACAAAAGCTGAAAGTTGATCTCAACTTCGCTTCTGAACTGGTTTATACTGTGGCTTTTAAAAGTTTATTTATTTAATTTTTGAATAGTTAATATATATATATACATATATAAGCTTAAAATATCAAAAACTACATGAACATATGCAGAAACCTCCCTTTTCCCCATCGCTTTGCTTTCTACTTATCTTTGTCATTGTATTGTATTTGAAGTGAATTTCTAATAGACATCATGTTGTTAAACCATGTTTTTCATTACATGCTATCAATCTCTATTATAATTGACATATTTAGATTTTTTTACATTGAAGGTAATTATTGATATGTCCTAATGGCTTAAGTCTGCCATTTCATTATTTGTTTCCTCTGTTTCTCTTATGTCACTGGACTGTAGGTTATTTATTCATTATTTAGGATTCACCTTGATTTTCCTGAAGTGTTTTTGAGTATAACATTTCATGTAAGTTTTTAGGGAATACTCTAGGTATCACAGTATACATTTATAACATCACATTCTAACAATATTGGCATTTTACAACTTTGAGTGATGTATAAAATCTTTCTTCATTTAGGTTCTCTTATCTGCCAGCTTTTTAATTATAATTGTCTTAAACATTTCCTCTACATGC
Organism: Tonatia bakeri; assembly: GCA_004024845.1. Taxonomy (NCBI): domain Eukaryota; kingdom Metazoa; phylum Chordata; class Mammalia; order Chiroptera; family Phyllostomidae; genus Tonatia; species Tonatia bakeri. Next base: position 123,095 of record PVIA01001889.1, read on the forward strand.
ATTGAGTGCCACATCAAATGATATTATAATTTTTGCTTCAACCACCCAATTTGATTAATTAAACTATAAGAAATGGGTTACTTTTTTTAAGTACCCCCTTTTGACCTAAGCCAAAGGTCTTCTTTCCTTTCTGGCATTTCAAGACTTCGTTTGTTATTATTTGCTCCTGTTCAGAAACCTTCCTTTAACCATTTTAAGGGTAGGCATGCTAGCAACAGTCATCTTAGTTTTCCTTCAGCTGAGAATTTCTCTCTCTCTCTCATTCATTCCTGAAGGATAGTTTTCACAGAATAGGAATTTACTACTGACAATTCCTTTCTTCATGTTTAAAAACGCTGTGGCCCCCACTGGGAACCCCTATTCCTTCTCATCATTTTTGGGCTCCTCTTCTACTCATCAGCGTTGTCTTTCAGGAATTCCAAGTTGTGACACCTTCATGCAAAGAGACGCATCTGATGTTTGAAGCTCCTTCGGCCATGTCCAGGGGGTCTTGCCTTTATCAACAAAAATACTCAATGGGACCCTTTCCTAATTGAGGCATCCACCCCAGTACATCAACTTTAAGAATGTGGAAGCCCAGCAACCAACTTTATAGCACTTATTTTCCTGTTTTCTATGTAATGGATTTTTATGAAGCTAAAACTGTTACAATAAAATTGAATTTAATTTTAAAGCATGTATGTGTATTCTAGTATATGCATATAAAAAAATCTCAAACATGGTTCCCAGTGCTTGTGATACATTGAAATAAACTGGAGTGCTTTTTAAAAATGCCAAGGCTGGGGCCCTAAACCCATAAATTCTGATTTAATTTGCTTGGGTGGGTCCAAAACCATGCATTCACCCATTCACAGAGGTCGGAATCTCACTCATCTTGGGTTCCTCTTGCATGTTCATTTGCTTTGTAAATAATTGCCGTATATACCTTTGTGATATTCTTTTCAATACCCACTTTTCCTTTCTGTATTGCCTACCACTATGCTAATTTAGACTCTCATTAATGTTTATTCTCACTGATGTTTAGAATCTCTGTATCATAACAGCCTCCTAAATAGTCTCTCTAATATTCCTCATGGCAGTGGGTCTATAACTGAAATGAGTAATAGTTGCTATTTACTGAAGACTTCTATTACCATAGGCATATTTTGTTATTTAAATCAACAATGACCTTGATATCTATATGTCTCTCTATATATATTATTTTATTTCCCATATTACAGGGATGGAAACTGAAGCACTGAGAGATAAAGCAGCATGTCTAAAAGTGGCGCAACCGTAAGTAGAATCCAAATCTGTTTGATTTCCAAATGTCTTCCACTGAAACATTCCTTCTATCCCTCTCTCTCATCTCACTATGAGATGCTCCCTTGTGTCAAAATTGGATGCTTCTTTAGGTTTCTCTAGTCAAATGCAAGCTCCCCAAGGGCTGGAATTTTACCTGCTTTCTTGCAAAAATTGTCCGGTAAGTTTCATTATCTTTGTTAGTGATATTTAAATAATAGATTACTCTACAAGATAAATTTTACTTGAAATTTGCAGCATTCATGTTCTATTCTGTGAAATTATATCTTTGAGTCAAACATGATCCTCTGTCTCTATATTAGTTGTATTTTTATTTAATTTTTAATTTTTTAAATTAAAATTGACATACAATATGATATTAGTTTTAGGTGTACAGCATAGCGATTGGGTGTTTATATAATTTATGAAGTGATTACCTGGTAAGTCTAGTACCCATCTGATACCACACATAATTATTACAGTTTTACTGACTATATTCTGTAGGCAGTATTTTACATCTTGTGACAGCTTTTATGACTGGCAATTTGTATTTCTTAATTCTTCATCTTTTTTACCCATCCCCTCAACTCCCATCCCTTCTGGCAACCATCAGTTTGTTCTTTGCATCTATGAGTCCATTTCTATTTTGTTTGTTCATTTATTTTATTTTTAAGATTCCACATATAAGTGAAGTCATATGGTATTTGTCTTTCTCTGTCTGACTTGTATCTCTTAGCAGAATTACCCTCTAGGTTCATCCATGTTGTTACGAATGGCAAGATTTCATTCTTTTTTTGTGGCTGAGTAGTATTTCATTATATATGTCTACCATATTTCTTCATTTGTCTAGCAGTGGACATTTAGGTTCCTTCCATATCTTGGCTATTGTAAATAATGCTGCAATGAACACATGGGCGCATATGTCTTTTCAAATTAGTGTTTTGCTGGGTTATATGGTAGTTCTATTTTTAATTTTTTGAGGAATCTTCATACTGTTTTCTGTAGTGGCTCCATCAATTTACAATCATTCCTGACAGTGTACAAGCATTCCCTTTTCTCCACATCCTCGTCAACACTTGTTTATTGGGTTATTGATCATAACCATTCTGATATATGGGTATAAGGTGATATCTCATTATAGTTTTAATTTGCATTTCCTTGATGATTAGTGATGTTGAGCATCTTTTCATATATCTATTAACCATTTATCTATATGTCCTCTTTGGAGAAGTTTCTATTTGGCCTTCCACCCACTTTTTAAATGGAATGTTTGTTTGTTTGTTTGTTTTTGGTGTTAAGATGTATGAGTTCCTTATATATTTTTTATATTAACCCCTTATAATATGTATTACTAGCGAATATCATCTTCTATTCAGTAGCTTATTTTTTTTTTACTTCATTGTCCATCTTCATGTTATTAATTTGCTTGGAATACCCATTATTTAACTATGATATAAAAATAAAAGTCAACTCCTTCACAATAAAATCTCCATTATTCCCAATTAGTGAATGACAACATTATGAATAAATTATTTAACTGCTGAAATTGACCCTTCAAAATTAAAATTATCTCATGTGGAAATTAGATGCCATTGATACAGGCTAAGGCATGTATTATTTTTATAAGCATAAAAATTTAAGAATGAGAAATACAAATTTTCATCTATCACATTATTCTAACTATATATAATATATGCACAGCAAATGGACTAGCAGAATATGGCACTGAAGTGTTAAGGTTTTGTAGGATGATAGATGAGTTTTATTTTTACCTTCTGCCTTTCTGTGTTTAACATTTTTAATAATAACCATATTTTATACTTGAATGGAAAATAAAATGTTTATTTTTGAAAAAAGCCTATATTAAAAATAATGACACATTTCCCAATTAAATCAAAAGTAAATATCCTAGTAAGATCAAAGAAGTTTTGAGTTTAAACTTTAAACTCAAAACTTCTTTGATCTTATTTCTTAAGGGTCACTACCAAACAACCAAATAGTGATGGGGTGAGAGACAAATAAATTTCATCGTAGACTGAAGAATGCTAGAATTTTAGCCTAGAAGTTTCAAAATACCACTAATATTGAAGCAAGAAAACAATGAAAAAATTGACAGTTAAGATCCAAGAAACATCTCTTACCTGAAACAGAAAGTCCCTAAAACAATCAGAACCCAAGGCCTTACTGGGCTAATATATATTTTTTTGGAAGAAGCTACAGCCACATAAAAGCCCAGTGGAAAATGTTTTTGAGTATTCTGTATAAGTGAGAAGATGAATATCTAAATCAAAATAAAAATATTTTGATATATGTCAGCTAAGCATTTGTACTATTTACTAAGTTCGACCGTTTTGTAGAAATAATGATGTTTCTTTAGTAGAAGAAAAATGTTATTAGTATAGGATAGAAATTCTGAAATGAGTTTCCAGAATGAGCTCTGCCACTGTTCTGAAAAAGTCTTTTTTGGAGTGTCCTCTGTTGCATAAAACAATATTCTCTCTCTTCTCAAGAAACCAGATAGGTATACCAAGGCTTAAAGCAGCATTTCATAATCCAATGAGGCAAATAAGCCTGTTACTCTGCATTTGTGTTTCTAAGAGGGATATGTTAATGATGCTTCACAAGATGTTGGAAGCATAATAATTTAAATTTTTCATTTAATTTTTTAATTATTTGTATATTAAAAATTAAAACCCTACCTTATATTAGACACAAACACATAAACAACATACTTGACAATTTCAAATAATATTAAAATTATGCAAGGATATAAGGTCTGTCTGGAAGAAATTCAACCATTGTTAATACAATAAGAACAGATTGCATGACATCAATGTAGCCTGACAGCCAAGGAGAGTGGACTGGAATGCGCATGTGTGAACAATAACAGCTTCACTGTACTAGTCAGTGAGGTTGGTAGACTCTGTTGAGTGAGCATGTGTAATTGGGTGGCCATCGCATTCAAAATGACTTGAGTGAGTGAGCAACAAATCTGCATCAGATTTTGTGTTAAGCTTGAATCTTCCTCTGTGGAAACTGTTCAGAAGATTCAGAAGGCCACAGCTCTGGGCAACTGGTGATTGGCAGCTTCGACATGGCAACATGCCCACTCATACATCATGTCCCGTTCCGAGTTTGGTGAAACATCAAATCACCCAGGTGACTCAGCCCTCCCACAACCCAGATTTGGTACTCCGTAACTTCTGGCTTTCCCCAAAACTAAAAACACCTTTGAAGGGAAAACATTTCACCGTCAGTGAGATTCAGGAAAATATGAAGGGGCAGCTGATGATGATTTGGAGAACTGTGTGAGGTCCCAAGGTGCCTACTTTGAAGGGGGCTGAGGCATCGTCCTGTGTATAATGTTTCTTGTATCTTCTTCAATAAATGTCTCTATTTTTCATACTACATGGCTGAATATTTTATGAACAGACCTCATATGACAATGCATAGAAATTAATACTAATAATGGAAAAAGAATTCTGTGGGCCAAGTGGGCCATAGTGAATGATTCTTAACACTATATTTTAAACTCTATAGGAAACCCAAGAAGAAGGGCTAAACAACAGGGATTAGCTGTGCAATTAGCAAGTATAATTAAGATGAGATAATGAAAATTTTCAGTTCTCACAGGGGAATTATTAAAAGCAAACTAGTTCAGTAACAATGAAGTGTGTGAGGCAGTACAGCTGTTTGTAAAGTTTGGGCTCCATATCAGACTTTGAGACAGCTGGGCCGTCACTGCGCTGAGTGCAAATGGTCGCAGACGCGAGTCTGGGGCGTATCGTAAAGTGCCGCACAAAGGAAATTAAAGGTCAAAAAAGGGCAAAATGTTTAGTGGCTGATACAAAGGAAAACCACAGAAATATGTTTTATCAGTATTGAAAAGCACATGGTTTAGACATTTTAACAGTCAATTACTAAAAATAATTTGGGGAGGAGGTTATTGGTACACGTTATAGACAATCTTGAATAAATTTGAACATTGGAACTAAATTCTAAGATTTAACTATGCACGTAAAAACCAAACCAAACAAACAAACAAAATTTGCCTTCAGTGTTATGAATTCAAACGTAGTATATCTGTACTCATTTGGAAGGAAGGGAAACAGACCACTAAGTGGAAAAAACATGTTTATATTCATTTATAACAGTTCATCTGTTTTATAAGACACTCAGAGGTATTTTTGTTTGCTGTCTTGTTTTCCCTCTTTAATAAGCCCTTTAAAAAACATTTTATCTGTTTATTTTTAGAGAGAGGGAAGGAGAAAAAGAGGAAGAGAAACATCAATGTGTGGTTGCCTCTTGCACACCCTCTACCGGGGACCTGGCCCATAATCCAGGCATGTGCCCTGACTGGGAATTGAACCAGCGACCTTTTGGTTCACAGGCTGGCATCCAGTCCACTGAGCCACACCAGCCAGGGCATTATGAGCTATTTTAAATAATTGCCTAATATTACTTTTATCCAACTTAGAAACATAATAAAAACTGGTACATAGTGAAATTTAGGTGATGTTTCTAGTTGGATTAATTTGTGCTAGAGGGATAGTTTAGTATCCCCTGGCTTGTGATAAGTGCTATCATGCAATAAAAACCTTGAGATTTCCACCCTTATTGGTGTGGCTCCATGAGTCGAGTGTTGTCCTGCAAGCCAAAAGGTCACCAGTTCAATTCCCAGTCAGGGCATGTGCCTGAGCTGTGGGCCACGGTTGGGGGTGTGCAAGAGTCAGTGGATCAGTTTCTCTCAGTTATCGATAATTCTCTCCCTCCGCTCTCTAAAACGAAACAAACAAACAAACAAACAAACAAACAAAATCTTTTTAAAAATCTTGAAATTTCCATGTTATCCATAGCATTATGGGTTCAACACCTATGCAAAAATAAATACTCTAATTACAAGCAATAGAATTTAGAACAAGCTAAATTGAACATCTGTGTCTTGCGGGTGAATCTTGGTGATGAGAGAGAGACAAAACTGGTTTTAGAACTGTCTTTCATTATCTTCTCAAAAGCATAATTCCCAGAGATAATAAAGCAAGCATAGATGTTATGTTATCAACATTACAATCATGTGCCTTATAATGACTTTTAGTCAACAGTGAGGTGCAAATACAGCTGTAGTCCCATAAGAGTATAATGAAGTAGAAAATTCCTTTATCCCAGTGACTTCATAGCTATTGTAATGTCCAAGTGCAATGCATTACCCATGTGACTTACAAGTCAATAATGCTGGTGTGAACAAATCCACTTCCTTGCCAGTTGTATCAAAGTATGTAGCCCTTACAATTATGTATAATACATAATACTTGATAATGATTGTAACTACTGTGTTGCTGTTTTGTGCATATACTAAATAAACTATTTATCATTATTTTAGATTGTATTCTTCCTACTTACAAAAATAAAAAGTTCGCAGTGAAACAGTATGTTGTATTATTCTCAGAATAGTCTTATTCATCTCATGTGTACCCCACCTCTTAATCACATCATTTTCTTTTGTGTTCAATTTAATCTCATATTGTTATGTTCATTGTGGCCCCCGAGCATCCAGAATCCACTGCCAATGTTGCCAGTAAGAGCTCACACCCAGGACTGGCCTGGAGACGGAGTGAAGAGTGATTGAGGAGTACAAGGGTGGGGAGTCAGTGATGGTGAGTGCTCTCCAGTCAGGCCTCTCCTGTTTCACAAATCTGAAGAACAAGAACAAAGGGATGGGAGCTGCTGAAGAATCTGTGTCACTGAGGGCAGTGAGGCTAAGAAAAATTCAAAAAGGGTGTGTATCAGACATGGAGAAACATCTAACAACCTGAACGGAAGACCCGACCCAGAAGCTTATCTCTCTCAGCACCATGACCATGGCCAAAGCAAAAAGGGTTTGGGTTTTTTTGGTGATGTTGACAGTAATGGCTGAACCCAACTATAATGTTAAATATACTGCCAGCTCTGGGTCGTTTAAGCAATTCAAGACCAATTATCCATCACATAATGTGAAAGTGAGTGGTGAGTTTGCTGAGTGCCAATGTGAAGGCAGCTGAAGAAATTTTGGAAACTCTAGATAAGCTAATTGTGGCAGAACATTACTTGTCAGAGCAAATATTCAGTATGAAACCTCCTTGTTCTCAACACATATGCCTGAAAGAACGCTCATCCATAAGGAGGCCAGGTCAATGCCAGATTTCAAGGCTTTTAAGGACAGGATAACAGTCCTGCTTGAGACCAATGTTGCAGGCTACAAATGGAAACCCTCTGGCACAGTGAGAACCCCACGGCCTTCAAGCATATCAGTAAGTACACATTGCCAGTGTGCCACAGGGGGCAATGAGAAATCTGGATGACTCAACTTTTCTTCTAAGATACCCTCCTGAATTGCTATGCCATGACAAATGCTATGCTCGCTGACAATTGCTATGCTCATTGACAGTGCACTTGGTCACCGAAGAGCTCTGATGGAGATGTACATGAGATTAATGCTGTTTAATGCATGCTAACACAACATGTGTGCTAATACAACATCCATTCTGCAGCCCATGGATCAAGGAGTCATGTCAACTTTGAAGTCTTATTATTTAAAAAACACATTTTATAAGGCCACAGCTGCCATAAACAGTGATTCCTCTGGTGCGTCTGGGCAAAGTAAATTTGGAACTTTTCTGGAAAGTGCTCACCATTCAGATGCCATTATGAATGTTCATGATTCATGGGAAGAGGTCAAACTATCAACATTAACAAGAACTAGAGGAAGTTCATTTCAGCCCTCATGGGTGACTTTAAGGGGTTCAAGACCTCAGTGAAGGAAGTAACTGAAAATGCCAAGAGAACTAGACGCGGAACCTGAAGATGTGACTGAATTACTGAGGTCTCATGATAAAGATATGGCATATGGAGTGTTGCTTCTAATGAATGAGCAAGGAAAGTGGTTTCTTGAGGTGGCACCTACTCCTGGTGAGGATGCTGTGTAAGTTATTACAGTGACAACAATTAGAGTGCTATATAAACACAGTTGATAAAGTAGAGCTGGATTTGGGAGAATTGATTTGAATTTTCAAAGAATCTCTAGTGTAGGTAAATGCTATCATAGTATCTCACACTATAACATCTCACACTATAGATCATTCATTCGTGAAAGGAAGAGTCAATCCACATGGCCAACTTTGGTGTTGTCTTAGTTTAAGAAGTTGCCACAACCACCCTAGCCCTTAGCAACCACCACACTGACCAGTGGGGCCATTACCATCCTTGAGTTAAGACCCTGCATCAACAAAAAGCTCACAGCTCACTGAAGTTTCAGATGATGGGTAGCATTTTTTAGCAGTAGAGTATTTTTTAAATTAAGGTATGTACTTTTCTTTAAATAAAATGCCATTGCACACTTAATCAACTACAGTATAGTGTAAGCATAACTTGTGTATGCACTGGGAAACACAGAAATTTTGTGACTCGCTTTACTGCAAGCAGTCTGGAACTGAGGCTGCAGTATTTCCAAGGTATGCCTGTAACATGTGCTCCTTTGTGTATATCTCATACAAAATTTTACTCCTTTTTTTGTCGCTGTACTTTTTAGCATGCCCCTCTTGTGAGAGTTGGTTTGCCCCTATCATCAGAAGTAAGTTGTTATAACTAAGCAATATTTCTTTAAAATATCGTTTTCAAATTCGCTGCGAACTGTCACCTGTTTTCAGATGACTCAGATTATGGATTTTATTCATGGGAGGGGAAATAAAGCTGAGGAAGAAAAACAATCATATTTTTTAAAAAGACAATTTATAGTTCAACACAAAGAGCCTTAACTAGGGCAGAAACATCAGATTAGAAATCTCTTTCAGTAGAAAGCAAACTTAAAAATAGATACAAGAGAAAACGCCTAACATCTGAGAAAAACCAACATGTTGCTGTCAGAGAAAAGACATCGAATCATACATGAGCTCTCCTTGCTCATTCATCATTACCTTATCTGTGAAAAAATGTATATGTATAGTCTAAATACATTTTCATTGAAGTGTTCATTCAATATCTATTAAATATCTAAACAAATGGAAACACCTGAGTAGTAGAATAGGAAGGAAAAAGGAAGTACTGCCTTTAAGAACTAGATAGTCCTGTAGCGAAGATAAATCACTGAACACACACAACTCACTATGTGTTGCAACCACAGAAAAGATAGCAGATGGTTAGGTGCCAGGATGAAGGGAGAAAGTGAGCACTAGAGATTAGGGGAGGGAGCGGCAAACACAGATTAGAGGAGAAGACTTTAACAGGATTGGAAAAAGATCTTGTAAAGTGTGTTTAAGAATTAGGTTTGTGATGAGAGGGGGGTTTTCTAAATAAAACGTCCAGCACAAGCAGAGGCACAGAGGCAGAAACGGTGCTGAGGGAGCACTGTGTGTTTAGCTAATATTAAAAGGTGAGTTGTGTCAGAGAATGCGAAAAATAATAACAGGAGAAAAAGAAGTTCCTAGCATTTACTGAGCATTACTATAGACCAGACACTTTACAGATACTTGCAAAAAAATCAAGAGGTGAGTACAATTATCTACATTTTAATAATTAAGAGATAAATTTGGATTGACAATACTTTTATAAAAAGGAAATACTATGTGCTGCATGCCAAGTTAAGAGGCATTTTGCAGGAGGAAATGCAGAAGATAAGAAAGAAGAGAATAGAAATTGGGAAGCTGGGACAGTACTCGTTTTGTGAATTAAATTTCATTTTTCATAGACCACTGACATTTTAAAAAGTAATCTACAAAGTGAATCAAAGAGAGCCAGTCTAGGAAAATTCCTAGCTTCAGTGAATAAATTCATAATATTAGCACTGAACAGTGAGAAAGCAAAATAGCTTCTTTTTGAGGTAATGGTAGATCTCATTTGATACAATTTTTAAAAAGAATTTTCATACACCATGAAGGTGCAGAAATATGCCATATAGATTCAAACGTCGGTCAGTAGCTAAGTAGGTATTATACCCACAGAAAGCCTAAATTTTTTTCAGAAGCAAAATGGGAGAAGTACAGAGGACAGAAGAAGAGCTGGACAAAACTTACAGAAGATAATAGACTTAGACACGCGTTTCTGCTGCACTCCAAGTTTGCAAGGCTCTGCGTCTCTCTCTCTCCGTCTCGCTCTCTTGCTCTCTTTCCTTCTCTCTCTCCCTCCTTCCCTTTTCCTTTTCTATCTCTCTGTCTTTATTTATTGTTTTCTTTTCTGATTTGCATGCTGGCGAATCATATTATCATTGGGAGTGCAGAGGACAGGTAAATGATTCTGGAGTCATGAAAATAAGAGTGTAACACTCAGTAAGGATCTGACTCCGATGACAGTGATACTTCAGGTGAAGAGAATAGGGTAGTTTACTCAGCTAAGTGTCTTCTCCTCTTTGGTAACTATGGAAAACGAAACAGAAAAGATGTTATAAAATTAGAATAAGTGATAGAGCATCTGTAGTTTCAGGGCACTGTTTTTAAAATTTGCCGCATTTCACTAACCATTACAAATATGCTGGAGGAATTTATGATGATGCATGAGGTGGAAGAAGCTGGCGATCTTAGGCCAGTACGTGGATGTTAGGAAAGGGGTAAGAATGTTAAGCTCAAATGAGAAGATTTCATCTGGATCATCAAGTTCTCTGTACAAGTTCTGTCATTTGGCAGCTCTCAGTGGCATCTTTTGGTAACTATTAAAATATTTTTAATTTGAAGGGTAAAGGTTTTCTTTCTAGGTTATACAGTTTCTTTCTCCTTAATTTTAACATAAAATAAAGAGTAATACTGTTCAAAAGTATCTCCAATAAGTCAAGGAATTAATATTTAGAATATAGATTATAAATCTTTGATTTATTAGAATATCCCCAAACTGTATTATGAGTTAATTGAGAGATTTTAATTTTGAATATAAGAAATGTAGAGTAAAGAGAAAAACAATGGCCTTGTGAAGGTCAGTCTTATCTTTCAGCTCAGTCAGTATCCACAGTGCTGCCATCCTTGACAAACTGCCACACTAATTTTGAAATTATGTGGTTCTTTGACAGTGTAGCCACAAAAGACAATAGGGCTTTGTGAAAAGTCATAGGGCACTAAAAAGAAAGGAAGCAAACCAAATCTTTTTGTTCTTTGGCTTAACAAAACACTGACCACAGTTAGGTAACTTGAGGATTCATGTCATTAAGAAAATACATTGCAATTTTAAGGTACTATCAAAAAAGCACATCATATTCCAAAGCTCATTGTCCAGCCTAATCACTCTCCCCAAAGAAATGATCCAGCAACAACAAAAGAAACAGGAAGTTATCTAAATTGATCTCTGTGGTTTCAGAAAGTTTATCAACTTAGTCATTGATCTTCATTTTCATGGGTCTTTGAGAAAGCCATTCAGAAACCTTCACATGCTTTGATGGCACTTAAGAAACATTCGAGTTATCCTAATATTGAAAGTAAGGTGATGCGCAGCAATTACAACTGATAAACCTGACATCAGTCACTTTAACAACTTTAAAAAAGAAATAGTAATCAGAACATTTGTAAATATTCAAAAAAGAGAGTTATGCTTATTTCTCAGTGACTCGGTTACAACTAAAACTAGTCACGACAGACTAATTTATTTCCATTCCGAATTTGCGTAGCCAAGAATGACAAAAGGACAGCAGAGAGAACATCTGGATTTTAGGGACGCGGTTGCCAATGTTTTTTCTGCCTTATCCATGTGTGTTGGGTGGAGGGGTGAGGCTTTAGGGAAAGCAGGTCCTTGTACACCAAACACTATGTGATGCAATGAGACAGCTTCTTTATTTTGATCTCTCACTGGTTCTTTAAATCCCCTCTTAGGGGAATGTCTTTCCACTTTCCTAGGTGAAAACTTGGGTAATTCACTGAGTTGTCTGAACCCTCTTTGCCAAATATCTCTTGGCCACTTTATGCTGCAGTTACACTCAATTTAGAAATTAAATATAAAGTCACACAATAATAAAACTCCTCCACTTCAAAGTAGTTAAAATAATCTCCTTTCACCCCAAAAAGGCAGCCTCGGTAGGAAGTTGAGGAAGGTGACACCCCTTTTCTTCCACCCCCGTGGCTCACTGCAGCTTTTTTTACCCCATTCAAGTCAAAGGAGGGGGAGGAATGATGCATCAGGAGGCAGGAAAATTCTTAAATGTCTACTGTATCTTAAGATGGTTTCACCTTCTCAGACCCGGCAAGTGTTGAAAGGCGAATCCTTTATGAATGTTGTTGTGGATTCCGCATAAGCCCATGAAGTATGCTTTAACCTGTGTTTCCTGGGTAGCGCGTGTTCCTCTGCTAGAGCCAGTTCCTCCAGTTTCTGGTTTCCGGGTTTGTCTTAGGTACTGCGCTCTACCCAGACTCTCACTGTTGGGGAATTGCTGACCCCCAGGCATTCTTCTTGGTCCTGTTTCTAAATGGCTCCAGGATTTCCCCTTCTTTCAGTCTCTGCCCTTGACTCCATCTGTCTAACAGCATCTACATTAGTCAGGACACTTCAGGAGTATCTGTTGTATTAGACTTTTCAAGTTTCAATATGAAGAATTCTTACTCAATTGGCTTAAGTAAGATAGGAAATTAATGTCTGTAACATACGGTGCAAGGCCAGGCTGCCTTCATCTCGGGATCTGGCTGGTGGGACGGATCTGTGTCTGCTCACCTCTTCTTTCCTCTGTAGTAGATGATTTCTCAGATGAAATCCATGGAATAGCAAGATAGCCACCTGTTCCTCTAACATGATGTTTCTGGTTTAGCCATGCTGGTAGAAAGATATTTTCTTTAATAGTTCCTATTTCAATGCCAGGTTAGCTCAAAAAAGCCTGTGTTGAGCCCCTGTCTCCATTTCTGAACCAATTGCTGTGGCCAGTGGCTAGGTTTAACTCCAGTGGAGTCATTTAGACAGCAGGAGGACTTAAAGGAGAGTGAAGATGGATAGTATGCAGAAGGAATTCTAGATGTTACCAGGAAAGGGAGAATGAGCATTAAGTAGTTAGATAGAAAGCTATCTGCTCCATCTGGACACATTTTTAAAGAATTTTGACCAACAGTAGTGAATTCAGTGAACTATAGTGAAAATCAAAAGAGACTTTAAAACATGTCCTATAAAAGTTAGTGAAAATTAGCCCCGGCTGGTGTAGCTCAGTGGATTGAGTACGGGTGTGCAAACTGAAGAGTCACTGTTTCAATTCCCAGTCAGGGCACCTGCCTGGGCTGTGGTCCAGGTCCCGGATAGGGGGCATGCAAGAAGCAACCACACATTGATGTTTCTATCCCTCTCCTTCTCTCTCCCTTCCCCTCTCTAAAAATAAATAAATAAAATGTTAAAAAATTTTTAAAAAGTTAGTGAAAATTAGTCATGTTTTGGTTGAATGAAAGAAAGGCGGGGAAAGGGTTGAGGCACTGACTGAGAGCTGTTGTCCAACATTGCATGGACCAGCATATAAAGAAGGTTAATGCGTTTCTAAGGCAAAACTTAGACTAAGGGAATTTATAGGGAAATTTATTTTTATATTAACTAATTTTATAAAAATGTGTGGCTATGTCCACCAACTGAGAACAAGATCTCTCATAGGCAAATTTATTTCTTATCACTAGTAATACTCAAATGTGATACCTCGGGTACTTAGTTCAAGAAGTACCAGGCTAGGGTGGTAGGAACAAATCAAAACTGTGCAGCATGGAAATGAGTTGGACCTTTCTGCTTGCCCAACTTTGCCTCCCCAGCTACATGTAAGAGCGATAATGATGCTACTTTCAAATATATATTTGGTACGATGTCATTTTTGCACGATTTTATGCATCATTTTAACTGTTAACATTTTCTGACCTGTAAAAGGAAAATTGCTAAGTCAGACTGAGCTTTAACTGAGGCCAAATTTTATTTCAAAAATTGACAACAGTATTTTTTTCATCTATTCAGAAAACAAAAATTCAAAGAGGCAAATTGAATAGTGGTTTTCTTATGAAGTTAGAAACTAATTTGCTACCAGAATTTTGAGTGGGTTGAACTATAATCACCCCATGCAGTAGGCATGACTAATGTTTACTTATTAACCTCTTCTGTTGTTCTAATTATCTGTTTACGGGTCATCATTCACTAATTTGACTTGTGGAGTAGATTTGAGTGTGGGAGGCTTGCGATGGGTCTGCAAATTCAAACTCAGTGTTCTTTAAGCGTCTTAAAAATTAAACGCAACCCTGTGTATTTGCGTGTCAAGAATCTTACTTTAATATAAAAATAGAGAGGTGGAACATTTTACATTATGTTTCTGTGACATCTAAGAGGAATAAATTATTTCTCTTTATGTTTGAGTATACACACACACGCACAGCACATTTTTGAAAGTTGCGAAAAGGAATAGTTTAATAAAAATAAATGGATGAGGTTAGGGGAAAAAAGGAACGTAAGGCCTTTGCCTGGACTAGAACTCTAAGTCCTTAGAATCTGTCCAGGAGGAATGCATGTCTTTGCATGAACATTTGGGTTTGTGTGTCCGTGTGTCTGTACAAATAAATTTATACATATATTCATATACCTATACTTCACAGACATCAGCAATAATTTCAGAGGAAACAGATTGTTGCCCCATGCTGGATATGCCACTAATGGCATTTACCGCATTCATAATCTTATCCTGGCAGGCCTGTGTTCCCCGCATACACCTCATCTCACACCTAATCGATCTAAGACTGGGCATCACATTCAAGGAAAGCCAATGGAGAGTTTGCCTGTGACTGTGAAAGGCTATTGGAAATTAGCCCAAATCTATTGGGCCAATCAGATTTTCTCTTGGGCATTTGACATTTAGCGAGGAGAAAATACTAGACAGAAAGAAATGTGTAAAGGGGTAGTTCATGAAGAAGTATCGAAAAATGAAGTTGTTTTAAAGTAGAGGGGGTGACTATGATCAACTGCATGTTTATGTTTCTCCCAAATTCATGTGTTGAAACCCGACCCGCAGTGGACTGGCATTAGGGGGTAGAGGTCTTGGGACACCTCCCAAGTGTTAGATCAGGTCATGAGACTGGAGCCTCCATGAGGGGACGAATGCCCTTGTAAAAGGAGGAGACAAGAGATCTCTCCCTCTATTCTCCACCAGGAAGGGAGCTTTCTGTCAAACACAGGATCTGCCAGAATGGTGGACTTCTCAGTCTTCAGAACCGTGACAAATGTCTAACATGTAAGCCCCCCATCTATGGTATTCTGTCGCAGCAGCCTGAGCTGCCTAATACAAATTAGAAGAAACTCAAAGGAAGTTCATAGGTAAGAGGGTAAGAATCAATCATCTGTAGTGAGAGTTGAAATATTTATAAAGACACCGCAAAGAACAAATTGAGGGGCTCATCTCTAGAACTGTCTCAAATTCTAATGATGCTGGTTCTAGTTCAAGGGAATTCCCACCATCTCTCGTTGTCTCTTTCCATGTCTATCATTTACCTTAGATTTCTCATTCTTGCAACTCAAAAACATTTCTGAATTTATCAAAAGTCAACATAAATAAGTTGTTAAGAAGAAAAGATTAGGTTTCGAATTGTAGTTCTGCTACTTACCACTGGTATGGCCTGGAGCAAGTTAATGGTCAGAGGTTCCGTTTCTGTCTTATGTCTTTTAAGTTAACTTTATTAAACTATAATCTACATAAGGTAAAGTACATATTTTGAGTATACAGTTAGAAAAGTTTGAAGATATGTATACATCTATTGTAACCACTGCCACAATCAACCCATAGAATGGTTTCTTCCTAAAAAATACCCGCGTGCCATTTTGTAGTTAGTATCTCCCTGTTTCTCTAGTCTCAGGCAAATGCTGATCTTTTTTTTTCCTATTAGTTACATTAATTTTTGTTTTTCCAGAATTGTACATAAGCGCAATGTTAGAGAATCTTATTCTTTGATGTTGTATGTTCCTTTTTATTGCTAAGAACCATTCCATTGTATAAATATACCACAATTTATTTATTTAGTCATGTATTGATGGAAATTATCCTGTTTGTTTTTTTTTGTTATTGATAGAAGCTGTTATGGACATTGTGTACAAGCATTATGTAGCCTATTTTATAATTTTCCTCTTGGGTTTTATATTGAGGAATGGAACTCCTGAATCATACATGTTTAACTTCATAATAAATCGCCAGATAGTCTGTAAAATGGAAATGTATGAGACTTCCCAGTTTATTCACATTTTCACTGATACTTGGTAGCACTAGTCCTTTTAATTTCAATAGTCTAGTGGGAGTGTATTCACCTCATTATGCCTTTTTTTTGCTTTTCTTTCATAGCTAGTGACTTGGAGCATTTTTATGTGCATATTGACTGTGTATCTTCTGTAAAGTATCTATTTCACTCTTGGCCCATTTTTAAATCAAATTATTATTCTTGTAATTGTGGAGTACATTTATATATATTTATTACATTTATTTATAAATTTGTTTAGAAATATAATTTACTTTGATACCTTTTTATTTTTTTAATTCTTTAGGGTATATTCATAACTATATTTACCAATTGTAAGGGTAACTTTACTTCTTTCAATTTTGGGTGCCTTTTCTTTCTTTTTTATTGCACTGGCTGAATACCCAATACACAATTGAATAAAAGAGGACAGAGTAGGCAACATTATTATAAGTGGATGTTGAAAATTTTTACATTTATTAGGATGATAATATTACTTTTCTTATTAATTAACTTAATTCACACATTCTACTGTTTGATTTTTTAATATGAAACTTCAATTCTGGTGATAAACCCTTGATGGTCATAATGTATTATCCTTTTCATACACGTATATTGCTAGATTTTCTCCGCAATATTCTGTTGAAAACTTTCATATCTTAGTTCATGAGGGATCTATTTTTTCCTTCTTTGTGTGATGTGTTTTTGCATTTTTGGCGTCAAGGTACTTCTGGCTTCAAAAAATCGTTTGGTCAGTGCTTCCTCTACTCTGCTTTCCCGACGGGCTTATGAAGTTTCAGTGTCCATTGGTGTCATTTCTTCCTTGAATGTTGAATTGATGAGTACAGTCATTTGGACCTAGAGTGTTTTGTTTGTGGGAAGGTTTTTTTTTATTATTATAAAATCAGTTTATTTACTCTACATGTGGCTATCCAGATTTTCTTGTTATTTCTTGTGCAGTTTTGGCTATGTGTGTGTGTGATTTCATTTCTTAGTCATAAAATGAGGATAATAGTAATACACTCCTAAAGCTGTTGTAAAGATTACGTGAGTTCATATATTATAAATACATAAAGCAGTATTCGACATCGGGTAAACAAGTCCACGGGAAACTTTTAGCTATTAAAATACAATAATTATTATTATGCACTGAAGTGAGAACAAAAGCACACAGGATAGTCTATTACTCTAGTTAAATCCTGAAAGGTGATAATTATAACAAAAATCAACAGTTAATTTAAATCTATTGGGCTTGTGACATGTCCCCAACTCATAAACAAATTGCATTTCTACTAATCTTAATGGGATGTCAAATTAAATTTTTAGAAAAATTAAATTAAATTAAATTGTTAGAAACCATTTCAAATTAGCAAACTGAAAGTTTTAAGATCTATGCAAGTGGAGATTTATGATGTCCTTTATATTTCCTATTGTTCACTGAATAAAGAGATACCACTCGGCCATGGAATTTTATATATGATGTTGACTGAAGACAGGGAGGTACATATGAAATGCTTAATAACGATGTTTGATTTCTTGTAAAACTGAGAATGCTTTTGGTTACTAGCAGAAAGCCATATCAAAGTGGCTTTGAAAAAAATGCACCATATGGATGTATATAACTAGAAGTTTAGAGTAGTGTTGGCTTCAGAGTTTGTTCATCTAAACGTTCATGGGTTTCGGCCCAACTGGTGTGGCTCAGTAGGGTGGGGCATCATCTTATACATCGCGAGGTTGTGGGTTCGGTTCTCAGTAAGGGCACACACTTGGGTACTCAGGTTGAGGGTTCAGTCCCTGGTTGGGTACATACCAGATCACATTGATGTTTTGCTTTCTCTCCCTCCCTTCTACTCTCTTCAATGGGTATGTCTTTGGGTGAGGGTTAAAAAAAAAAAGTTCATGGATTTCAAGTACCTGTTTTTTTTCTCTTTGACCAAATTGTCATATTCATCTTAAAACTAGATCCTAAACCCTTTCTTTTATGTTGAGCAATTATCTCCTTTTGTTTGAAGGTGTGAGGAGTGGGTCAGTGTTAAAAAAAATATACCATTCTTGAGCCAAGAATTGCCACCAAGTGAATATCACATTCTAAATGGCTCAGGCCTGGGTGGCTTCCTTAACAATCATTTCTAGCACGGGTGATGCTGTTACCATGATTGCCTTAGACTAAACAGGGTCCCCTGCTAGAAATGGAACCAATTACCTGAGCTGCACTGCAGTTATGCAGTGTGATAAAGGTGGGATAGATGTTGTGTTATCATTTACAGTCTCCATTATCCTTTATCTTACTGTATTGTTATACCCTCCCACATTCCATTACTTCTTTCTTCCCTAGTAAGAGAGTACTTAGGTTCCTGGCTGGGTAGATGGTTATAGGGTTCATTTCCTGTCAAAAAAAAAATGTCATGTGCAACATGGTATTCTTCCAGGATGTATACTGAAATAAGGGGCATTTTCTCCTCATTCTTATCTCTTTCTGAAGTGTGGGCATTGATTTGGTGGCCACTGCTTGGAAGGCCATCTGTCCCACATTGAGGAAGGCTGAGTAAGAGGAGCCAGGTCCCTGGTGATCATGGAGCTCACGGCAGCCCTGGATTTAGCTCCACACTTTGTCTTTGTGAGGGACAGAAATACATTTATATTTTATTTCAGCCATTATTTTTTCAAGTGTTTTGGTATTTATGGATAAATCTAATGTTAATTAATTTTCAAAAACTAATATCTGCATTACATTACAGTACTTTCTAAAAGACTCATCCTAGTAGTATAAATTGATCGGGACCATTATTTGGGGCTGTGCAACTCAAAGCAGTCATAGTTGAGTAACTTCCTATAGCTTCTTAATATGGAAAAAAAAATCTCTGTTTCCTTAGGCAAACACCTGCAGGCTATCATCCATTAAATCTTTCCTGAATGCAGAATACATGTTAACCTGTGTTTATTTACATATTAATACTAATAAAAACCACCCAAAAGGAACTATATATGTAGGATGTCTTTTGGTTATCAAACCTGAATAATAGCTATAGGAAATCAGTGAGTCCCAGTTCCTCACTCTGTTTATATTCCTTTGCACTAATGTTCCTCCAGACTCGTTTATCAATTTCACTTTAGTTTATCTCAGTTTCTATTTCTGGCACTTGCGAGATACTGATGCTTTTTGTTTGTTGCTCTGCTCACCTCAGCCCCCAACCTCTTCTCACTCAGTCCCTATAGGAATACTGAGGCTAGAGAAATCCATCTTCCGGCTACCAGGAATACATTTATCTGAGACCTAACAGACCTGATCTTTATCTTCATCTTCAAAAGTTAGAAAATTCAGTTACTTTGACAACAACTCAGGGATTAGTTAGGTTCTCCAGGTTTAACATAATAGGAAACTAACTAAAACCCTTTTTGTCTGAGATGATCAGACAAAAAACAAGGTCCCCTAGAGGGGAAGCAAAGTCCTGAGCTAAACTTTAAGATGCACGTTCCTAGGAGAGGAGGGCAAAGGGAACCTGGTCCAGCTCTCTGGCTGCCTGGCTGCCCGGCTGCCTGCGGAGTCTCGGTGCAGAGCATCATTGCAGTGCTATTTCAGGTAGTAATGCGCTGCTCTGGTCCGGGGCTTTGTCTTTAATTCACAACACATTCATGTGTCTCAGCAGGGGAGGGGGACTGCACAGTTGCCTGCCAGCCTGTCCTCTTTGACTGTCTGCCGAATAAGCCAAATGGTAACTCTCCATTAGTGATGGGGGGACAGTGAGAGGGGGTTGGAGAGAGGGAGGGAGACACGCACGCACTCAGGAAGAAAAACCACGCCAAGAGGAGGGGGAGAGGAGGGGAACTAAGGATGCTCTCGGCACACTCCTGTGTTAGGTCTCCCTGCTAAGGCAGAAGGCTGCAGGAGCAGCAGCGGCGGCGACGGGCTTTCTGGCAGTGATTCCAGCTGCTGCCCAGACACACCGTGGTCAGGACGACTTTGAAGAGGCAGTTTATTACTTACGCGTAGAACAGTAGCTCTGCTAAAACTGGGAGTGCAAACACCCCCTTGCTTTCTAATTTAGAGACTTGCATCTTTTCAGCACTCCACACTCTCAAGACACTGCTTCTACAGGTAAGACACAGTGAAGATTTACCTATTTGTTACATTGTTGTAGTTTTACACACTTTAATCATGACTACTTTTGAATATAATGCCAGATTTCTGTTGAACTGCTATGTTTTTTCTTATTAGTCTCTCTTCAGGTAAATATTTTTATAAAAACTGCAATTAAATGAAGGAACTACTAAATGTTCCCTAGAGGGGAATGCATGTGATGGTGTACCTTTCCATGAGCTCTGAGTTCATAGTTGGGAACTTGATCTCAAACTGTGACCTGAGATGCAATTCATAATACATGTTACTTCTAAATGTACAAAATTACTCACTATCATCTGCATAAGCCATAATTTGTCCCTGATTGCAGTATCGTGCTGTGTATATGCTTCATTGTATTTTTTTAACTTTGTAGTTTGGGGGATCCAGTGACGCGGGATAGACTCTGTAAATTTTGATCAGGTCATTATAGTGTGGGGTAATGCACTCGTTCACACCGTGTGCTGTGATAGTCTTACACGGGTATTCTCAAGAGCCTGTGTGCACAATGAACAGGTGGCACAAATGTGTGAAATGCTTGTGATAGTGAGAGGAAACGCAAGGACATTGTAATTCATACACTGTATCATATCACTGTGTCTCAAGTTTGTTTTCCTAATTAACATCTACCTTTGTTTTTATAATCCTGCTCCATCTTTACCTGTCATTATCTTATCATTGTATATGTGTATATTTATACATACGTGATTAACTCTTAGGTGAGGTCTCTCAATATTGTTGACATTGCTTAGAAAACGGCAACCACAGGGACATACTAAGAATGTGTTATGAGCCTGTAGAGAATATAGGGTGCCAGTGTCAACAGGTTTGTGAAATCTCGCTCAGCTGAGTTTTGACAAGAGCATCTTGCAGTGTTAGTCCCCTGTAACTCGGATGGCATCCTGCTGTCCCGTTCAGGGTCCTGATAACTTGGTCCTCTGATTACATTGCTGTGTGTGATAAGATCTAAAGGCCTGGACAATTTTAATTACAAAGCCATTTTCACCTTAACCCTGATTAGTGTATGTATATATTTTCTATTCCTGTGTTTCTGTAATGTTCCTTCTATTAGCCATACTTTAGATAAGAGTTGTTCCTAATCAGACTCCCTCACATGAAGTATTTAAATGCCAGTCATCTGCAATCATTAGGGTGACACTTGGCAGTCAGTGGCTTTCGCTCTTTCATGCCATCGAGTACGCAGCATAGGATTAGAGCATATGCCAAAGGAGCACACGTTTAACAGTAAAGTATCATGAAAATGGAAGCATTTGCATACAGAAATGCATAATTCACTGGAAGACTCGTGATTTTTGTTCCCATGCATGACTTACTTCATTTTCCAATTTCACTTACTAAAGGTTGAAATCCATGGGGAGCGCAAGTCCCGTGTCCCGTTGACTGGGGATGTGAAAACTAGAGCAGGACTGATGATTGCTGCCATGACTTGAGGGCTGTTGGGAAGTTGGCGGCTGGTGCGAATGCAGAGGATTCATTCCAGGGTCTCTCCTTGGGTGTACTAGAAAATTAGGAGAAGGTGATGTGAAATACAGGTCAACATGTGAAAGCATTTGGAAGAAAAAAGTAAATGATGAAGGAGTAGAGAGGATGTTTATAGTCTCTAAAGGAAAGAACATTTTCAGTAAACATTGAATAAACTCTATTCTTTTATGACCGGAAGGAAAAGACATGTATCAAAAGTACCATTTCTCAGGCATGAATGAAATCCCATTCGGCCAAATATCTGGTTGAAAAATAATGTTGGGTGTTTTTTTTTTTACTTAGTTACCATATTTCAATATGCAATTACTAACTTTATATCTTGCCTCAAAGATTTCTTGGAATTATAAACTTATAATTTTAAAGTTTTATTTTGGGACTTTTCAATATTAGTTTTAAAATTACTTACCCCATATGGTTCAGTCCAGTTTTCCCTTTAATACAAAAAGAGATATGTTCTACATTTTCTTTTTTAATGTGCTACAAAAGCACCATCTTTGTATTTACACAAAGCAGAGTAATATGCATAATTACATAATTTATAAATGCTTGGTATTATGCTGATTTTGTCTTCATTTCCCCAAACTCTCTAGTTTTCCCAGCTCTGCAAGAACTTTAAAAATGTCTGATAAGAGTAATACATAATTCACAGGATTTCCAAGGCATTGGTATTTTAAACTATTTCAGTTAAAAACTGTTTTTAATTGTAGAAAATATTCAGTATATTAATAATACTTTAAAATATTTATCCCAAAGTTGCCTAAAACATATTGGCAGGAACATGTACATCCTCTCAATTTCTTTATAGTTTCAAATTTCTGATTGAGAAAGTTTGGAAAAGTTTCTTTTCAATATTATTTTATGTTGAGTCAGACCACAAGCTGGAAGTTTATCTTGATCTTTCAGTGATCTGAGATTAGGTGATACTGTAGTTGTTGCAGTACCTGTGGCATTTGTTCAGTTCTCATCTGGCAAATAGCATATTAGCTAAACGGAGCTTGGTTCAGTTAGTTGTGAGGCTTCACTGATGTAACAAGAGTAAAAAACAAAACACTAGATCTTGTGATGCAAGAGGAGTTTAAACTCTATTATCAATATGCATATTATATCAACTACTTATAATTTGTTGACATACATTTGGTTTTCATTGATGTGGCATTGATCCACTCTAATTTTCCTTCTTGATTTTCTACAAGAATTTTAGTTTAATAGTTCTGGGGTATCATATCATACCATGATTTCATTTGGAATCATGGACAGTTACTCTGAAATTACCAAAATAAATAAATAAATAAAATAATTCCAAGCCCTTTTCATGATTGAAGCATGAATAGAAAAAGCTACAACTAAAGAAATTCTGAAGTAACAAGCCAGAATAAGTAATGAGAGACCTCCAGCTAGTTTTCTGGTCCAGTTACTTCACTTAAAAATATTCCTCGACTGTGATGTGGAGCTGGGAAATCAAAGCTCCTTGCTGATCTTAGTGACACGGGACTGGCAGGTAGCAGCTTCCTCATGCTACTCACAGGCACAAGTTAATACTGACCCTTAAGGAGAATTTTTTAACTGAAATAATTGTTGTATTTTAAGTTATCTAAATGTAAAATGTAAGAGGCCCCAAAAGTTAAGACTAATATATTGTAAAATACTGATTGCCTGTTTTGAAGTCAATTGCAGCTGACATTTTAAAGGTTATATTACAGAAGCCTGAAATAGTTATAAACATCCAATGTCAAAAAATATTATCTCAATATTCTTTGAACCAAATAATAATATTTCTATCCACATATTACACAACCATCTTTAAAAATATAGTGGCAGGTGTGCTTTGCCTCAAAGAAACAAAAAACAGGAAAACCTGTTCATTCAATAAAATGCTAAATTACCAAGTTTATTTCAAAGTGTTAATTGTATTTAAAAGTATTTCCCCCCAAAATCTAGTTTAAACAGTTTTTAAGAACCAGCTTATTCAAATACATTCAAGACCATTAATTTTATTAAAAAATTGTTTTATCCACACCTCTTTCGGAACTTGACCACCAGGCAGTGAGGTAGATTTGCAAACACAGTTATATGAATACATGTGTGAACTCATAATGCAAACAATACTAATGTTAAAACTAACTGCCCATTTATTTGCTTTCCTAAAACTATGTACATGCAAAATGCCAAAACCACCTTAGTTTATACAGTTATTTGTATGTTATGTAATAGTGGCACATATAACAAGATAAACTTGCCCATATATAGACAGGTTACATTGTTAGTTTTGTAGTATATGAAAGTCAGCAATGAAAGGGTTTTCCTGACATGAACTTTCTTTATCAGATTAAAGGGTTCCTGACATTTCAGGAAAGTTCTGTTCAGATTAGCTCCCAGGGTTTTCTTTAAACTGCACAGACAACTATTACATGCTTTAAGGTTACTCTTAGAAGGTTGTAGAGTCCAATTAATTAGTTTCTGCTGATGGACATATACATTGTAAATATAAACCGTAGGGTTCCAATAGAGAGATTAATTCAATTGCTACAAGAGAAAACTGAGATCAATATTCTCTTTTAAGTATTCTAAGAAACATAGTAACCACTAGGCAATTATTTAATGAAGGACAAATTCCAGTTGTGATTAGAAGAGATTATTTTTGCACTTCAAAAGAGAGTATGTAATGCTTAATCTGTTTAATAAATATAGAATATGACTTGGAGACTTTTTGAAATTGATATTTTTCCAAAGATGCTTTTACCTTTTAGAATAAAAGCATTCATGGATTTTTTAAAAGGAAGTATTATATAAAGAGATTTTCATGTAAATTCAATCTGTTATTGTTTTTGTTAAAACAGTAATCAAAACATTTGAGGGAAATAAAGGAAAGACATATGAGAACTATTTTAGTGCATCCATTCCAGTTTCAAATATCATTGTACACCTTTATTTGCTATAGTAAATCCCAAGTCCTATTTGTAGCATCCATTTCTCATCATCTGGAACACCTACAGAATGTCATCACCATTGCTTCCTTTTTTAAAACCTTGGTCTTCTAAATGACGTTTCTTTTCCAACTGGAAACATGTGGTAAGTGCAGATGTTCAAACACTCTGACTCCCCAAGGCTTACAGTTACAAGTTGATTCAGGCATGGCTGTGTATAAATACACACAGCAGATCCATAGCTTAAAATCAGAACACAGGTTGTGAAGCACATGAACATGGTAAGAGACCACCGCTGTCCGTGTGAATTCCTTGTTTAAACGAAAGTGCGCTTTCTACCCCATCAAGGCTGCACGTATGACGGCATTGATAAATTCTTATGGAAGTGTTCATATATATGTAAAAGGATAGGTAATATATACAGCTTTATTGTCTAAATGAGAAATATGATTTACCTGGTAACCCTATTTTAGGTAAATTTTGAACGGTGTTATTGGTCCAATTGGGAAATTCCAAGGGTTCAAAGGGTTTAAAATGATACACTCCACTAGCAATTTCAATGGCATAAAGAAAGAAGTTGGTTATGAGAGTAATAACTTAAATGTTTTGATGTCCTAACAGTTTATTCAAGCCTCATAAATAACAAGAAGAAAATCAGAGAAAGAACTCCTTTCCCTAAGGAAAGCTGATACTTGCTAACTAAGGATGTTTATCGTTCTCTGCTGGCTAATTCATCCAGACAGATAATGCAAAAGTGCATGATAGAACAACATTGAAAACAGCAGCCACATTTAGGAACCATGGGGTGAGTCTCCTGGGAGGCCCCCATAATTGAGGTCATTAAGATCATGCGTTTCACTGCTTTATTTTTTTCTTTCTTTCTACCCACTTTTTATAGTCACATTTCCAAGAGTCTGAACAAGGATAAGAAAACCCACCTTCAGCATTTTCTTGGTTCCAAATTTATTATACCTGTTGTAATCAGATCTCCTAAAACAGTCAATAACTTTCCTTCTGGTCCAAGCACTGTCACTGAGCCAACACTTACAAGGATGAAATGTCCAAGGGAAACTCTGTCATTGGTGATTGGTCCACGGTGTTGGTTTCCACCTGTGTGGGAAAGGAGACAGACTATGCCTGGAGGTGGGTCAAGTTGTAAAAAACAAAGTCTTACAATCCAAGTAATCCCCTGGTTTAGATCCATTTGGGTCAATCTTAGGCCCACTCAAATGAATGGAGGACACACCTTACAAAGATGGGGAGAAATAATCAACCCTACTGTAAAATTTGATCCAGGAGTAGAAGCATGTGGCTACTATAATGGATACAAAATGTCTTTCTTATTTTTCATAGGACAGGATGAGGGGAAAGAAGAAGCCAAACAGATTCAATTAGCTGCTCCACCTTCTAAACATCAGAGTAGACAGGCTCTGGGTCAAGATGTAATGAGAGAAATATCACCTGATGAAAGGGAACTTTTATAATGACTAATAATTACTACTACTGGTTCTAATGTTGCTGCTACTCATACTGATTTTATATCTTACCATATGTGATTCTAGACACTTCATGTGTACTATCTAACTATAAAAATGTATGAAGTCAGAATTAGTATCCCTGTGTAAACATGACAAGATAGACCTATTTAGGTGGAATATCTTGCTCAAGGACTTAGAAATGAAAGACAATTTTGTATGTCTCCCCAAACCTGTAACCTCTAGGATTTGATCTTTAGATTTTATTCTAGGGATCCACAGACTATATCGTGGGAGTTTACAAGATGTTAAACAGCCAGTAGAAAGACAGGAAGGAAGCAATCATACAAATATAAAGCTTACAGGGTTCCAAAAATTTACATCTAGCTAATCAACCTCAGTAATCAGTCCTTGCTAGCAACTATACTCATTTTCTTTTCTCTCTCTCTTTTTTGTCTATTTCTTTTACAAGTCAGCAATTTATGCTTCCTAGAAACTGAAACTGAGCTGAGTTCAATTTCTTTTCATTCTCAGAATTTATGAAGTAGTTATTATTTTCAAGCAAATTGTCTAAATCATGGACATGTCAAAATATTATTTATGTCCTGTCATAAAAATGTGCTCATGTTCTTTTCGTGGCTTACAGCCCCCAGCCAAAAACAATGGATCTGCTTGCTACATTTAAGTTAGGCTGGTTCACTGGACAAAGAGTCACCATAGTGCCCTCTAACACTAAGATTTTGAACCTGGCATCATCTGTGCTGTGTAAATGACAACACCTTATTTGTTACATTTCTTCAATCAGAGCCAAAGTAACCTAGTCTGTGTCAATCTTCACTTCAGATATTCCCACTTGAATCAGTCCCTTTGGATATGAAGCACTCGGAGTCACCCCAATTCATTTCATAAAGTCATTTAAAAAATACAGACGACATAGAGCCGTGGCTGGTGTGGCTCAGCTGGCTGCAGCATCGTCCTGCAACTGAAAGACTATGGGTTCAATTCCTGGTCAGGGCACATACCTAGGATGCGGGTTTGTCCCCAGGCCAGGTGCATACAGGAGGCAACCAATCCATGCTTCTCCCTTGCATCAACGTTTCTCTCTCTCCCTCCCTCTCCCTATACAAAGCAATGAAAAATGTCCTTAGGGGAAGATAAAATTTTTTAAATATATAGGTGATATAGAACGCACAGATACTTTAAATACAGACTACAAAAAGACTACATGTGTGGCATAAGATGCCTCAGTCAAAGATGGACCACACATGTAACTGTGGTCCCATAAGATTCGACAACTATAATTGAACAACAACAAAAAAGGTTACAGTGAAGCTGGGAAATCTCTGTCACCTACTGACATCACAGCCATCTAGTGTTGTGCAATATATCATTCACGTCTTCGTGGTGAGGCTGCTGTAACCAAACCTACTGTGCTGCCCGCCAGTCATGTAAAAGTACAGCAAATTCAAATCTGTACAGTCCATAAAACCTGATAAGGATAAAAAACAGCTGCGTTTATGTATTTACTATCCTATAACTTATATTGTTATTTTAGAGCATACTCTCTCTACTTATAAAAAAAGTTTGCAGTAAAACACGCTGTGTTGTGCAGACAGCAGCCTCATGCCTCTTGTGTTTACTGTGTCTCTCATTGCATAGTTTGCTCTCGTGAGTATTTAATCTCGTGTTGTTTTGTGCAGTGACATTCCCGGCTACAGTAGCCTCCAAGCAAGAGGCTATATCGTATAGACTAGGTGTACAGTAGCCCATCACATGTAGGTTTGTGTAAATACATTCTGCGATGTTTGTGTAAATATATGCTGTGTACATCGACAAAATCGCCTAATGGTGCATTTATCAGAATGTATGTACATCATTAAGGGGACACTCAGATCTTAGAAATATGCAAATGCCTCAAAATCAAATACCGAGAGGCTTTTCTTTTATATAGTAAGAAGGACTAAGCAGTAGGTAAGGTGAAGTTGGGTGTTATGGGCTAAATTTTGTCTCCAAACTCATATGTTGAAGCCCTAGCCCCCAATACCACAAAATGTGACTGTGTTCATAAGTGATGCATGCTAAAGAAGGTCAAGTGGATGGGTCAGAATCCAATCTGACTGGTATCCTTACAAGAAAATGAAATTTGGACACACTAAAACACACCAGAGATGCAAGTGAGGACATAGCAAGATCTTGACCATCTATAAGCCAAGGTGAGAGGCCTTAGAAGAAACCAAATCTGCCAACACCTTGATCTTGGACTTCCAGCTATCAGACAATTAATTTCTATTCAGAGAAAATTAATTTCTATTCAGTCACCCAGTGCTGTTTCATTATTGCATCCTGGCAGGCAAATGAGGAAGAATAACAATCAGTGGGGTTTTGTAGGAGACGTGTCTCAGAGTGGGCAGCTGATTCAGAAAGAGTCCATAAGTGAGACATGCTCTCGCTTTAAGGGTGTGAGATAGGGCGAGACAAGTTCAGGGGGCTGTGGAGAGGAGAGAAGCCTGGTCAAGATGAAGCAGAGGACACGAAATGGGCAATTGTGAGCCTTGCTTGGATGTGAAGTCACGCTGACAGTACGTGCTGTTCACTTGACGTGGTGAGAATGGCACTTCCCCTTCGTGGTCCTCCTCCCCAAAAGCCATAATCCCAGTACAATCACGATAAAGGAATTGGCAAGAGCCCCATGGAGGGATATGTTTCAGAGTCATAAAACAAGAAACGTCTCAGAAACTTGTTGTCACTGAGAACCTAATGACACCTAACTCTTAAATAAGAGGTATCTGCAGAGAGACCCTGGAACAGAAAAAAAAACATTCGGTAAAAATTAAGGAATTCTGAATAAAGTATAGTCTTTAACTAGTAGTAATGTATTGATATTGGTTCATTAACTCTGATGAATGAACCAAAGTAATGTGTTAGTCATAGGCAAAACTGGGAGTGGGGTGTATGGGAATTCCATGTTCTTTCCTCCCTTTTCTGTAAATCTAAAACTATTTTAAAGTAAACACTCTAACAGTAAAATATGGCATTTATATGAAAATAAAGAATCTCACCAGTTTTCCATTTCAAGCAACAAGGTAGCACAAATCCATCATTGAACTCTTCAAATCAGCCTTGAAATATTGCCGTATCTACTCTAAACATCCAGCTACCACATCAGAGAGTTGTAGCTTTGGTAGAAAGTATTTCTGCATTAACCACATTCTATGAAAGTAATATCTATTTCCTTTATGCTCATTGCCAACCAATGCAGATATTAGAATACTTGCTTGTGCGTATTTAATTCTAAAACATCTTTCCCTCCAGGTCTCCAAACACAACTTGATTTGGCCTGGGCAGATCACTCCAGTTCTCTGGCCTTCACAGATTGTCCTCAACAACCATAGTTTTCAAGGCCCTTTTTGGTAGGGTCCTTTCTATTCCTCAATGCTAAGCTTCCCTCCACATCCACCTTACTAATCAACCCATCTGTTATCCTCCAAATTTAGAAAAGTACTTTTGCATTCTGACAGCACATGGAACACTAAATGCAATCCATCTAATAAGTATCCTACCTTTTCCCTATACAAAATTCCAGTACCAGCCAGAACAAAGTCTGTTCCACGTAACTACTTTTAATGTACTTTACTCAAACAAAAATGTTACTTTTCTTTCTGCCTTTGGTATGTTCCCTACAGGTGCAAAAGGAATGGATGCTGGCTTGTTTCTAAGTGACAGGAAGCATTGTCTCATTGCAGTATTTCCATTAATGAAAATACTTCTATGAACCATTGTCGAACCCTGGCTATCTCCCACTTAAGAAAGCACCATGCGAGGACACTGCAGAAACAGCTTTTGTGCCCACAGACCTGAAAATTTTATCGTCCTCTTCACTTGGCATTTGTATTTAATTCTGTCTTGCTTTGAATTTTTAAAATATCATTTCTGCTTTCTCAAGGATAATCAAAAGGAAACTAAGGAAAAAGCTGACTGGGCAAGAGATAGTCATTAGATCTTACTGGCTATTTGTCAAGTTTGACACTCATTTCATAATTAAAATCTGAGTGCTACAGGAAAAAAATAATCTCCCATGAATAACAATGTTATTATTTGATAATATTTTTTAGATTAAAAAAATAAGTTTATGCTGGCAAGTTTGAATTTTTATAGCTATAGAATTTTATTTTTTCTAGGTTCAGTAATTTACTGTGATTAGCCCTTTGGAAAATGACTGTATTTCAGTAGTTGAAATACACGATCTGTATGTATGTATTACACTTACAGTTTGATTAGGAAACTAATGGGGTGTGATTGGCAATCTGATTGGGGAGGAACTGGTACAGTAAATTTCTATTAGCAGACCTGAGTATTTCTCTTCCAGCTCTGTATTCACCCAAGCTCAGAATATAGGAATTATTACATTGGGCATCTGCCATCTGGGCCTTTGGAAACCATCCTCCTGTAAACCACCAAATTAATTCTAGTTCAGAATCAGGAAATACTGTAAGATGCAACTACTTATGAATTTACCTTAGAAGAGCAAACTGTGGGACAGATTAAATATGACTATAATTAGAGCTAAAAATTCATTACAGAAATAAATATTGACTGATGTATAGAGTCATACTTATTTAGCTAGAATTCATATTTGCCTAAGAGTGTCTACATATATATATATGCACATATGTATCTATAATATATTTGCAATATAGCTGGTAAACGGTAGAGACACACATTTTCAGTATCATTAACTTTGTTTTGGAAATCAGAATTATTTGTCACCTTTCTAGACAATTTACAGACTTGTTGATGTCATTATGCTCTGACACATATTATTTTCTTTAATGCCAGTGCACTGCTCGTGATTTATAGCAAATTTATATTTTAAAGCATTTTCCACACTTTCCAACTGTCTGAGTCTTATTCTCACAAGCATCATAAATTCTAATGATAATCCTATCAAACACAGAGCTGGAGTTGATAGGATGAATCAAAGTTCTCTCTTTTATTGAATTTATTGGGGTTACATTTATACATATAAATCTATATAATAAAATTATATAGATTTAAGGTGTATAATCCTATAATATATCATATTGTGTTGTGTGTTCACCACCCTGGTTGAATCAACATTCTTTCTCATTGATTGCTTTGGGTAAAACCAACATTCCATTGTTAGATTTCATTTTGCTGTTATCGAGCCAAATTCTATTATTTATAAAACATTGGATATTAAATCTAATCAATACAAGACTTAAGGGGTATTTTATTTTCTTGCTAAAAGCCAGACAACCTGTTTAAACCATACAGATCAAATCAGAAGTACCAATAAATGCACTAGTATTTATTTACTAATGAAGCAAGAAATGACAAAAAGAATATTAGTAAACAGAGCTACCACGTATCAGACATTGTGTTAAGTGGTTTACCATTTTTGACATTGATCCTTTAAAAACTCCTGAGTTATTATTACCACAATTTTCAGTGATGAAGATTAGATACTAAGAAGTTTAATAATTTGTCCAAAGATACAAATACAGTGGGTGCTGAAAAGGAATTTGAACCTAGGTCAGCTTGACTACAAAGCCATGATTTTATTATTTTGTCAGACTACAACTTAATTACCTATGAATGAGCAACGCCTTCCATGGAAAAGGAGAAACTGATTAAAAGGGTATGAAAATTAGTTTGAGGTGAAATGAATGAAATTCATTGGTAAGGGGCAATGTCAATTTATATTGCTACCCTGCAAAGTAACCCAAATCTGTGAGTACTCTACAATAAATCGTTTTCCTAAAATAACTACTGCTATAAAAAAGTAGTACATCTCTCCTCTTAAATTTTGAAATTTTAATAATTGCAATATTATTAGAAAAATTAATTTTTCTATTATATTAAATATATATGTGTAGTAGAATTGTTTTTGTGTAGTGGTTGCCTTGATCACTAATTACTTGAGATGGGGACAGGCAAATTAGAAGGGGGAAGTAGCAGAGTTCAATTAAAGGTAGATTGAACCACTGACAATCAATCCCAAATGATGGCTAAGAGCTCCAGGAAGATAATGTAAATCAATAGAAAATATGATTGGACTACAGAAGGTGTGATTTTTTTCAACCTGCTTTTCAGGAAACTATTTATTGTGTAAATTAATATGCCTGAGATTTTACCTAAGAAGTGTGCAGATAGCATAGTCTTGAGCTCACCTAATCATCTTGCCAATTTCGATCCCACATGTCCGAAACGTGTATAAACTTTGCATCCAAGTTCTAGCTTTCAACAAACATTGGAGCACCTACTGTTGGCAAAGTAAAATG
Organism: Tonatia bakeri; assembly: GCA_004024845.1. NCBI lineage: Eukaryota > Metazoa > Chordata > Mammalia > Chiroptera > Phyllostomidae > Tonatia > Tonatia bakeri. Next base: position 155,861 of record PVIA01001889.1, read on the forward strand.
CTAGGTGCTGAGGATACTATGGTCGACAATGATTTAGTTTAACTGTTAGCCCACAGTCAGCCCACAGTTGTGCACAATGCAGCGTTAAGTGAATGGTTAGAAACCCCATGCACATCATGTCAACCTACTGATCAGTGCTGCAACAGCCCCAATACTAGGTGCTTGCCGTAGGGGTCTTGCCTCACCTAGTCATGGAGGATGTCTGAGTTTACGATACAGCTTAGCTAGAACCTTCACTTATGATAGAGATTACAGCACACTTCATCTCTAACCCATGGCTGGTCCCACTCAGAAATTTCTTTCAGACCTAATAGCTGTTATTTAAGAAAACCATCTCTCAAAGGCCCTTTCAGAGAATGGGTTGGACTTCTGGGTTTGATAAACTCTTTCTACTGCATGTTACATTGGGCAGGCTTTTGATTCCTCTTCTGTAAAATGGGGTAATCAATGTGCCTACTTATAAATTGGTGTAAGAATTGAATGGGTGTATGTGGAATTCTTGCAGCACCCATAAATGTCAACAAGAATTATCATTAGGCTCTATTTATAGTGTGACTAGTTTTCAATGTTTAGTTGAATAGACTGATTAGCTGATTAGATCGACCATTCATGAAGAAATAAGAGATGACTTCAAACATGGGAATCATACACACATATGTACACACACAGAGTAATCTTATTTTGAATATAAAATCTTAAAGATATTGAATGAAATAAAAGGCACATGAGACCTCAATTGTTGACAATCCTCAGAGAAACTGAGATCACCTTCTTTTTCATTAGTAAAAGCCAGACTTTCATATTTCTGTCTTGGAGAGCGTTGGAGAGTGAATGCTCTCTCTATGAGCATTTTGTGATTGTTATTTAATATGGCTTTTGAAAAATGAAACATCTGTCATTTCCTTTTGACTATACTTAAGGCATTGTGTGAAAAGTATGGATACATGAGCACAACATGTTTATTTCAAATATCAGGATCCTGAAACAGATTCTAAGTAACAGAAAAGTTCGAAATGTCTATATGCATTTTTCTTTCATTTAAAGTCTCTGCACACACCGTGGATTTTTTTATAGTTCCAGAAAACTATACACACTTCATGTTGACATATGCTATTAAAATTTTAATTTAACAAAAGAGTGTGAGTTAGAAACATTGTTCTTTAGCAAGGCATCTTAACCTGGGGCAGATCAGATTCTGTCCATGGTTAGGTCAAACTTTCTGCACTATTATAAATTATATTAAAACTCGATGATATGTACACATGTATGTTTTGTTATTTTTACCTTATTCCAGATTCTAAGACAAGATGGCTTTAAGTGGTTACTAACAACAGTCACAAAGGACATTTTCACAATTGCATCCAAGTAAGTGAGGTTGTTTACCACAATTGTTCTTTTGCCTTCGTTCCTTCAGACCTCCAATGTCTTCATTAGTCCCTTTCAAATTCAGGGTTTTAGATTCATTTTACAGTAATGAATTCATAAATCTCTCTCTTGAGTCACAAATTTTCTCTCAAGCATCATCTAGTAGGTACATATTACCAACCAGATTAGTCTCAATTGTTTTAACGCTAGATAGCTCATCTTCTCTTTCAGACATGCATTTCTTACTTTATTAATGAAACAAACCCTCCTAAATAATTTATCATGGTTTTTTCTCACACATTTATTGAAAAAACTAGTCTTTCTCTAGTTGTAGTAATTGTTCATCTGTCCCATAGTGTATGGAGAGATGGCATAAAGATGACGTCTTGTTGACACTACTGAAATTGCTTGGACAGGACTGATGATGATGAGGGTTAAAGTGAGACAAATGTATATTTTGTGGTTGGGTACTTTTTTTTAACAAAAGAAACACACATTTGTCACATATTTTCTTAAAGAATTCAAACAATATAGGAATGAGTGAAGAGCAAACAGAATGGCTTATTTGAATGAAATAAGGATTAATTAATATACTAGTCTGGATGAACTGCATCAGTTATCTCTGACATTAAAAAAAACACATAAAACTTAGTGGTCATTTTTTCTTATTAGTCAATAAATCAATTGCTTTGCTCTGCTGCTCTGCTCCAGTCATGCTTCAGAAACATGTTTGCCATGCACCTGTGCTCACCTGGTCAGTGAGCTAGGAGGTGACTGGTCTAGGATGGTGCTGGCTGGATAACGCAGTTCTTCCCCATGTGGTTTCCCATCCCATAGCAGTCTAACCCAGACATGGTCTTTTGGTAATATCAGGTACCCCAAAGAAATAAGAACATGTGTGTTCTTTGTGAAGCTGCTGCTTGTATCAAATTTTTATTGCCCAGATAAATGGAACAATTGGGATGGTCAACTCAGGTTGCACGTGGTAGGGTTCTACCAAAAGGGGAAAAGGGTAGAGAGGGCTTTAGTTGAAGCAGTCAATGCAACGAAACTACTACAACCCAAGTTATGCTGTTCTAACACATGACTTCAATTTCGGAGAGTTGACACACGTGACAGAGATATATGATAGTCACTCTCCAGTACAACCTATTGGAGGTACCATTCAATTCAAGATGATAGGAAGCATTGGTTTTGAAAGAAAATGATTGAGAGCGATGTAAATTCCCATTGTGATGAGAATGACTAAGTGATTATGGTCCAGGGAAACCTCAGTTCTTGAACTTAGTTTGTTCTGGAAAACTGTTTGAGGAATGATCTGTTCAAAAACCAAATCTCCTCTGTTTGTTGCCTGAGGGATGCATGATGACTGATCATATAGGTACCAGCATGAAGGTTATCTGGCAGGGAATCCAGACCTGACGTTTTGTCCAACAGCTGAGACATTTCTTCCGTGAACAACTTGGTCAAGAAACAAATTGTTTGAGAACCAAGGATACTATATAACTATGAAAATTAATTACGAAAATGTGCTTATATTTAAGTATATGTTATATATGGAAGATGCGTAAATGGATGAAGAATATGGCAGCCCTGGCATAATAAAGGAGCAGAAAAAGAACACACACACGTGTTTATAGACCTTACTGGGTGTTCATTAGTCTCCAGAAGTGTAAACAAACAGGGAAAATAGTCATGTGGGAATGAGTAGGCAGAAAATTAGGAGTCAAGGGAAGTCTTTTCAGAGAGTATCTTCTTATGCTTTTGAACCTTTCAACTCCATAGTGTTATTAGTTGATAAATACATAAATATATATAAATTATTAAAATAACAGCAATCATATCTGTATTCTAATCCTGACCTACCTGTACTTGAGAACTCAATCAATTTACAAAACCTTGTAAACTAGGGTTTTCCCCTTTAAAAGTGAGGGATCACAATACCTGCTTCATATAATTGTTGTACCATCAGAAGGGGGGAATTTAGGCACTTACCTGGTGTTTGACACATGGCAGCTGCTTAATAAATGTAATATTCTTGCTGCCACAATTGTTTATTTCATTATTTGATCATAAGAAATTAAGTGTAAAGTACCTGAGGTACAGGTCGACGTGGATTTCCACTGAGAACGGCTTTCTAGGTTGTTGTGTCGTCTCTCTATTCTAATGCCTTATGTGGAATGTAACCTTTGCTTTCTTTCTGATCTTTTCCCATCTTAATATTATTGAAAGGTCAAAATCAATGATTAGAACATGGCATGTATTTATATGTACACACACACACATATATATATATATAAATAAACTATATTCTTTAATGTCATTCTAGAATTCTCAGATACCCCTTCCTTATGTTTGCTGCATAAGACAAACGAATTTGAAAAACTTCTCCTTGTAGAAAAGTCAGTGGGATGATACTGAGTTGGCCAAAAAGTTCATTTGTTTTTTTCTGTAAGATGGCTCTAGTAGTGCTTAGTGGTCTCGAATTTCATTTGAAACAATTTTGTTAGATCATATTGTGACAGTTGTCATATCAGTTTGAATTTTTAAAAAAACTTATCAAAATTAGTGAATTTTTGTGTAGTCATTTTATATTGAAGATGGAAAACAATATGCAACATTTTTAGCATATTATGCTTTATTATTTCAAGAAAGGTAAAAATGCAACTGAAATGCAAAAAAAGATTTGTGCAGCTTATGGAGAAGGTTATGTGACTGTTCAAACATGTCAAAAGTGGTTTGCACAGTTTCGTGCTGGAGATTTCTTGCTGGACAATGCTCCAGGGTCTGGTAGACCAGTTGAAATTGATCACAATCGAATCAAGACATTAACTGAGAACAATCAACATTATACCACATAGGGGACAGCCCACATACTCAAAATATCCAAATCAGTAATGTTATTGGTGAAAATGAAAAATGTGTGTTTTATTTTATGGAAAAAACTAAATGGACCTTTTGGCCAACGCAATATTAAATTTTCTTGTGGAGGGAATTTAGGCTTCTTTCATTAATTTTTTTCTTTTTCCATCTCAGTGGTCTTAGACGGTGCAGGTATTAAATAATATGGGGCCCTTCACTGAAGAGAAGTCCCTCATTTTTAATATAAACAAACACATTGACTTTTCCTTTTAAAACTTGTGCTTTGGGGATCTTGTTTAATTAGTCTGGGATGTTTTGGTTGTTTTTGTTTGTCTGTATTAAATAATAGAGGTATCTTTCCACCAGTAAAAAAAAAAATTGAACATAAATTGAACATTGAATGACACCAAGGAATTACTGTTAGTTTAGTGTGACTAAGAAAATATTCATAATTTCTGAGATATCTACTAAAGTTTTATTGAGAAACAACTGTGAGTAAGGTTTGTTTCTACTATATCAACTGAGACTCAAAAAAGCAGAAATGTAAATTGTGGTATATTCTTGATAATTGTTGAATCCAGATGATATCTTTATAACTTGTGGTTATATAAAGGTTATAGAGGGCATTTCTTGAAATCTAGAAAAATTCTACACTTGAATTACTTCACATGTGTCATTCTCATTTGACCTTCAAGAAACTCAACCTTTAACATTGACCCAGTGTTTTAGGGGTGTGCTGTATGTATGGAAGCCTTTTTTAGAACTTAAATAATAGGCGTTCACTGAAAGGGAAAGCTTCATTCCACATAACATGTTAGCACAAGAGAATATACGTATTTACTTTACGTTCAAATGAAATGGGAAGAGCAAACACAAGTCAGTGGAACTTACTTTGTTTAAATGCCTTCTCTTTGTCTTTATCCTGTCTTCCAGGGCCCATTCGGTTGGTTGGCTGGGCCATTTGTGTTAATGGCACATCCTTCAGCAAGGTTTCCCCAGCTATCCCCCCAGCCCCAGAGCACAAGTACATGCTTTTCCTGTACTTATTTTATGATTACTTCTTACTATATTTCCAGCACAGAGGTGCGCGAAACAAGTATTTATTGAGTGAATAAGGGAATTAACATAGAGATGAATAAACACTTCTAAGATGTGGAAAACCCAAGGGCAAATTTGTGTCTGTATATTCCAATGCTCACCGCTTCCAAGTACGTAGAATTCTTTAACAAGTATTAGAGCCCAAATCTCGACTTCTAAACCGTAAGTACACTCATCTAAAGCCTGAAGTACACCATAAAGCAGGCATGCCATCACAGAGCTTTGCCGTGTTTAAGAAACCAGTGTTTTAGTTTTGTGCCCAAGCTTGAGTTTTCATACAGATGGCCTTCTACATCACAGGTAAGTTACTCTCAGTGACACTCCCTGGGCCCCAGTGTATTTTTCCTTCATGTTGAACCTCTGTGTTTTACAGAGGACAACTTTGAGTCAGATCACACTAATTCTTCTTTTTCTGGTTAAGCGCTGGGATAAGGGAACGGTGAAGATGGAGGCAATTAAGCAGTACTTGCAGTCTAAATTGTTTCAGGTGTAGGTATCCTCAGCCTCATTGTTATTTATCTTGTTAAGAGTGAAATGAACATGAATGCAAGCAAGGAAAAGAGTTTTACACTTACTCTAAAAATGGGGAGCATGCCACGTAGAGCACAAACTAGGAAACTTCAGTAAATAACCGACAGTGCACACCTGTCAAGGAAGAATTCATTGCTTATTCATCACAAACTGGGTTTTGTAATGGTGTATACTTGTTACAAAGCCCTATTTTTCCAACCCCTCCGTTAGCAGGGTTTTTCCCTAATTAAATTGGATTTCTTCCAGTACGCCTCAGACTAGCCACCAAGATTTATTCCTCTTATTTTCCCATGGAGAGAAAGTGATATAAATAGCAAGTATAAAGATTTTCCTTCATCTGTTTATAAAATTTTAACTGAAAGGTTTCTTCCTATATTCATGTATTCCAGCCACTTGATAAGATAATGCCCCTCCGATCTAACCTTTTGTCTTTGTCAGGAAGGGAAAGATATTTTGTGGAGATATCTGGGTTTAAAAGAACACAGTTTGTCTTTTGAATAGTAGGTCAGGGAGTTGGGGCATAGTATGTGCTGTATTTTGGCATAGGCATGTGCCACTTTAAATGAAGTGCTTCATTTATAAAGTAATAAGAACATCAGCTAAATTTGTTTTCCTCAATGTGAAGTCAAATCAAGTTCTTAATTCAGACAAAAAAATATTTCCAATTTGCCCTATTGTTGGATCTTTGACAGTTGCTGCTTTGATTGGCCATTTTTCACTAGTCACAGGGAGAATTAAAGCCTTTCTGGAATTTAATTTCTTCAGTCCCGGAATCAGCTGTTGTTTGTTCTTTAGTATACTTGACTTGTTCCTCTGATTAGTAATCATTCTTAATAGTCTTCTCATTAAAATCTTAGTTTAATAGGAAACTACCTAGCTATAATTTCATTTACAAGTTCTAGAGAACTACTTTCATATGTTCATTCTTGCTTCTGAACACAAATAATGCCCTTTTAAACTCAATTAGAATTAGTGGAACAAGCCTATACTTTTCAAGAAATTAATGTCCGTCCACCCCTCCCCCCAAAACTAAAAGTGTATTATTTTGTAAAACTATATGGTTCCTCCTAATCTGATTTCTCTTCAGTTAACATCAAAATATCCTAATGTTTATCTTAATTTTGTCTTTAGTTATTAAGTCTGCAGAAGTAAAATAATGTAAACAGAATTATCAGTATGTCAAAGTATTTTTTCTTAAGCTGTTTATCTAAGAGAGTAAGGTTCAAATTGTATCTTTAGACTAGTGAATCATTTCCTTTTATAGCAATTAGTCATTTTATAGCTGTCATTTAAAAATTAAGGCCTTTGACTTTTAATTTTAACAAGTAGAAAAATGACTTGACCTGGCATATATCCTTTATTCTAGAAAATGTCTACGTAATTGTTTGGAACTTAAACATGCATCAATTAGCAATAGTTCTACTTGTAATGCACTTCGGTAGGCCATAATTCATGGGGTTCTAGTCATTTTAGCTTTGTATTGTTATACTTGATTTTTAAGTGATTATTATGCTGTAAGATTTTATAAGATTTAGCTCACTACTCCCTTTAATTTTGTTGTCATGGAGTTTAAAGCTTCAAACTACAAGAAAAAGTGATTTTATTATACAAGAAAAATAAATTTTGTTATTCTACAAGTGAGGTGATTATTTAGAAAAGTTTAAACTGTTTTCAACAGCAAAGGTATTTTTTGGTCAAAGTTTTGGTCAAAAGGTATCTTTTGGTTAAAAGTTTACATGTGGTAAGCCACCACAATTGAATAATATGATGTAAAATTTATGCAAACGGATGATCTAAAATCAGGTTTAGATAATCACATAATCTCCTATAGGATGCATGCCATCTTGCAATGTTTTAAGTTCCAAAATATGATCATTGGGATTCTCATTATAATCACCAAGCTCCTGCTTACCTAAAACAGTGTTATAAGGAACTTCTTTGTTCATTTGAGTAGTTTGATTAAATGGAATCATTCTTTTAACTACTAAAATATTATAAAATACCAAGTATGCCACATCTAGTTTCATTTTTTATAATGTAAAACATAGGTTTCTCAATGTATTTTAGCATGTATTGTACAAGTGTGAGGTTTATCTTTCTGAACATTCTTATTCTAAAATTTCAGCTAAGCTTTCCTGTTGCCGTAGTCCAAATAAGTAGGACATTGCTCTTGTGAATAACTGTTGCATGTGTCTTACTGTGCATATCCCAAGTTGCTATAATAATACATCTTAGGAAATGCTAGAGACCTTATGGATCATCTAATGACATTACTACTCTGTTTATATGGCCCACTTTTAAATATCCTCAGTACTCTGCCAACCAGAGTCCCAACAAAGTGATAGTGCTGTGTTTCCTAATGCAGCACAGTTTATAGTTCCAGCCTGGGTTCCTAGAAGTTTCTTCCTATGGCAAAAATCTTCCTGTTGGTAGCTTCTGTATAGTTATCCTTTCATTTTCTCTCTCGGCACACTACTGCCTAATCCCTTCCGTGGTGGGACTTCCTGAAGTGCGTCTCACTCATTCTCCCCACCACTCGGAATGGGAGGTGTGAGTATCACCATTCCTTGGCTGAGGGTATGGAAAAGTGGAGAAGCCAGGTTGATGGATCAGTTCACTTTCAATTTTCTTCTGCTCAGTTCACTTTCAATCCAGTCTTCTTTTCAAGATGCTTGTCTTTTTCCTTTTTCTTATTTGAATAGAGTCAATGGTTCCCCAGTGAGATTCTGTATTTAGGTTAAATGGGTTTTATGGCACGGTTTTGGTTTTCTCACCACTTTGGCCATGTTCCTCAGAACAATATCTCTCGATCTCTTGCTTAACTGTATGTCTTTCTCTCCTGCCTTTCCGTCCTCATGCTTCCTTCCAGCCTTCTTATAAATATTGGTGGGACACCTACTCCCTGTTAGGCACAAGGCATAACGTCGTGAGTAGGACTGACATGACCCTCCTTTCATGGAGCTGACAGTCTAGTGAAGAAGGTAAACGCATTTGAAACTCAGTCATTGTGAGGACAGTGAAGAAAACAAGCTTGGCACAAGGAATAACACGGGGAGTTTATACATTTGTGTAAAGAAGACATTAGGGCAGGCTTTCTTGAATAAGTGACAGGTCTTCATTCTTCAGCTTTAGATTAAATTTTCAGTAATATCCTTAAGATCTTGCCTTTACAATCTCCAGGACCATGCCTTTTGTGAATTACCAGTCCTCCTCTTGTCTCCGTTTCTACATCCAGTGATGCTGCAAGTGACGTAGTTTGGGTCGAATGCATTGTCTACATCCACAGGAACTTTATATCTGTATAATAGCTCTGACAAAAACAAATGGAAGAAAGGCATTGACATTTGCTTCCCCAATAGAGTACAAGCTCCACAAAGAGGCCATACTTACTCATATTTATAAATATGGGGTTTGGTATGGTGTCCAGTGTACAGTATGTGCTCAATAAATGCTTTCCTGAACTGAAAAGTTAATCAGTCTTTAGGTAAGGTCCTTCAAACACATCCATACAAACCATCCTTTGTCTTATGTTTTTCCCTTTTTTTATTCATTTGATCAATTAATATTTAGCATTTACTATAAACCATGTACAGTGGTAGGTACTGAACAAGGTTATTAATGTCCCAGCCACTGTGAACTTAGTTATTTGCTGGATCTGTTAGTCTTTAGGGATTAAAAATTCCTTTACTGACTAAAAGTATTTTAGGACAAAATCTCATTGTCATATTATTTTATAATATCTGCTCCAATTATAGTAATCAAAGTTTTATGATTCCTGATTTTGTTATTGATTTCCTATAAGAACCTTCAATATAGAATATAAACATAAATAGCACAGAAGAGACAGAGAGAGTAGGTCAGAGGATTATAAGAAAAATATAATACACATACACAAACACAAAGGAGTCACACTACAATTACCTTTTGGTTGTCTTTATGATACAGGTTATGTTTTATGGCCTTGAATATACAGAATAACTAAGTAATGGAGACCTGCATTATTTCCTACAAAGTCTCCCAAAAGCTGCACTAGTGCTCTTGGTCAAACCTGGGTCTCAGCATTTCCTTGCTGAGAACATGACTTTGTTATGTTCTCATTAAGCATTCCCCACCACCAGTGCATGTCCTAAGCAAGGAGACTTCTCATGTGGGGGTTTTAATCAATGGCCAACTTACTAATAAAATTCTGTGGTAGTAGTTAGCAATCCTCAGTCTGCCTGGCCCTGCAGACTTGGTATCCAAGTCCTTATGTTTGGGTTTTATGCATTTGCATAACCTGCCCCTGCCTGGTGTATGTCCTGCACAATAAGCTCTTCATTCTTCTTAAACTCTGCTTTTGAGATAATTGTCCCATGTGGTTGGGAACCATCAAATATTTGAAACAAATGGTACCATGAATGTTATTTTTTCCCTTTATATCGTGCATTACTTGGAAGAGAGTAAAACTAGTGGGACAGGAACTGCAGGTGGTTAGACTAAGGGGGCATGTGCACCTCCATGGAAGCATTTTCTAGAGCCAAAACTCTGATCTGTCCTAGGCCACAGGCACAACATCCACTCCATGCAAAATAACCATTCCTTTATTGACAAAATGAACTACTAGCAAATGATCCCATTTAATGGAAAAGCTGTGCCGTCACCCTCCAAATTCCTAAACACTTGCTGGAGAGAATGAGCTATAAGTGAATTGAGGAATTATCTGAGAACAGAAGAACTGAACTTTCTAACAGAAGGGCAAAGGCTTTTTGTTTATTTATTTTTGGGGTTTTATTCTGCTTGGTATATTTGACAAAATTTCTCAAATGATTATCTAAGTAATAATGGCCAGGGATGTTTCATGTAATAAATTGATAAAATATTCATTACTGGGGAATAGAGTTAATGAAAGATTTTGTGAACAAGACGCCCTGTGGTAGAGTTTAATATGTATAAATTAAATCTTCTACTTGGAAATATACTAATAAAAGCAATGAATTAAACATCAGGACCAAGAGATTTGGGCTTATTAACATGATGTAACTCTATTTAGCAAACTCTAATTTGCTGAACACTGGTACTACTGGTAAAATTAATAAGTAGAAAAAGTGTATCCAACAAAATCCAAATGTGTAAAATATTAAACTTTAAAATTTAATAAAGAGATAGTACAATATTAAAAATTGGAAGGAAGAGAAACTTCATAATTTTAAATAGGAGGAATGGCATTATTGCTCTATGAGCTATAGGAAAACACATTACCAGTGTTAAATTTTCAGTCATGCTTTGCAGGCTATATTCAGCAAGAATGAGTTCTCAGAAGGAAAACTATCTCATTTATCTCTCAAATTTTGAGATTTTTAGAGATTTACATTTCAAAGCCATCTAGAAACATGGCGTACACCGGTACTGACCACCAACAACGAAATGAAAAATTTCACAGTATATTGAAGAAGTAAGAGTGATAAATTCTGTGTTTTCCAGTCAACAAAAAACTTCTTACACAAGGAGTTTTAATGATGTATGCAATCCAGTATGTGAATGCCTTTTAAATGTCAAGCATTGTTCTGCGTGCTGGGGATACAAAAGGGACCGAGACATCCATGTATTCAGCCATTATGGAACATGTATTTGAGGGAGACAGACAGATAAAAAAAATAATTAAACAAGTAAACTGATAAGTGATAAAAGAATAAAATTTAAAATTGTGTGATGAAAAATGGGATGTCCACAGTGGCAAAGGACCTAGATGAGGCCATTTTTCTGTGACCTGCGAGGCTGTGTGGGTATAGGAATAGCAAAGCAAACTTTTTGGATACAGTAAAGGTGGTTATTTCCATTTCATTGGGACTTAGTAGGACTATTTTGGGAGGAATTTCCTATAGAACTGCAATTCTGGGAGAAAATCAACGCATGCCTTCTGTTTTCCAGAGTGGCCTCAGTGGCGCTTCATTTTAGGAAGCCACTTTGAAGCACTTGTATGATTGTTAATAAAACCATTATCCACTACATTTTAAACAGTCCAAGTGAGGAAACACCATACCTTTTATGAACTTTAAAACTCAGAAATCAGCTTTGTTATTTGTCTGCTGTCTATTGTTGTTGTTTGTTTTTATTAAGAGAGGGAGAATGACTTTAGTTTTAGTTAGTTAGAAATACTGAGTTGGGAATTAAAAGGGACATTTAAAAAAAGCCAAAGAGGTGGGTCAGTGTGAGACACACAATCCCAGAGGAGGCTGCTAAAGTTGGAGTATTAATTATGGAATTTGTATGTGTGTATATGTGTGAGAGAGACAGAATTGAGAAAAATAGACTCAGCTTTGTTCATGTGGGCATTGGCAACTAAAAAGAGAGATCTTTGCCCTGGCTGGCGTAGTTCAGTGGACTGAATGCCGGCCTGTGAACCAAAAGGTTGGGGTCTGATTCCCACTCAAGGCACATGCCTGGGTTGTGGGCCAGGTCCCCAGTGCAGGGCATGTGAGAGGCAACTACACATCCGTGTTTCTCTCTCTCTCTTTCTCCTTCCTCTCCCCTCTCTTTAAAAATAAATTTTTTAAATCTTAAAAAAGATAGAGAGATCTGAGAGCAGCAGGTGCCAGATTTGGAGTAAATAAGTGCTGAATAAATTATAAGAAAGAAATGATCCACGGAGGTCACTTTTTTGAGAAACCTGGCGTTAAAGACTAAGAATCCAGGGGTAGAATGGATAATAATTCCCCATGTTGTATCCGTTTTAGACATACATTTTTTGGCACTTGCAAAGTTCATCTGTTTTTAAAATTTTTCAGTTATATTTTGTATTCAGTATTATTCTGTATTAGTTTTAGATGTATAGCATAGTGGTTAGAAAATCATGTACTCTACAGAGTCATCCCCCAATGTTTCAAGCACCCACCTGCCCCCATCCATAGTTATCACGATATTATTGACTGCATTCCCTGTGTAGTAATCTATGTCTCTGTAAGTGTTCTTTAACTACCAATTTGTACTTCTAAATTCCTTCACCTTTTTCACCTGGCCCCCCACCCCCACTCCTCTAACAAGATTTTTTTTTTAAGATTTTATTTATTTATTTTCAGAGAGAGGGGAAGGGAGGGAGAAAGACGGGGAGAGAAACATGAATGTGTGGTTGCCTCTCACATACTCCCACTGGGCACTTGGCCTGCAACCCTGGCATGTGCCCTGACTGGGAATTGAACCAGCGACCCTTTGGTTTGCAGCCTGCACTCAATCCACTGAGCTATACCAGCCAGGGCTCTGACAAGATTTTTAACACCAGTGAAACTGGGATACATTATGAAATTGATAATGTCTTATTGTTTTTTCTTAGTGAAATATAAAATGAAAGTGGGTCTTATGTTGATGGTCTTTTAAGGTTTGATTGAACAACTACTCTCTCAGTGGTTAAGAATAACTAGTTGAGAAGCTTTGGGCAAGATTCTTAACCGGCAAGAGCCTGAGAGCCTCTGTGTTTAAAGTAGGAATAGTGCGAAGCAATTAATCGAGTTATGGAGGCCAAATAAAATAAATTATGTAAAAGTGCTTTGTGAAATGCAAAGGGTTACAAACATGTAGCGATATAATTACCGTCATTATTAGTCTTTGACCAGAGAGCACTTGCTCTTTGGTTAGAGGGCAGGATGCATTCAAACACGGAAACCTGGATTGATTGTTCTAGAATTATATTAAAGCACTTCTCAACTACAACTTATCATATAAAGCATGACAGAATATAATAAAAAAGCATGTTAACACACAACAGTTTTTTCCAAATATAAAGAGGTGTGTTGAGATTTTAATGTTAGCTCTTTAGAAATATAATTCATTGACAGCGAAGCAGAACACACCAGGTCTGAGCATGTTTAGTCATTTGCATATTCTGATTAGACTCAATTTTATAAAGTAATGCCAACATTAAATAAACTATATACATACATACATACATACATACATATATATATATATTTTTTTTCTTTTTGCTGAGTAGCCCTTCCTAGGTATTTCACCATGGAATGTAATAGAAATTCCTCCCCCTTCCCTCACCAGCTCCCTGCACTATTCAAGAAAGAGGGCTATCACTTAAACATAGTCTTGTCACCCCTCAGAATGTCATACTGCCCGAAGATGTACTGTAGGAGATAAAGAATCTGACTCTACAGTTTCCAACACCAATGGATTGAATGATTGCCAGCACAAAAGGCAGAATTAAGAATCCTTCCTAGGAAACAGCTTTAGCTTGTGACCTTAGGCAATCCACTTCATCTTTCTCCCTCTGTCCTCTTAGATAGCCATTCTCTAAAAGAAGATTTATGATTTCTTCCAGCACCTGTGGTGATGAAGATGCCATGCACATATTTTTGTTGGTCAGAACATAATCTGCATACATACCTGCATAAAGGAGTTAGGAAATGATTGAAATCAAATTATACAGAAGATAAATAGATTGTGTATTTGTCCATACAACTGAGTGTTCCACAGCAGTGGCATTGCAGTGACCTGCAATCTATCATGTATCAAATAACACCCTGCGGACTAAGAAACAGAGGAAGAAATAGAGACAAAGAAAAGATCAAGTAAATAGATGAAAACTTACCAAGCTGGTAAATGCCCCCCACTGGTGACTGAAGCACATGTAAATTAATACTAGAAATACCAAGAGCTCTGAGTATATACCAGCTTAAAAAATGAAAACATATTTTTGGTCAAGGTCCTCACCAATATGGAATTCAGGGGCATTTGCTGTTATGATAGAAGATTATTTTCTGTGTTATGTTTGCTTCATTTATCTTAAAATTTATAAACATTTTCTGACATCCTGTCTGGTATTTTATAATTACTCCCACATTTGAAAGAAAGCAAACATGATGCCATTTACAGGAAATTCCTAAGAAAGTTTTCTTTTGTGGTCATTTTCTATTCTCACTGTTTCTTTCTCACCGATGCCACTTTGGAATCTTAGTTCTTGCTAATAGAAGGTAAAGGTCATTCAATTTCTCACTTATTGCCAGGAAGGGTCTTTTACTGCTAGTTTAACTATGTAAGGATCCAACATTAATGTCTTAATATTTCATGGAATATTGAGAAATGTCCAAATATATGGCACAGTCATTTTTAAGAAATCTCTATTTTCATGATAGACATTTGTAAACATTGACCATGGAGTTACTTGAACTGAACTATCTTTGGCAAGCGTCCTTCTTTCTTAATTCTTCATTGGATATCTTATGCCAGAAAGCCTCCCTAAAATATTGGTTGCATTAGGTCACTTTCTAGCTTAAAGATCTTTCTCATTACTAGAATAGAGTCAAATTTTTTTTCCTTTCCAAGGCTCTGCTCTGAACTCAAACTTCCTTTCCAAGGGCATTCTTTCTCATTCGTGTGAAGGGGAACCATAGTTTCAGCCAGACTTGTGTGGCCATACAAAGAGTAGCCACTGTTTTTTTGGAGTACTTAATGTACTCACATACTTACTCTTCACAGAATCCCATGAAATAAGTATCTCTATTTTAAGGTAAAGCAACTGAACAAAAAGCATTTTGTCTAAGTTTATATAACTCTTAATTTGTAGAATTGAAACGTCATGCCCAAATGTGTATTTTCTCTGCCAGGCTAGGGCTAAACCCAGGCAACAGAACACTACATTGTCTTTCTGTCGTTCATGCTCTGTGCACAGGAAGTGTTGTTTTCCTTCATTTCTGCTGCCATCCCAATCTCACCCTTTATTTTGGTTACATTACAACCTTCTGCAGATGGCCAAAGCTGGGTGTGCTATATTTTCCATTACACAGGGCAGGGCAAATATAGGTTTGTAAGTACACAAAACATGGAGTTTATTCCTGTATTATCATTTCTTAATTACTGTATGATTTTCCATAAGAACAACTGTAAAGCTCCTTTTGCCCCACCCTGTATTTATTGAATCCCCAAGAGATGCTGATAGTCTTTTGATGACCACGAGGGGAGACCCTCCAGGTAAGGAAAGAAACACCTGGAGGTGAGCAGGCTGTAGAAAGGAGAGTTTTGACCACACTGAGTGAAGCCCCCGAATAATGCTTCACCTGAGGCCTCCCCAGCCACTGTGCTTTCTAATTCCATGAGGCAGTAAGTCCTCTCTGTGTGTTCACTTATTCTGTTTAGCCAGGTTCTATTGTATATTATAATGCTTTCAGTCGAGAAAGCTCTGATACAGACACATCTGTAATATCACACTCAAACTGTCATTTCCTGTTAAATTACTTCTGCTGCAGTAAAATTGAGGTAAGAAACCTAGAACTTCAATCCTTTTCATTTCATTGAGTTGTTAAAGATGCAAAAGTGGAATCTTCATCTCAAAAAAACTTTTCAGTAAAAAGGTTTTGTAAACAAAACCTTTGAATTAATGAATGAATTAATGATTAATGTATGATAAGCACTAAAAGGACTAAAGAATTCCTGACAAAAAAAGAAGAAAGAAAAAGAAAAGAGAAGAAGGATTTATGGAAATGGACTACAGTGTGGTGATTGTGAGTGGGGGAGGCATGGATAGAGGTAGAAGAGGGCATGGGGGGATAAATGGTGATGGAAAACATCAAATTAATTAAAAAAGAAGGAGGAGGAGGAGAAGAGGAGGAGGAGGAGGAGAAGAAGAGGAGGAGGAGGAGGAAGAAAGAAGACAAAAGAAGATGAAAGAAGAAGCAGCCAGTGTGGCTCAGTTGGTTGGAGTGCCTTCCCATATCTAAAATGCTGTGGGTTTGATTCCCGGCACATACCAGGGTTGCAGGTTCAGTTCCCAGTGTGGGCATGTATGGGAGTCAACCAATTGATGCTTCTCTCTCGCATTGATGTTTCCCTCTTCCTTCCTGCTTTTCTAAAAAGCAATGAAAGAATGTCCTCGGATAAATTTTTTTTTTAAATTCCTGAGAAGACCTTGGAAAAATGGAACAATATCTTAAGTGCTTCTTTGGCCTCTTCTAATCTAGCTACATATACATTTTAAACCTTGGTTAATATTTTTTATCATCTGACATAATATGGTCAGACTCTACTATTAATCTCAAAACCTCAGATTAATAGGCAAACTTACTGACAAACTCGTTCAGTTAATTTGGGTTGATAATTCCATAGAAAGAGCTTTGAGGGAGCTAAGAATTCTCATCAGAATGATCACAAATATTTACTGAACCTGATTTCGTATTAGCTCATACCTCCTTCTATCCTTATTTATGTGTTAAAAATATAAATATACAATTGCTTATGTTCTCAGTGCTCTTTTAAAATTTTAAGTAGTTTCATCTGTGTGTCTATATATCTTTATGCAGAGACACGTCTCATCTAACTCTATAACCATCCTAAGAAGCTGGCATTGTTATAAGACCCATACTATAGAGGCAGAAACAAGGCACAGAGAATGTCAGTGACTTCAGTAAAATATTAAGCTTCTGAGTAGTAAATGATTTTTAACCCATTCAGTTTGACTCTCAGGTTCTTCCTTAAGAGCCTCACTGTCCTACCCATACCATTTGTATGGCATGAATGACACATTTTACTTTCTTAGATAAAAGTATAGGCAAATATTTTGGAGGATCAGTGCTGTCTTCCCTCCCAGTTGCATAATTCAACACACTCTAAAAGGAATGTCTGCTCAGAATTCTTCTCCAAGTTCAATGTAATGCTCTTTGAAGACACCAATTTAATCATATATATTTTTGTATTCCTTACTATGCTGGATAAGTAGCAGGTTTTCAGGAAGTGTTCAGTATTTAATTAATAATTTATTTATTGCTTATTTGGGTGATTTTAGTATAATAGTTATAATTTTGAATTTGCTAGTATGTGTGAAATGGAGTGGCATTCAGTTGGTTCAGAGATAAGGAGACTGAGGGCACTTCATTAAAGAGCAGTCACCAGTTTGGGGCTGCCAGGTTTCTAGCAGCGGGCAAACTGAGGTCAGAGTCCCGTTTGCAAACTCTGATACTCCCTTACAAAGATGAGGTTGCCTTGTTAGGTGAAAAAGTCCCTAACTGCTTGACAGATAAATGCTGAGAGTCTCTTGGAAGATATTACATAATTACTTGGCTGCTGACATTAAAGATTTTGGTGCATCTGTGTAGAGAGGAACACACACACACACACAAACACACACACTAAGGTAATTGTTCTGTGTCTTCCCTGTGCCTCCAGGACATTCATGGAAGCATAGGACCCAAGCCCCAACACCCCCATCATACTAACCCATGCAGGCAGTCCGGTATCTCTGATGTTGACAGACTGGCTCTGCAGAATAGCCCTGGTCAGCAGTGCTATCTTCAAACAGGATGGGTGATGCAGACTTTCTGAGTCTCTCATAGAAATTTGGCTGAGAGCCCAAAGTGCAAGTTGACAATCTTTTCTAACAGTTACTGTGTAGCAGTTTGGGACTTAATGGTTCCATTGCACTCTGAGCCTCAACTTGTTTCCAGTACGATCCCCAGGAACGCTGAAATCCTCATCATACAGGTGTTTACGTTTGCATCTCAAAGCAAAACTCTTAACTCAGCACTATGGCTTAGGGTATAAATCTACAAAAGCCAGAAAATTCAACATCACTGCTCCCAGAGCAATTATAATTTAGCCCCTTGCACTTAAATAGCTTTTTATTTGATTAGATATAATCTAAGCTGTTTTTTCTCAATATTTATATGAAATAAATTTCCTCAAATGGAAAAACATGGCCAGTTTTTAGTTTCTTTTTAAACAAGAATTTGCTAAAGTGTAGTTGGCCAAAACTTTTTTAAACCCATGTATTTGATGAGGAAGATAGGAGGAGATTTTAAATTCAGTGCATAAAGTTATAAATTCAATCTCTGGTAAAGAAGGATGAAATGGAAGAAAAAAATGGGACAAAATGCTTAAAATACCACAGGAAGTAAAAAAGTCTATTTTTCTTGAGTCCTGATCCGATAGCAAATCCACTTATCAGTGTTCTTCACATTGACTCAGGCATAAAACAGAGAAACATGGGCAGGCTTCGTATAGTGCGGGCTTCCCTCGCTACATGAGTGTCCTAGGAACCCAGCTGTATCAGTGCACCAGCTGGCATTGTTGGGAGAAGCTCCATTTGGCTTCAGTGAATTTTTTTGAAGACTTTTTAAAGACGTTTGCCCATCTCATGATGTGTGATTTACAAGCACACCTGCCTATACCACGCTGAGTGTTTAGCAGTTTTTGACCAAAAATAGCATGACCCCATGCCCCACCCTCCCTATTCACCCCTTCTTGCCCCTAGCAGCTATATTTTGTTGCCCCCAATGAAAAAAGTCCTCAAAGAGAAACACTTTGTTGACATGAAAAAGGTGAAACAAAAATGGCAGATGCACTAATAAAAGGCACCAAAATCAATGAGTTCAAAAACTGTTCTGAGCAGTGGAAAAAACATCTCAATAGGTGTACTGCATCACACTGAGAGTACTTTGAAGGTGACTGAAGTTTAAACATGTAAGAATATATAATTTTTTTAATAAATAAATTCTGTTTGAGGGGGTTCCCCCATTGTATATTGAGAAAGAATGAGAGAGTAGCTAATTCATTGCTCCCTAAGAACATCCTAGAAGTCAGAAACTATACATCTAATTTTTTTTTGTCTTAACATATAGCATCTCTTCAGAGATAAAGAATGTTAGGTACTCCTAAAGTCTTTATGTAATTAAGATGTCATTTCTTATTTTTATAATGGAGCTTCTGTGCACAGCTATGCATTTGTTTTTTAGGGAGAAAATGAAAAAGATGCTAGTGAAATAATTCAGAAATTAGTGTCATGCCTTGGCTTCTGTTTTAGAAACATCTAATACAGAAGAAATTAATTGCATGAATCCTCTCCTGGGAGAAAACATTAGCAATCCTTAACTCTCAAGAACACAATCAAGTTTGTGATTAGGTAGATCTGTGAATATCTTGTCCAGAAAAGCAAGAGATTTTTCTGAGAAAAGTGATCGTTCATGGAATAAGACATGTGGCTTTTCTTCTTAAAGAATGCAGATGGTAGAATTGCACTAATTATACCAGAGATTACAGTTTTTGAGAATGAAATTGTACTCTCATCAGGTATTATACATATTGATCAAGAAAGGAAAGGCCAAAGTGAGTAATATTCTTTTGGAAATTACTGTAAAGCTCTGTAAGACATTATAGTTTAGCTGATAAGTGCTAAGGGTAGTATTTTGCATAAATATTTCACAATATCGAGTATATTTTTCTCTGCCTATAATTAGAGTTCTGATTTACTCAGAGAAAGAATAAGTTTGAGGTAATAATTAGAATTCATGCCCCAAAATTGCCAGAATATATATCCAGTCTCTTGACTAAAAAGATCAAAGAAATTCCCTCCTCAATCTGTCTCTCTCTCTCACACATACACGTGCTTAAAAAAATTAAATATTTTCAAATAAATTATTAAGTACAAGCATGTACCTTTTATAGCTTCATTTGAATTAAATGTGAATTTTTATGTTTAAGTTTTATGTCTGCACACACAAGTAAATGTAACTTTAGGACAGGTAAACTATTTGAAACCAAATTATATGCAAAATTTGGAAATTTTTATCTGCACGGTCTAAATAAGGAAGGAGCAGTGTGGTTAGCTCTCTCTGGTTTAGGCAGAGTGTTGGGACTCATGCTAACATTTGAATACACGTGTGCGCCCTATGGGTGATGAGTTTCTCTAGTGTAATATTTGAACACGTTTTTGGGTTTTCATGCCTGCATGTACTTTGCATGTTTCTTTTTCTCGTGGACCAGAGAATGAGTAAATCCAAGGTGAAGTCTCTAAATTAGACCAATTGTAATTTCCTTCAAAGTAAGTGGACGTTAATGATTCAGTGGCAAAAGCTTAGAGCTTTGAGAAAACCCAGATGTGCTAGTAAAATGTTTTTTGCCTTTGGGGGATGCTGATTTTTTTTTTTTTAATCTGAAAACTAATCCCCAGTGGGGAAGGGAACTACATTTGATAGGGGGAAGGGAAATAACTACATTTGATGTATTTTACAATGCCATAAGTAATGAAATGTGAAGTTTGCTATGATTTTCTTATTTGGAACTCCATCTTTCTGAAATGAGAATAAGTTAATTTTAGAATAAAACTACCCATTACAAGACTTGAGAACTTCCTAGACATTTTTTTTTTAATTTTAACTCCTTTGCCTTACCTATGCAAAATTATTCTCCATATTTCTGTTACTATTATATAATCTTACATGCTGATTCTTCTTTAAATGACTTGCAAGAACTTTCACCTCTGTCAAATAATGTTATCTTAATTAATAATGCAGCTATACAGCACTTCACAGTTTAGAATGTATGATATTTTTTTCCCAGTATAAAATTAGGAGAATTTGGAAAATACTATAAAGAATATATGAATGTAGCCCTGACCAGTATGGCTTAGTTGGTTGGGCATCTTCCTACAAAGCGAAAGGTAGCCAGTTTGGTTCCAGGCGGGACACATGCTTGAGTTGCGGGTTCCAGTCCTGGTCGAAACATGAATGAGAGGCAGGTGATTCATGTTTCCCTCTCACATTGATGTTTCTCTCCCTTTCTTTCTCCTTCCTTTCCTATCTTTCTAAAAATCAATAAATAAAATATTTTTTAAAAAAGTATATGAATACAAAAATCAACCCAATTCCTAACACCTGACACTCAGAAATTTGTCCATTTATCATTGTATTGCTCCTTCTCGTGACCTTGCTGAGTAGTTATTCAAATAAATTTGCCACTATTTGGTAGATGATAAAATGAGGTTCAAGATAGAGAAGGGCTGTTTAATCATGACTTTGGTGTTTTAAAAAAAATTGTCTTTGAATCAAGACCAATGACTTCTGTTTGATCAGATAGATACTTAATTCTGCTTTGGAAGGTTAGGTGTTGTTGGATGTAATATGTGACTTTTAGTCATAACATTGACTTTGGGTGAAGAAAATAGTGACATTTGAAGAGTTGCATATAATTTTCAATACTATAATTTTAAATTAAATTATCATCTGATCTGGCAACAAGGAAGAGGTAAGGAGGTAGTGGAGGTTGAGGAAGAGGGGGAAGAGGAGGAAGAGTGTGAGGAGAAAGAGAAGAAAGAATTATAATATTGGCTAAAGAGTGACTAACTGGTAATGGAGGAAATACAATAAAGATTAAATTTAAAAAAAGAATGAGACTTTGTATTCCATAAACCTCATTTGATTCACGTAGGGTTACTTGAGTAGTGTTTAAACCTTACTAGGATTTTGTTATTATGTCACATTGGATTGTATATGTTCTGAATTTGAATGAATCTTGAGAATTAGAACCCCTGAAGTCTTTAAATGACTACTCACCAAAATGTAATGAGATAATATCGTCTTATGAGAAATCTGAAACTTTTTTTACAATGTGTGAAATGTGAAAGTCTATTAGGAAATGTTAAGAGGGAGAGAGATTGCAAATAGGCTGTCTCTGTGTACGTTAGTAAGTGTTGATGATATTAACAATAATAATACTTCTTAAAGGGGCAACAGATTTATCTACAACTTCAAAAGGACTACCAAAATATTTCATTCGGTTTCCCATGGTAGTCGCAAAATAGTTTCCACCCTCGAATGTACCCAAGTTCCCAAGGTGCCCATTTATACCCTGTAACTTGACGTGTTATCCACGGGCACGAGGGGTGACAGAGCTGGTACCATGTTGGCTGAACCTTGCCAGGCTTTGCCAAAAGATAACGATGAGAATCAAAGGCTCTTTTGATTCAGTTCCAAATCAGCTAAGCTCTTTGGCATGAGATAAACCTTTTCGAAGGCATCCTGGAATCACAATCATTCCC
The DNA here is from genome assembly GCA_004024845.1 of Tonatia bakeri. Lineage (NCBI taxonomy): Eukaryota > Metazoa > Chordata > Mammalia > Chiroptera > Phyllostomidae > Tonatia > Tonatia bakeri. The sequence goes on from PVIA01001889.1 coordinate 178,497, forward strand.
AAGGTTTGTTGTAATCGTAATTCTCCACAAGACCTCAGTAAGTTTAAGAAGTATTTCCAGATCTTCCCTGGGGGAATAGGCTTTTTTTCTGTGTGTCCATTTTGGGGAAGACCATACCTGCTCTTATAGAGGGGTTTGCATTTGAAAGTAGTGACGACAGGCTTTTAATTTTTCCCCCTTCTTCTTCTTTTTAAAAAATTCACACTGCTCATCTTTCTTTCCATAATATAAGCAATACAGTTGCTTTATTTCTAAAGCTGCTCTTTAAAAAAATATAAATCCTGGAATTCTAGAATTTAAACAACTTTTGTATGCTTGGGAAATATGCAGATGAAGGGATTGGTGGGCTTGCGTGACTACGAAAGTGAAATAAATTCACCAGCCATGAAATCACAAGATAAAAGGAATGACAAAGGCAGGCAGTGGCAGGTGACAAAGACAGACGACGGAGGAGATTGTGATTATTTACTCTGGCAGAGAGAATAGAACCAGGACCAAAAATAATGGGCTGGAATGCCAGCACGTGCGAGGGAGAGAGAATCCTGATAGAATGTGGGTAAAAAAAAAAAATGTTCTGACAGAGAGAATTAGATTCAGAAGTACTGTCCCTAAGGGAAATGGTGGAAAATCCATTTCTCAGAACATGTGTAATGGGACAGGACCCAGGCCCAGAAACTGTGCCGTAGACAGTGATTTGGTATCAGCTCCCTGGAGAAGGGGGTGGAGAAGCTTTTAGAGCCATCTTATTTCTGTCACTATTTTCAACCAGTTCTAAGTAACTTGGCCATTTTAAACAGGTGTACCTGGAAAAAGTGAAATCTCAGGCAATTTTGATGGAAGAAAGAGATGGTGGGTGGGGGCAGTATAATACACAGTGCATTCACTACGGTTGATGAGACCAGAGACGACAATTAGCAGGAAGATGGAGAGTCAGACACAGTTGTAACCTGGGTCCCAGGGCCCTGTGCAGTGCCCTGGCACTCACGGAGTGTATCCAGGTGGCTGTGGGGAGGCTGGCCCCTCTGCTGGATGGGAGTCGTCTCTGAACAGATACTGGGTTTTTCAACTGGCTGAAGGAAATAAAACCAGGAGCCATTTTCTCATTATTTCTATTCTCCGTAAACTAATAGGGCTAATGTTCTACCTAAACTAATAGTGCTAATGTTTCTCTTGAATAGTTTGACACATTATATTATAACTGAATATTTATATTAATAAGTGTAACCTGAAGGTCCATTGTGATTCATCTACTATAGCTGCAAGGTTCATCAGAGTGAACCAAAAACGTCGAAGCAGACTGAGGCAGACCAGAGTGGCGAAGGCACCAGGAGGTAAGAATGCCACTTGTTGCTGTGAGATGCCCAGCAAATGTCTTAATTTCTCTAAGTTGGCTTTATCAACACTAAAGTGCCTTAGCGACTGCCTGAGGAACGTCTAAAAAGATTAAGTGTAAACAAATGTCTAACATCATGATTAGCACTAAGTAGGATCTCAATAACTAATAATTCCAACAGTAGAAACTTGGTCCCACAGGTTTACTCTGGGATTTATTGGAATGTCTTTTGTAAACTGTATCATGTGAATAGTTCCTTCTCTGGTCCTCAGTTGTATTTATCTGTAAAGTCAGGAGTTAGGATGAGAGCTCTGTGACATCAGTATATTCCTTATTGCTGTAAGGTCAGACTTCTATACTTTTGGTGGAAATTTGGAGGGTGACGTGTCAACACCAAAATAAAAATGCACACATGCATCTCTTGAGCATCAGCAGTTCTGGTTACCTTCACTGGCTGGTCTTTTTCGAGCCGTTGTATGCCTAACTATATCTAAAAATAAACAAGAAGGGAACCAATTAAGTAACATCCCCCAAACCTATTTGACTATGGGACACTTTTTTTGGCAAAGCATTTCCTGTAACAACTATTCAACAAAACATATTTTGGGGAGAGCTGATCTGGGGAGTAGACAGAATTTGTAAAGTCATAAACAGATTCAAAATAATGAACATCAAGTCAGTCTTCAGTTCTTGGTATATGTTGGGAGAATATTGCATTTGAATTTCTTTTAATGAATGGAGGAAAAATGTATATGTTATAGTAGTTGATAAGTGCATCAAGTGATAACTTTAGAAGTGATGAAGGCTGCAAAAGTCTAAGTAGAAAGCAGTAAATGTCCCAGATGGATTATATGCATTTAGATAAATAAGTGGATAAAACAAGACCAGCAGCCATTCATTTAGTGCCGGCTCCATTCCAGACACACTTGGCTCACACTGTGTCAGACAACTCGCTGACAAATAGTTAGAAATAAGCTAACTAACTGAGGCACAGGGAAGTCAAGTAACTTGCCCCCAGGTTTCTGGATAAATAAACTGCAATTTGAACACCACTCCAAAGAGATCCATAGTTCCTGTGTTTTATTATAGTGCATTGCAAACTGGGGAGAAAAAGACCTTTAAGAGTGAAAAACAGAGCGCCGCTGTGTGTCGACCATAACTGTGATGTTGTTACGAACTTTTGTGCAGTCAGGTTAATGGGCTTTAAGCGTCACGTGGCTTTTTTGGGGAGAAAGAAGGGAGAAGGCAAGGAAGGGAAAGAAGAAGGGGAGAGGGAGAGAAGAAAGGAGAGGAAAGGCTTCCATTTTATAAGAGGCTATTTATCATGCATTGTTCATGTTAATTTTGAAAGGAGATGGCTGGTGACCTGGACTGTGAAAGGTGGTAAATTAATAGTGGTGAATATTCAAAGCTGGGATCTCTCCTTTATAATTGTGGGCATTTCATTCAGAAGTACATCATGCATCTCAGCTCCCACATTTTAAATTAAATTTCCTTATTACTTTTTAAGTAGCTTGTCATGGATTATTGAGTATTTACTGTATGTTTATATTGTAATTCTCTGAAATGACATATAGTAATTGCTTTAGCTACTGCATCTGATGTCTAATTACTGTAAATGCATGTAAAGAAGTAATTAAATGGAAAAAATAAACTTTTTTCATAACTTCTTATTACAGATTAAACAGAGGATGTAAGCCCCCGATTTTTTGTAAAAAACAAATAAGCTTGTGCAAGCAGAATAATAAACAAGCTGTGGGGATAAATTAATCTGAGATGTGGCTTACTCAAAATGTTCTGGCTAAGTTCCACTGCAGGTGGCAGAATGACCCTGAACCTGAGCATGAGCTGTGAACTCCTGCTGTCCCCACCCACACCCTAAGGGGAAGCCAAGGCCTTCACTGTTCAAGCATGTTCCTCCCCCACCTTACAATCCTAATCAAGAATGCAACAAGACATCTCAAGACACTTTGCATAACACTGACCTCTAGAAATTTCTGGCACAGTTGTGCAGAGAGAAAAAACAAACAAACATAAAAAATGACACCAAATAAACATTTTAACAAACATTTAGTTCAATTTTGCCGAGTCTGGTTATTCTGTAAGTGATTTGCAAACCAGTGGCCTGCAGTTTTATGGATGATGTAAACTATTAAGAGCCAGAGAATGACAGAAGTCAATTGTATAAACTTCGAGCAGGAGTAGCAGAGATGGGGCCCATTTTAACTTCAAAAACAGCGTTACCGCACTGGTTAGGCAATGCCAAAAATTGTCAAATTGCCTTTTCCCTAGGAAAAAGAATCACAGCAGGGCGGATTTAAAGTAAGATTCAAAATTAAAGACTGCATTATTCCTCTCATCCTTCCAAGGGCAGGTGAACACGCAGAGGGGCATTTTCAACCACTGAGATAATAATAAAGGTAGACACAAAGAGCCGTTTGCAATCTTGCTGCTGTAAGGTTTAAGTTGATCCAGTCTTTTTCTGACCTTTTGAATTGCCAATTGGAAAGCGGACACAAACCGTTCCCAGCTGAGAAGCAGCTCAGTGAGAGTTCTAGACAACCTGTGGTCCTCGCTTGAGCAAGGAATTTGAAAAGGGCCAGGATCTCTCAGTAGGGGCAACTCTCTACTCAGTGGTTTGATGTGGAAGTGTGTCATGTCGGGCTGTCCATTTCTAAACCTCACTCCATTATTGACTTCCCATATTTTGGGGTGCCATAGAAACACTCTGTTACTGCCCCCAGGCTGCCAAAGCTGGAACTGCAAGAAGCCCACAGTCCGAACATAATATCGTGAATGTGAACAAAGGTCACTCTGTTTTTGTCTCCGTCATAACTGGTTACATTAACTGAGACACCCAGAGAAGGTGTCCTTTGGTTACACTAAAGAATAGAAGTGGGGAAGGGAAGTCCATGGGATTCTCTGAAAGTGCTTGACAAACTGTTAGATGTATAATCCTTATCCTTTTGCTCAGTATGTGAACTCGAAAACCAGCCAGTGCCCAGTCACTCAGGTGTCTCTTTACCAGTCCCGTTCTTCAGTTCTCCACAGTCACCTGTTGAGTCACATTCTTGGGGAACCTAACTTTTAAAACTTTGCAATTTTTCACTAATACATTCAGTCACTTATTTGTCTGTATATTTATTCATTTGTTCAATTAAAAAAATCTTTTCCCCCCAGCTTTATTGAGAAACAATTGACATAGCAATGTATATTTATGTACTGTGTGAGTTTAAGGCATACATCCTGATGGTCTGATTGTGCCAGCCGCTCTGCGAGGAGGCAATCATACTTTATTTCAAGCCAAAGGATGATAGTTCACCTTCCCCAGAAATACTTGGTCCAGAGACTCACTGGTGAAAAAGACTTTCTGGATAATCTGGCTGGTTACACTTGTTCAAATAATTCCTCTTTGTGACAAAGTGGAGCTAATGAAGTTTAACTTACAGGTTCAGGGTCAAAGGGACTTGTGAACATTAGGGTAGTCAGTGTTCTCATAGTTTTTCAGATAAAAAAAATGTGTGCCTTTGATACCTTAAAACTGTGTGAATGGAGTTTGACGTATTCATCTTCATGGCAGGAGAAGTGTTCGATAAATATATGTCATGCTTCCCTATACTCTTCTTGGCACGTATCTAGAAGACATTCTAGACAGTGGGGTTGGAGGGGACTTCTATAAAGTAGGTGCCACATGCCACAGCAGACATTGCTAATTGATCCTTGCATTTCTCCCACCAATCTCCTCCAAACACTTTCCAGCCAATTTTCAAAAAATAAAAGAAGTCCTCCCAAAGTTGACACATTAAATATAAATCTATTTTGTGTTCCTAATCAGGAATATGGAGTATAGAAAGAAAAGCCAGAGGGAATTGAATAAGGCACAAATAAATTGGAGGTGCTAGGAAAACAAAGGACTAAGGTGTGCCTCCTCACAATTTTGTTTAAGGCTAACCCCAGAAAGAAAAACTATTGTTTAAATCACTAAAATTATGTCCTCAATCAAGAAATACTGTTTCTGAGACCTCAGCTAGAACTTCATGCAGCAACAGAACAGTGGTCTTATGACCCAGACAGAGCAAATGTGTCTAACTTAACTATGCCTGCGTAATTGCTGGCAGCGAGCTGCATTCCTGCAATTAGGGCTCATCAGCCAGCCTGGCAGCTTCCCAAGACGATGCTCCCGCATGCGTTCCATCCAGCCTGCAGGGCGAGCAGGGCCTGGGCTACACTGTCAGGCCTCTTTCATCTCTGTTACAAGAGGAGCCACGTCTGGACCATGTGGATAATTGTTTGTTTGCTTTTTGTCACATTTGGAACCAATGTAAATAAACCCAATCTGTAAAAGAGAAAATAAAAGCCCAAAGCACCTGGAGTGTTTTGATGGAACTCAGTAAGCTGAAAGCTTGCTGGCAGCCATGAGGGGAGAAATGACAAATGCCGCACTAGAGGGAGCAGGGAGATGGGTTGGATGGTCACTCCCTGGTGGGGCAGCATTTGTCATTTTCTTCCAAGACAATAAGGGCCCATTAAGACACAGTCCCTACAGTGGAAGGAAATAGTGATCTGTATTAGGAATGTCATTTAATTGCTCCATACGAACTATAGACTATTTGCCTCTAAGAAATTAGTGGGTATTAAGTAAATGTTTTTTTAAAAAGGAAATAAATTGAGGTATTTGTGTAGATGTAGAATGCAAATTCATAATACAACAGAAACTAGTGAGAAAGGGGAAACCCTGTCTGGTGGAGAGTAGTGTCTCCATTATTTCTATGCGGAAGGGGCAAGGGCAGGAGCTGCTTAGTAAAGAGTATGAGGGACTTACCTAAGAGTAGCATTTGCAGAGCCTTTTATATAAGATTAAAAAAATTAAAAAGCACTTGTCCATATGAAAGAAATGAAAGAGAGAAGCTTACCCGAGCCATTTTTCTCATTTCCTCCCCTACAACTGAAAATCCTTTTGATATTGTTACTGCTTGCGACTTTTTCAGGTTCTAGGTAGTTTGAGAATTCAGTAAAATTTGCAGATTGTGCTGAGTTCATCCCCATAAGCCATAGCCTACGTTCTGTTAACCTTCACCCACTTGGTAAGAAGGCTCAGACTTGCCCTGGCCAGTGTGGCTCGATTGGAGCATCGTCCTGTAAACTGAGGTCATGGGTTTAATTCCTGGTCAGGGCACATGCCTGGGTTGTGGGTTCCGTCCCGGGTCAGGGTGCATTATGAGAGTCAGCTGATGGATGTTTCTCTCTCACATCTGTGTCTCTCTCCCTCTCTCTTTCCCTCTCCTTCACTTTAAAATCAGTAAGCATATCCTCAGGTGAGTATTTTTTTTAAAAAAGGATCAGACCCCTGTGTCCTTCCCTGTTAGATAAATAGTGCCCATTTGCTCCCTGCCTTCATTTCTTATAAAATACTCTGTTTTCTGGAAATAATCAAATACCACCTCTTTCTACTTTGTTGTGAATTTTTAACTACAATATTTCTCCCAAAGCATCTCTAGTTACGGGAACTGTGAATGATGAAATTTTAACTCTTTCATAGCTATTGGGGTTATCTTTCCTCTCTTTCCTTTCCACAAATAGTTGTGAGCAAATACACCACACTCGGTGATCACAGAGAAGGTAAAGTACAGATGAAGTCTTCAAGAAGATCATAATCCAATGGGTAGGAAAGGCAAACCAGAGAAATCATGGGACAGTGTGACAAGAGTTACTACGGAGGCTGGAGCTGGTAGTAAGAAAGGGTAATGAAGAAACATTGCATCCCACCTGGCGTGTCGTCTAGGAAGTGGTCTCTGAAACAGAGCTCGGCCTGAGCCTGAATAAGATAGTGAAGATGAGAAGGAATCTCTCTCAGAAGGAACTTCAGAAATCAGGGTACAAAGACTGGAGGGCATAGTCACGTGGGCAAACCATACAAACATGGAGGGTTTCATTTCACCTACAGCCCGGCACTCCCCATGGAGGTGAAGGTGGGAAGTTTAGATATTAGGCTAGATTCGGGCAACATCAGGAAGGGTTGCATGTACCTTCTTGAAAATTTCTGACTCTGTTTTAAAGATGAGGGACTTGGAGCCAGGCAATGATTGGAGAACACTATTTTGATTCCCTCCCCACTAGTACTGTCTGAAATTCCGGTCTGACAAACCCTTCCTTGTGTAAAGAGGTAGCTCTTCCTGTGAGGCAGCAGGGGTCACTGGACCGAAAATGGATGTGCCCTGGCTGCTGATCTGTGGGAAACACTGTATAAGACGAGGTTAAACCAGTATCTTTACTACTGAGCTGTTCAGAACTTTTAATATGCTAACATTCATGGAATTACTCCAAAATGGGGAGATTTACAATCAAGAATTGATTTTCTGGGAAAAGTACATTGAAAGTCATTCCCTCCTGGACTCCTCCTTAGAAGCCCAAGTACTTTATCTAGGATTTTTAACTTGTTACATCACAGGGAAATGAGATTCCAAAGTGGAACTTTTGTGTTTTAAAATTGCAGTTTTAAAATATGTTAGAAAAACCCAAGGAGAGGGGAATTAGTATAATGAATCTCTGTATACCCATCTTCAGATTCAGTAACTGCCAACATTTTGCTCCCATTTTTTCATTCATTGCCTACTTTCCCACTTCACTTTGCATTACTATATGCTTTACAGCAGTTTGCTCCTCAGAAAGCATCAATGTCTGGTGGTCTCACTTCCAGTGATGTGAAGATCGACCCCTGGTTCAGGCAGCTGTTACCAGATCCACTGACAAATTCTCACCAGTCTTTTAATACTACTGTTTCATTTAGTTATAGCACTAATATTTCATTAGTGGTTGAAAACAGTGATTTTCTATCATTTATTCTATAATAAAACATTTCATTTTTTATAATAAAATCTATAACATAAAGTTTTCCCCGTGTCATCTTATAAACCCCTCCCCTAGACTGGAGCCAGCCATTTTTTTCTAAGAAGTCTGGTTCCTTTTATTCAGACACCTCCTGGACACAGGGGAATGTTTATTTGCTTGTAGCTTTCCTGTGTTGCCCATAAGCAGCCTCTTAAAATTGTTGGTAAAACTGACTTTTGGTTGGCTGTTTCTGTTTCTTTTGGCAAAAATAAGAAAATACACATTTTTATGTTCCGTCTTTCTCACGTGAAAGTAGCATGCTGCGTTCAGTACTCTACCCTATGTTTATTTTGTTTACCTGACTTAATGTACATCTTGTGTCATTCCATGTCAATACAAGAAGCTCTTCCTCATCCGTATGTGCAGTTTCCTAGTGCTCTGTTCTGTGGATAGTTTATTCACTCAGGCCCTTGTAGACAGATATTTGATATTATTCCTATCTCTTACTGTTACTAATAATGCCACAGTGGATAGCCCTACATATAAATCATGTTGTGTTTTTCTTCTGGTATAACTTTGGTTGGGTTCCAAAAAGGAGGGTTCTTGAGTCAAGTGGTTTCTTCATATACAATTTTGCCGCATATGTTCAGATTCAACCCTGAGGAATCCTTGGGGATTGTGCCATCTTGCATTCCTATCAAAGTGTGAGCAACTGTTTTTCCCCACAGTCTCAAAAGCAGAATATGTTGTATACTGAATAGAAATTTGGTGATTTGATGGGTGATAAATTGTACCTCAGTGAAGTGTTCAGTGGCATTTTTCTCTTATTTTTGAATGATCTTGAGCATCTTTCTTAAAGTTGCATATTCCTAAGTTTTGAGAAAAAGAAGTTTAATAGAGGAGGAGGGGAATTAAGGTTGAGAGTGGTGTACCTTCAGACCTTCAACAAACACCCCTCTTCCTGCCATTTAAGTTGAGGAGATGGTGAAATACATAATCCTGATGTCAAGGTGAACTCTTTGCAGCTGAGCAACATATGAAGGTCACCAAAGCCCAGGGGCCACCATGTTTAAGGAATAAGGTCCCTTAAATGGAATTGTCCAATCTCTTCTCCTTTTTCCTCTTCTTGAACATTCTCTCTCTTTCACAGACCATAGAATTTGAAGGCAGGGTAGGTCCTTTAAATCATTAAAATTCAATACCTTTATTTTACAGTTAGAGTAGTGACCAGGCTGTTATTCTCTTGATCAATTTCTTGATCAATTGATCAATCTGTTGATCAATTTCCCATCTCCTCCACAGCTGGCTCCACTGGTAGTAAGAAACAATGTTGCTTAGTTCTCCTTGGCTTAAACAAGAAATGGAAAAGATACACTTATCTCTTTCTTGGGAATGATAATATTTCCTATCCATACCCAGTTACATATCCACACCTCTTTATGCATATGAAGCATAAAAACTACTCCTCCCCATTCTAAATGCCTAGACATCCCTGCAGTGTCCTTGTATTTGTCTCACCATCTAATTTGCCCTTCATTCAAGAGGAATGGGTCAATGAAACCTATGTATTGCTTTTCAATGCCTTGATTATTACATGCTGCTGCTAATTGTCAGGGAGAGTAAAGAACGCATTAGTTTCCTCCAGTTTTATGAATATAACAAATATAAGAGTACTTAAACCACAGAGCCACCTAGTCAGGGGAGTTAAAAAGTATAGTCACTGCAGTTTAGGAGATTATGATATAGTTGGGAAGATGAGATAGCTGAAGGAAACTTTTGTTATGCAAGGTCCATGATGGTTGTCATGAATGCTTCCAAGTTAATAGAAATTAATGTAGACCATTATATAGGATGACCAAGTGGACAGTGTAGGCTAAGGAGTTAGACATTCTGTGTTTAAAATGCAGCTGTATCACTTACATTGTCTCTAGGAGTCTTAGTTTCTTACCTACACAAGGATATTAAGCAGAATTATTTACCTTGTAGTGATCTATGAGACTTCAATAAGAAAAGCTTACAAGTGTCTCATGGTAAAAGCTCAATAGATGTTAGCCATAACTACTAACATGGCTTAGAGAAGTTAACAAATGTGGAGGGAGGGAAACTAAGAAAAATTGTTGGTTTTAGTCATCATCAAGTCTCAGGTGACTTTTCAAAAAGGCAGTTTCTGCCAACTAGAAAGGCAGGAAGGCAAAGTACAGGAGGTTAAGGGTAAATAGGCAATAAATACTTGCCATACAGAAATCAATAGAAGCAGAAATCAATAGAGCCGAGGAAGTCCATCCATTTGAGCTATTGGAGAGCAAAAATGGTAACATGGTAAGATGATGAAACAGGTTTTCTCTCTTTTAAGAAAAGGGTAATGCTTGAGAGCAGAATGCATTGATTTAGTCGGCAGGGGTGAGAGAGCATTGTTTGGTGAGACTGAGGGTATGTCAGGTTAATGCCATGAGTCTTGACTGAAACTAGAGAGAGGCTGATTCTTAAGAACAGCATGCCATCAGATTAATATCCCACAGGATCAAGGGCATTTCTTACTAGACAGAGTAGCTTCCCACTATATCTAAAGCTAAAGGAGCATAAAGAATTATATGACCCTGACTAAAGTTTGCACAAAGCTGAGGCATTAAGGAATTAAGTCACAGGACCTTAAAATGTGTTTAGCTGTCATTCGAACAAACGGTGGCCCTAAGGACAGATTGGAACCCATATGGCCTGCTGCTGGTAATGTACCTGGCATTACCGTGTCCACTGAGGTTTGTAGAAGGGAAGAACTAAGTGTGATATGTATTAAATATGACTCTCTGTCCCAACACAGACATATTTAAGCATTATAAAAAATAACTATCTGTTTGGTTTCTGGCTCTAACACAAAAAAGCGGCCTAGAATATAAAATCTGTTTGCTCTTCAAATACATTTTTCTGTCCTTACAAAGAGTTGAGAGGCTGAGGTGACCATCTTCTTTAATGTCCAAGTGCTATTTTAAAAGCAATTATAAAATGCAACAGCAAGCAGATGTCAATTCTTCCAGGCTATTGTGAAGAGTCAAAACAAGTCTATCATAACAATGGTATTAAACTCTGTAATCTGTTCAGTGAAGCAAGTCACAGATACAGAACACAGACAATATTTAGAGGGTCACGGCTAGAATAGTTATAATGAGAGAGCTATAATGCCCTTGCATGGCTAAAATTGTGACGTCTGAGGAAGCAGATCATAGATAGAATTCTGGTTTACTACTAGGGAATTTTCTTAAGTTCTCTGGTTCCCAGTTTCCTTACCTCTGAGACAGAAGTAATAGTCCATAGCCTACTGGATTGGTGAGATAACTAAGGAAGGTGATCACAAAGTGCCTAACCCATTACAGCACATGACTTCTTAGTAACTGCTACTTCATTGACTAATTCTGCAAATTTTAATCTTTACTCAATCTAAGCGTGCAAATTCATGAGATGCTATCCACAACTTTTGAAAAATGCTGTGGGATGGTACATTGTTGAGGACAGACATGCTGTTTTCCAGTGAAGCTAAACCCAGTTCTGTCTCCAGTTCAGGGATAGGCGACTGGTCCTCTGGTCAGGTCCTGGACATCCTGGCTGTGTAACTGGCTCACATATGACAAAGACATACTGGTTCTTAGAGAAGCATCATACTCAGGGAGCTACACTTAGGGATTGAGACAGATGAATGAAAGGGAGATTTACACCCCCAGTGTATTCAAACACTGGAGTTCGGTCTTTAGCGAACTCAGCTGTGTATTCATGTGCATGACGTAATGTTATTCCCCTTTTTCTTCTTGGAACATATGTATTTAAATGGGCATGGAATTATGCCCATTTCTGGTGCTTGGGCCAGTTGAAACACTCAGGACTTCGAATACCATGCAACCGGACCCAAATTCAGAAGGGCTGTGTTGTGTATGTCCCTTCTTTAACTCGTGTTCCAATTATACAGGTACTGCTACTGAAAACTAAAAACAAAACAGGATTTAAAATATCCTGTCATCCTTTTTGCAAGTATGTCTGAATGCCTAATCTAAGCCCTTTACGTTATAATTGAAACCTCAGTCTCAAATGTTTTCTCTGTTTTCCTAAATGGGCTTCATTGAATCTCTTTGCCTCCTGAGTGGATCCTCGCCTTAGAAAAGGCATCTGCCAAAAGACACTCCTGTGGAGATGCACTGCCAAGTCAGAAATAAAGAATAGTAAACATTAGAGACATTTTTACTGCTAACACCCCAGAGGCAACAATCTTATCTCTAAATCTGTAACACCAGAAAATTAATCTGATTTGCATGTCATTTGAACAGAGAATGGGCTTGGAAAGCTCTGAATCATCTCAAGTGAAAATTAGATTAGCAGCATCCTTAAATGTTGGCCTATAAAAGGGAGGAGAAAGTATGTTTAAATAACTTTTAATGTCAAAGAGTAGAAGTAAGGGAAACTGCACAGTTCTTTCTTTAAATAAAAAGTATCTACTGTTCCATCACAATGATATACTACATTATAAAAGTGTGCAGCCTAACTTGATAAAGTAATGGGGTTAAAAGCCTATTTTTCTGGAACAGAATGTAACTTTTGATCTTAAACACTTCATGGATCTATAACAGCCGTGAAAATATTCATTGGTCACTGTACCTAGGGCTTAAAATAAGCCTCGGATGTGGGTGACTGATAAAACCCCTGCACATTTTACCTTGTGCTCCGCTTGCCTATGTGTTTAATTTATGTGAAGCCCTTTGAGACATATTGACTGTGTTTGCCAAAGACACATTCTCAAGTACATCCTGTCTTCTATCAGTGTTATCGCTTAAGAAAGGGGTATGACTGCTTTATCAATATTTTATATAAACATAGATCTTTTCTAGGGACAAAAAAAGAACTTTAATCGCTGAACCTGAGCTTCATTTTTATTTTATTTATCTGAGCTTCATTTTATTTTATTTGAGAAATGCTTAGTATTACATTGAGTTCCAAGCTGGATTTATTTATTTTTTATGCATATCCCTCAAGAAACAGAAAACAGATTATATTCCAGTTTGACTCCCACCATCGCTCCTGCCACTTCACCTGCTCTAAAACTAAAGGTGCAGTATGCCAAATGAATTGTGGCCTGCCTCAGTAAACAAACAGACAAAAAAGATAGTAATTTAAGCAAAACAAAGCATTGGCTCAGGACCATTCAGTTTGGTTATCTAATGGTTGAGAATGCTTTGTGGGAAAAGAGTGCTGCGTGAGATAATTACAGGTATGGGGAGTTTTGGGGGAAGTTTGCCGTATCTGTAGTAATTATCTTAGCCATTTACATTTAGGGTGATCATACATTTGAGCTTGCCCAGAATGTTCTGGTTTGCCCACGTTGTCCTTTCAGCCTGTCTGATTATTGACCCCTTTCATTCTCAAAAGTATCCCGATATGGACAACAAAGTATAAAATACTTTTTTTTTCTTGACAATTACATTATTTCCTTCTTTCTTTGGAGCCAGAGAAAGAGAGATCCATTCATGACCAAAGTAAATTAGATGCTTCCAATTAAATGGATCTCTGCATTGCTAATGGAGAATCAAAAAAAAGTTTACCATAAGAAGACATAAATTGTAATACTTTTTACAGTCCACTCAAAAATTAGTAATGAAGAGACAAGACACAGGTAATGTTTTCAGTCCTTTGACACTACAAAGATGAAATAAATTAGTAATACAAATCATTGTTAATCGCTGAAGTCAAATATTTCAATTAAAACTTGCCCCCTCATTTAACTACTGATTTGGTATTTTCATCCTCTCTCAACCCCGGGTGAGAGACCTCTAGCCTCTTTTTGAATATTACTAGTCATATGACACTTACACTACTCCTCGAACTCTCTTGGGCATCTCTGTCAATACATTTGTTTCTTGTTTGGTGTAATTGTAAATCCATCTCCCCATTGCTTTTATTTTTTGCATTCCAAAGTCTGTTCTAGTTTTTTCCTGTGTAACAATTCTGAGGCTAACGTATTCAGCCACATCCTTTAGCCGTCATCCTTCTTTGTTACAACCTCCCTATGCCGGTTTTGCTCTCCCCACCATTGTATTGTTTTACTCCATGCCTCTGGATGAGATGCAGTTGGTGAATGTTTCTCCTTTGTGATACTCAGATCTGTATAAATGGTTTGATGGAGCTTAGGTGGTATATTTTTTCCTTCCAAGTCAGTGTGATATAGGCAAAAAAAAAAAAGTTACTAGATAACACTGATTTCATGCTTACTATATTCTAGCCTCTCTGCCGAGAATTTTATATCAATTCTTAGTCAACACTAATTCTATGAGGTTGTTACAGCAATTTCCCTATTGTTCAAAAGAGAAAATTGAGCTCAGAGAAAGTTTCAATACAATGCAAAAGATCACTCACATAAGAAGTTAAATGAAATATAGGGCTCAAATATGGATCTGCCTGATGGCAAAGCCAGACTCCTAACCACCTTGAACTCATACATATGCTTTTCTCAGACTGAATATATTCCCATTAAGTTCCTCGTTATAGAATCATTGATGCTGTATTTTTAAAATCTTGTTAAGCTTTTTATTTAAATTCTCTCATCCTGCACATTGGATATCTCATGCTTTTTATCACCTGTTCATGTTTTTTGTTTACTGCCGATGCCCTTACCCAAATCCCCCATGAAAATATGCAATAGCACAGGGCTAGCCAGAGGGACACAGCCTCTAGTGAGATATTTTTCTGCACATTGGTGCTGATAAACATTTTTATATACATACCAACTTGTATGTAATCAAGTAGACTAAACTGCGGAGATCAGCCCTATCTTTTTTCCATTTATTTCAAAGATATTATTTTGAAAAACCTTAGGTGAGCACTTAATTATTACTGGTACTAAATTTTTAGGATCATACCAATAATTCTTATGTTCACTCCTCCATTCATCTCCTCCTTGCATAAAATGAGTAAACAAGTAAGCAAACCAGCCAACAAAGAATTGCTATTGCTTAGTGATAAGAAAATTGGATGTCTTTCATTTGCTAGTTGTTCATTCTTGGGCAAGTTACCTGTCTGCCTAAATCTCAGGTTTCTTATAAAATGCAGATAAAGAATTTTGTGTGGCGAAGTGCAGGAGATGGCGGATTAAAGGAAGAATGTAGTGAAATGCTGCTCTCTGATGTTATCAGGAGTCTGTGCATGTCATTGAAGATTTTAACCAAACAGTTTATTAGGTGTGATCTATGTTTTTCAAAATTAACTCTATACCAGTGGTTCTCAAACTTAAACATGCATCAGAAATATCTGGTCTATGTTAAAAAACAGGGTTTCTGATTCCTTAGGTGTGGTACAGAGCCCAAGAATGTGCATTTCTACTAGGTCTCCAGGTGTTTCTGATGCTGCTGCTTGGGGCACCCTGCCTGAGAACCCGTGGGAAGATGAGACAGGTAGGAGCAGACTGTTTAGAATGGTGAGAGGTGATGAGCACCTGGCCTAAGGCAGTGACAGGGGGATGGCCTCAAGGTGCCAGCTGGATTGGTGACTGATAAGATGTGGAAGACGGCAGAGTCAGGAGAGTCCAGCTATGTTCAAGGTTTTTAAATGGGACGACAAGATGCTGATGCCAGCCACAAGGAGTGGAGGAGGAACACGCTTGTGATGGAGTGACAAGTTCGTGTCTGACAAAGCTGAGGTTCAGTGCTTGCGGAACCTCCAGGTGGACTTGTGCAGGACGGAGGTGACCATGTGGGATGATACTGGTCTCATTTCTAGTTACAGGGTCAGAAGTCGAGGTAATTTCTTTTTTCCTTCAAATTAGTGGGCCTTTACATGCAGAACACAGGTCCTTTGGATATAGGTTAAACACGAATAAGATTTAATGGCTTTGCCTTTTCTTTGTAGGGAATATAGAGCTACAGTTACTCACCACGTCAAACAAAATGACTCAGCCCAAGAGCAGAAAGAATACATTGGCAGTAAGAGGTAAAAAGGTGTCCAGACACTGTTGAGTGCTCATTTCTTCTGCTCAGGAGAGAAACAGACTTTCTCTCTATGGATGACGTCAAGTTCAACTGCCGCGTGAATGTGTCACCTGTCCTCACCAGCTTCCCTCAAGAGAGGATCATTTTATCTTATCTATTTTAAGCCACTGGGTACAGTCCTACTTTTTTCATAGGAGTGGGCAGGCTTCCCAGACACAAATAGCAAACTCATCAATTTATGCTCTATAGCAAAGAGGTAATATTCTCACATTTTAAATATGTTACCTTTACTATAAGAATATCACACTAGTCAGACTTAAGACATCTAATGATAAGAGATCAATTTTTTTTTAATTAAAGCTGGGAAACATTTTGATAAACATGATAGCATGTAGACATACAAAGGGGTGGTTGCATGAACTGTTGACTACCGCAGTATCCCATACAGAGTGAAGCATGAGCCCTGCAGTGAAATGGTGAGATTCCAATGTGCCACAGGTGCAAGTGCTCCCGGCCAGGGGACACGCTTTGTATGTAGTCATGTCCCCTGGCAATTCCTGAACTGCCAGAAACGAGGGAAGACTGAATAGAGGGCAATAATAGCACGTGTGATTATGGAAACAGTGCTCCCCATTAAAGTATGGCAGCTTGCAGCCTCTATGGAAGGAGGCTTGCAGGGAAGTAGATGGCAACTGAGAAATGAAGAGAGAGAGAGAAAAAAGAAAAGGCCTTAAATTTTGGTTTTATGCCATCCTTTTGTGATGTTTGCTCTTTTCTCCTTTTCCACCTGGCATCCCCAGCTGGTGACGGGCTGGGGAACATTAATCTTTAAAATGAATGGTCATTCAGTAGCAGTAGGCTGCGCATAAATCACCCAGCTGACTCTCAGGGGACATAAAGCTGTTTTCAGAAAGGTCACATTAAAATGTTGCCATCATAGTGTGGGGAAGGCAATCACCTATGATATTCTAAGTAAACTAAGGAACATTTATTTGCCTGTAATAATAACTACCTCATTGAGTTGTCGCTTGGAGACAAAACTGTGCAGCATGGGCAAAACCATTGATTTAGTGAAACAAACTAAAACACAGTGGATGTACCATAAAAGGTAGTTCATATCATTGTGGTAAATCATTTTAATTTGATTTTCCTCTCTGCCACTTACCTTGATACTTAGTTTCTGTATTTGTCAAATGGAGTTAATAGCATTGGATAACAGTGTTGAGAGTATTTGAAAGAATGTGTCTGAAACACCTAGAATGCTTTCTGGGCAGGTACATGGCAGGGTCCCAATAAATGAGAAAGAATGAAGAAGTGGTGGAAGAAAGAACTGGGGAGAGAAGTGTTATCTATATGCCTTAGTAATTACTGTGCTGAAGAACAAGAAGGTATTTTTCCTTCATTTTTGAGTACCATAAAAGATTTAAAGATACAGGACAATTCTAGGGTAAACTATCATGAAGAAAGTACTTTACCTGAAATTTTAATGCTTCTACCAAGCAGGGATTCAGAGGAAAATATTGCAGATTGGAAAAAGACCAAAACACATGCAACTGAATGAGAAAATTCAAGGCACACAAGGAGAATGGCCTACCACCCTGTAGGGCAGGGTAGGGAATCGGCATGAAGGAGGGAGATTGAACACTGCAGAGACGTCAAAAGGTAAAGGGAAGAGTTTGGGTGTAACTTGGTAAGCAAAATGCAAGGAGGCAGAAGAGGTCTGGGGGTAGGAAAAATAAAATAAATGTGATAACCACAGGAAAGATTTTGTACAGCCAGAATCCGGTGAATGAAGTACAAGATGAGGATCTGAGGCTGGCAGGGCCGTTTGTAACAGACCATGTCCAGGCCAAAGCCTACATTTGTGATGCCTTTGCAAAACCCTTGAAATGACACTCATAAAAAAAAAGAGTAACTGAAAGGTATAATTTTTTGGTTACAGAAAAAAAACATTTAGAAAGTAAATGCATTGAGATCTCTTAAATATGAACAATGCAGATTGTTTAAAATGTTTCTTGCATTCAAAATTTTTAGGTAGCTCTATGTTAATTATTTACCCTAAATACATAGCAACAGTTTAAGAGAAGAAACAAAAAAGTCACACCTTAATATATGTTTATATTATCAGACATCGAGGTTATGTTAAAACAGAATTCTATAAGCATCCCTCATTTATCTTTTTCTTAAGGTACATGGAAATAAATGGTGACACGTTTTTACCTAAGCATTCCTTTTTTAACTTTGGCTTATTTCAGTGGTTCCCAAATCTTATGGGCTTCTGATTACTGTGGAGCAGTGATTTTCAACCAGTGTGACACAGAATTTTTAAAACATGTAATACCTGACTAGTTAGGGTCACTGACCTCTTTTCTCTTAAATTGTCACGTAAAAAATGGCAACAGCCAACACAACAATAGCTGTCCAGTGTGAGTGAATCAAAGTTATACCTATTTTTGTTAGATCAACAAAAAATGTAACATGTTGTGGTGTGCTGTCGAATTTCAGTAATTAGTTTATGTATGCATGAAATGAAAAAGGCTGGAAATCACCACTGTAGAGGGTTTGTATACAGAAATTCATGTATATTTTATAGGAGACTTAGGGAATTTTCAAGGATAATTTTGACCATAAAGGATTTTCTATGCTTGAGTTTGATATCATAACCTGAAATAAGCTTGCAGTTCAATGTGATTTGAAAAGAATTGAGAAAATAATATTTTAAAATTCCATACTTATTTTGTAGGCCAATTATAGGGCATTGGCCATTTTGTCTTTGATATTTCAAGTGAATAATCCCACTCCTCTATAAATGTCAATTAATTTTCTTAAACATGAATAAATTTCTTGAATGGGAGAGCTGTGGGATAAATGCAAAGCAAAGCTATCAAGGTAGGGAAGCAACCATGGAGCAGGTAATTCAAGGTCACCAAAGGCACAAAAACTTCAGTATAATGGATGAACTCTGTCTGCCTGAGCACAGGAAAAAATGGAAAGAAGAAAAACCACTCCCATCAGAATCTTACTACATGTTTTTGTACACACAGACGTGAGATTTCTGCTTGATCCTGGAATTTCTCACTTGACAGAAATGCACGTCAAAGCAAATTGGTATAGATGGACATCATATTTCTTTAAAGATTTGGCAAAGAGCTCATTCTTAAAATAACAGTTTGAAAATACTAGATATTTTGTCATTGTCGGTTGTTTTGTGTAATTCAGTGACAGTTTAGCACCAATACCCACTGCTGGCCTTATGTTCCCACATCTGCTGTGTGAAGAAAACATTTTTCCTTTGAAGAAGCACCCACCACACGGCTTGTTTTCACGTTCAGTTCACGTTAGGCATCGGATGAGTGATTGGTCTTTGAAGGCGTGTGCATGCAATCACTTGACTAATGCGATGGCTTCCATTTCACTAGGGTTTAAAGGGTTTATAGCTCGAGGACTCTGTGATTACCTTCCATTTGTAGTTCTTGCCTCCATTAAATCTAACCTGGACTGAATTTATACATCACAAGTGAAGCAGTTGACATGCAAAATACTCCATCATTTGACTCTTTTCTCCACACGACACCAGTATGACTGGTCAGGATGACAAGCACTTAGTGCTTGTTTGTGGGCCTTATGGGTGCCATTATTTAGATACATGCCTTTCCTTTACGTGCTTTTACATTACTAGATACGTTCATTTATATGCTTTTATGATTTTTTCTCCTGAGAACCATATTTTAGAATATTTCATAACTACTTCCATTGTTTTTTTTAATTTTAATTTTTTAAATTTTATTTTAATCATTGTTCAAGTGCAGTTTTTTGTCCTTTACTCCCATTCCAGCCCACCCACTCATCCTTCCCCACCTCCCTCCCATTTCCACCCCACCCTCGGTTTTGTCCATGTGTCCTTTATATTTGTTCCTGTAAACCCTTCCCATTCTCCCCTGAAATTCCTTCCCCTTGCCGCTCTGGTCACTGTCAGCCCGTCCTGTATTTCAGTGTCTTTGACTATATTTTGCTTGTTTCTTTGTTTTGTTGTTTAGGTTCCTGTTAAAGGTGAGATCATATGGTATTTGTCTTTCACCACCTGCCTTACTTTGCTTAGCATAATGCTTTCCAGCTCCATGCATGCTGTCGCAAAGGGTAGGAGCTCCTTCTTTCTTTCTGCCGCATAGAATTCCATTGTGTAAATGTACCATAGTTTTTTGATCCATTCATTTACTGATGGGCATCTAGGTTGCTTCCAGCACTTAGCTATTATAAACTGTGCTGCTATGAACATTGGGGTGCATAGGTTCTTTTGGACTGATGTTTCAGAATTCTTAGGATATAGTCCCAGCAGTGGAATTGCTGGGGCAAAAGACATATTCATTTTTAGTTTTCTGAGAAAATTCCATACTGTTTTCCATAAAAAGAGAACCAACTGTATGGAAAAACATATTTGCCAATGATACCTCAGACAAGGGTTTAATCTCCAAAATATGTAAAGAACTCATACGACTCCACTCTAAGAAGACAAGCAACCCAATTAAAAAATGGGCAAAGGGCTTGAACAGACACTTCTCCAAGGAGGACATACAGAGGATCCAGAGACACATGAAAAGATGCTCAACATCGTTAGCTATCAGAGAGATGCAAATTAAAACCACAATGAGATACCACTCCACAGCGATCAGAATGGCCATCATAAACAAAGCAACAAGCAACAAGTATTGGAGAGGCTGTGGAGAAAAGGGGACCATAGTGCACTGTTGGTGGGACTGCAGACTGGTATAACCACTATGGAAAACAGTATGGATTTTTCTCAGAAAACTAAAAATGGATCTGCCATTGTTATTTCTCATTTGACTCATATGTTATATTTTCCTTTATTGACAGACATTTAAGAATGTTCTTTTTATCTTATTATTGATAACTAGCTTAATTATTCAGTGTTTGGATACTATGCCAAATGTGATTTCTGTCCTGTAAAATTGGTTGAGACTTTCTTTATGGCACAGACTATGATCACTTTTATAAAATGCTCTGTGTGCTCTAGAAAAATGGTACACAGTGCAATTATTGGTTAGTGTTCTATATTAGTCAATTCATTCCAATTTGTAAACTGTATTGTGAAATTTTCTATGTATCTATTACCTTATTTGTTGTTAGTTTGTTCAGTTAGAAAAGATGTGTTCTCCAGAGATTAATGTGACTATCCACTTTTCCTCTCTTCTTTAACCCCACCCTGTTAGCTGTCATGTATTTTAAAGTAACGAGACAGTATTATTATTGTTTTATATAATCAGTAATCATTTACAGTCATGTATATATTTACTCTGTCCTGTTATGCTCTTCTGTCATTTCCATCTCTATGTCTGGGATTGCTTTTCTTCTTCTAAAAATCTCTTTTAGCTTTTTCTTTAATGCAGGTTTGTGGTTAACAAATTTTTCTCAACTTTGCTTTTTCTAAGACCATCTTAATTTTATTTTTTGAAGGATGTTTTCACATGGTGGCAGTTATTTTCTTTCAAAGCTTTGAATATGTCACTCACGTCTCTTCTGGTTTATATTGGTTTCTGCAGAAAAGGCATCTGTCATTCGTGGCTTGCATTTTTAAAGATAGTGTGTCTCTTTTCCTCAGATTATTTTTAAAGATTTAAAAGAATATTATTTTGATTCCATAAATTCTGTTATGATGTGGATATGTGTGGATTTGTTTGCATTTTCCCAGTTTTGTTATATAGAGCTTTTGACATCATTGTCTTGGGAACTTTCTTTAGTTTGGAAGATTCTTGGTTAATATTTCCATAAATATCGCTTTGGTGACATTCCTTTAGGAGACTCTAATTAGACTGCCTTAGACTTTTACCATTCTTAAGTGTCTCATGTTCACTTTTGAATGTTTCAAACTATTTTCTCTCTTTGTCGATCCAAATATTTGTTGGTGTACGTTACAGTTCGTTGATTATCTCCTTCGCTTTTGATAATTTTGTTGTTAAATCCATCTATCAAGTTCATGATTTTAGTTATTCTACCTTTTAATCTGTAATGCCTGTTTAATTATGCTAATGTTCAAATCATCTGGGGGTCTGATTTTACTGATCTTTTTTTCTTTTGGTTTTTGGTCACTTGTGTTTATTGGCTATTTTTCATTGAACATATGGCAATTTATGGGTATGAAGTTATGGATTTTATATTTCTAGAGAAGATTTACTCTCTTTTTGGCAGCCCATTACAGTGGAGGCAGATTACCTTGATCCATTAGAGCCTAAGATTTCTCAAGGTTGAGTTTCATTCTGTGCGAGGTCTGGTTTATTTCTGTTTTGTTTGTTCTACTGGAGTATAGCCTATCAAGGGTATTAAGTAAATTCCAGTGTAGTTTCCCATAACTCCTTCTCTTTGGTGATACCTGAGTTCTCATTTTGTCTCAGGTTCTGCTTGGCGTTTTTGTCACTAGGAAGCCACTTTTTGTTTGGCTTTTTACTTCCTGCCCCATAAATTTTAAGAGTTAACAAATTGCTTGAGGTAAAAACAATAAAAATACCACTGTTCTGGTTCCTCTAAGCTACCATTTTCTGCTTGGTTTCTAGTCCTCTTTGTACCACTACTTCTTGCCTCCACCAACCCATACAAATGCAGAGGAGAAACTGAGGCAAACTTCTAAGATCTTGACCCTTCAAAGTTGGCTGCTTTGGCTGCTTTCTGATGCCGTCAGACAGTGGGTTTTTTACAGTCTAGATTTAATATTTATTTTTATTAGATGAATACTAGTGTGTATCAAGACACTCCATAATAACCAGAGATGGCATTCTCTCAAATTTCTGAACCAAACATAGGCTCATAAGAATTATTTGAAAGCCATAATATACAAGGGAAGCTGAAGAAACAATAACAACAAGAAAAAGTAGAAAATAGGAAATAAAGTAGAAAAAATAGGCCTCAGAAGTATATTTTCTATATAAAAACTTAATCCATGTTAAATTTGGCAGCTTTTGATGATTACTGTGTATCACCTTTTTATTTTTTGTTTCATAAATTACTTTATTGTTTTAATTACAGTTGTCTGCATTTTCTCCCCACCACTCCCCCCGAACCCAGCCAAACCCACCTCTCTCACTTGCTTCTACCCTCCCCCTTGGTTTTGTCCATGTGTCCTTTATAGTAGTTCCTGAACACCCTTCTCCCCACTGCCCCCTCCCCGCTCCCCTCTGGCTATTGTTAGATTGTTCTTTTTTTTTTAAATTTCATTTATTTATTTTTAGAGAGGGGAAGGGAGGGAGAAAGAGAGAGAGAGAAACATCAATGTGTGGTTGCCTCTGATATGGCTCCCACTAGGGACCTGGCCTGCAACCCAGGCATGTGTCCTGAGTGGGAATCGAACCTGTGACCCTCTGGTTTGCAGCCTGTGCTCAATCCACTGAGCTACGCCAGCCAGGGCAAGATTGTTCTTAATTTCAGTGTCTCTGGTTCTGTTTTTTTTCTTTTGTTGATTATGTTCCAGTTAAAGGTGAGATCATATGGTATTTGCCCCTCGCCTTTTTAAAAAAATCTTGTGTTTAGCATGGTTTCAAAGTACTGTATAGAAGAGATTGAAAGGGAGAATGTTTCAAATCAGGAAAGAAGTCCCAGTCTCTAATTTCCATAATTTGGGAAAATAATGCCCCACATATATATGAAATTCTTAGTGTCAGCATAGACTTGCTAAGCCATTTTGAATGAAATAAAATAAGATCTAGTGCCCCTATACTCTGAAGCTATAAAAAATAGAAAAGACAATTGTTAATTTCACTTCAATGTACTTTTGAGTCAGAAAAAGTTATTGCCTTTGTTCTTTATAAATCAACTTAACAAATCACTTACATTGCATGAAAATAATGCAAACATTAACTCATTTAACAAAAGAAGAAACAGTTAAATGCTGCCACAAATTCCAATAAAGATGACAACAATTTGAATAATCTGAAACTATATTTATTAGGCTAAGGCTGGAGAAAACATTTATTCTTTTTCCTCTAACATACTTTGAGAGCATTAGCGGGCTGGGATTTAATACCATTCTGTGCTAAAAGGAATTAGGGCTCCTTGAAGAAATGGCTAATTCAACTACAGGGCAGAGCACATCAAAATGAGCCTGGAATATGTTGTCATTCCAGAAAGCAAGGAAGCTTTAGTAGGCTATTAGGATTTCTTCAAAAGGGCCAAGTAATCAACCTGAAGAGGTTCCACTGGTCAAACATTCATTAATTTGAGCATCAGTAAAAATAACAACTGGAACATGTTTACAACCACAAATTTCATAATGGCACTAAATACAAAAGCATATAAATAAACAAAAATTGTTCCTTTTTGGAATGTGCTAGGGAATGATCTTATTCTTTTGAAAATTGGCAAATAAAAGAAGACATTTAAGTATTTTTCTTGCATTCAGAATGTAAACTGTGCCTCAGGATAAACAAGTAGTTGATAATGGAAAAAAAGTATCTCTTCACTGAAGTATTTCAGCTAATAAATAAATGAAAATGATCAGATTAGAATATCACTATTTTGCAAACTGAAATATAACCATTGATCTATTCAGCGATAATCAATGAATGCTCACATTTCAGAAAGACAACTTACATACACATTGCATATTTCCTGATTTTAAAAGTACACAGGTAAAACTCATGGGAGAAAACAGCACTACCTGTGGCATTGCCTTGCCCTCAATTCCCACCAAAATCAAACCTCTGGAGGTGACTCAATTACCAACCTAGAGAAAACAGAGAGGGTGGAATTACCCGATAACTGTGCAAGAGGGTGCAATGACGGCATCCAAACCTTGGGAGATCGTATGGGACATTTTGTTTTATTCCACAAAAATTTATAAGGAAAAGAGAGGAAGATAGCCTATGTATTAGGAGATAATTAAGAAACTTATCTGTAAGTGGGTCTCACTTAAAATCAAATTCAAACAAACATGTAGGAAAAAGTGCCTTGATAAGAGAATCTATTGTGTTCATACTGATAATCTGGCTGATTTCTATGTCTCTTTTTCTAATCCAACTTTTGCTACTGCAGAAACAATGTGTATTCATTTTGGTTAATGAACCTGTCTTCTTTGAAGGAATCCAAAAGATCTTATTTCCTCACTAACTTATGCTTCCCAAAGAAGTTGTCCTGTTTTAAAACTGGAATCATTTTATTGATTGGGCATTGCCCAATATAGTTTGAGACATTACAAAACAAATACTGTAGAGTGTTTCCAACACACAGAACATAATATTATCAAACACAGACAAGAAGTCTTAGCATAATGAGAATGTTTTGCAAATGAGAAATTATAGATAATTGCTGTTTGTTCTTGTTTTCATAGAATGAAGTGTAATTATTATTAACAAGAGGCTTGTTCCAATAATTATATCTGGTTATCCCAGGGCACAAATGCATTGAAGCAGAAAACAATGCATTTTCATTCAGAGTTTTTGTTCTGAGATCATCTTTTATCACTGCCAGAGGTTATTATGAATGCTTGTTCTGAGTTTGTGCAAGTCTTGGCACTCGCTAACCAAATATGTGTTTTCTGAGTTGAATATCACATCATCCGCTTCAAGTTTAAATACGTGGACTTCAATATTTAAAAAGAAATCATCTAGCCATGCAGAGCATTGCATAGTATCGTAGGATTGTTATTTTACTTAAGGGGAAAAACAGGGTTTGAAGCAACTATATCCAAATGCTGTTAGGGATTCTAGGTAACAAATTACTAAGGATCAGTATTTTATGTATTAATAAAAGATGAGATGGTACCCTTGGCAGTGTCCTTGGAAACCTAGTAAGCAAATGCTTCTCATATCAGTCATTAAATATTTTGAATATTACCCCTGGACATAATAATAACACTAAGAGTTCCCAAACCTTTATTATGTATAGGCACCACGCTAAGCTCTTCTAAACCTATCAGGTATGATTATTATCCATCCATCTTTTTTAAAGATGAGAAAATGGAAATACAGAATATGTAGGCAATTTTGCCAAAGTCACTCTGCTGGGAAGTGGTGGTGGTAGGTGTTCAGTCTGGCAGACTCACACTATGTATAGCTTAAGCTTTAACACATCCCTGTAAATTTATCTCAGGGTTGCATAGTATAATATATGGCAATTTTTTTACCTTTGGTAGCCTCTAAGTTTTGTAGCAAGTCAAAACCAGGGGTTCAACTAAGCTTGAAAGAGGGAAGTGGCACAGATAATCCAAAATTTATTAGAAGTAATGACAGATAGAAGTCTAGACAGGCAGATGGAATGCTTATTTCTCTGGCAGCAGGCAAGAGAAGTGCCACAGTGGATGCAGGGAATTATTTTAGGAAGTTTTAGCAGAGCCTTGGCTGAAAAGGAGGGAACAGTGAGGCCCTTGGCTGAGGTGGTGCCAGGTGTCTCTCGTAATGAGGCCAGGCCACCCAATCGGCACCCTCAGATAAGTCGGCTTGATAGAATTGTCTCCAGTGAATATCCCTCCTCCTTCCAGCACAAAAGGAGCATGAGTCAGGGTACCTTAGCAGAAACTTGGAAAAGGCTCAAGTACTTAACATTCTGGATGAGAAATTTAAATGTTTGTCTTGAGAGAATGAAGCATTCCATTCTTGAATAGGCAAGACACTGTAACATAAAGTGGAAAATGCATAGCCTTTGGCTCCCATAAATCAATCTGTCCCGCTAGTAGAGTCTAAGAAACTAGACAACATGATCTAATAGCTTTTTCAAAAGAGTTACTTATATGTGCTTTACATATGGACAAATTATTTTTGGTTTCCTTTTTTATATACAAAAGGTTACTAGTAAGTGACCTGTTTTATTTCATGTATTTGAGTAAGAGAAAAGTAACATGACAAATAATCATGTCATATTAGCCATATTCACCATTACTAAGTGAGACCTTTTGGGTATAGACACATGCATGTACACACACACCCACACACATAGATCTGGGCACACCACACCTACCTAGTAGATTTTTTTAAAATTTTCAGTGAGCTCTTTTTTAAAAAAAGATTTTATTTGTTTATTTATAGAAAAGGAAAGGGAAGGAGAAAGAGAGGGAGAGAAGTATCATTGTGTGGTTGCCCCTCACATGTCCCCAATTGGGGACCTGGCCCACAACCCAGGCATGTGCCCTGACTAGGAATCGAACTGGCAACCATTTGGTTTGCAGACCTACACTCAATCCACTGAACCATGCCAGCCAGGGCCCTCATAGATTTTTGAATAGATGAATGAATGAAAAAATGAGTGTTGAAAATCATTCATTCATTCAATTTTAAAAAAGGGAGTTACACTTATCAAGCTACTTCGAATGCATGTATATATATGAGTGTATATATATGAGTATATATATATACATATATATCTTTGAGAATGTAATTTGTACTTGACATAAATATTGGAATGGAAATCTTGAGATAATTACCAATTGTTTTATAATTTGGTAATAATCTCTAGGTAAATTAGGGTATGACCTCATTGCAAAAATCATCATATTATTTTATAAATTTGTTTAAATTGGAAAACACCTAAAAACTACTATTTTTTTACACTTGTAGAGTGAAAATAAGAAATTTCTTTATTAATAAGATCTTGTGTCTGGTTTCATGCATTAATTAGTGTGTTTACTCCTCTTATCTTAACTAACTCTGTTTGCAGTGCCTATGTGGTTGAATAAGTTTATATACAAATATGTATTCTGTGTGCTCGTTTCTTATTGTAATCACATCACTTAATTATGCATTATGTTTGTGAATCTTAATGACTTATTTATACTCATTATACAAGTATAATTATATTACAAAAAATATATATATGCCACAGCTAGAGTGAAAGGTAAGCTAGGGGAAAAATCTTTTCTAAATAGATATTCATGGATAAAATTAGCAATACAAAGAAAACAGTGAAGGTGTGCTGGCTGGGTGGGGTTCTGCCAAGTGTTTCCCACAGGGCTCCTTGGCTATTTCTCTTAACACTGCGAAAAGTTGCTCTTAAATGTCCATCAGACCGAAAAGTAAATGGAAGAAAATACTCTTGCCACAAACATTTGAAGACAACCTTCCTCTCCTCTATACCATGCTATGGCAATATTTCAGAACCAGTAATCAACAAAGGCATTTGTATCCGCTCACATGGTCCTTTCCATTAAACACACCAAACACACACACAGGATGAGCAGACATTTGGTCCTGCCCAAAACATCTGCAGAAACATCTGGTCCATTCCTAACGGTCCTACAATTTGATCTTGCCCAAAGTGTCTGTGGAGACATTTGGTGTCCCTGAAAAGATCTTTGTTATTTGGTCCTGTTCATAATGTCTATGCTTAGAAGACAACCCTAGGTCCACATATGCCATAATGTGTATTTCTACTTTGGGTTTGCAGGGTTAATACATGAAAAACTACTACTATGTTTTTTTTCTCCAATACTTGTGTTGTGGCTGTTTTGTCAATAATAACCCTCATTAACTCTCTAGCCTAGCCAATAATAAATTAAACATGGGCTTAGGTAGGTGGGTCAGTGTTCAACTATTGCAGAAGAATGGGGCTACATTGACTATGGACATAATGCCTCCATGGATGTTGTGGGCACGACCAAATGTTCTGTCTGCAAGGTGTGCACACACATGCACTTACACAGCAAAGGAAATGGTTGTCCTGGGGGAATACGAAAAAGGATAGCATCCATTCTAATGTGGTCTTTGTCAATCATTTGTTTTAGCCACAGGAGATAAAAAAAAATCTGTTTTGCTATACAACTGCTGTTTTTCTACATCAATAGACAATTACTAAAATGCATTACGAACTCGGCACTGTTTAAAATGCTTCTTAGGTAATATTTCATTGAATGCTCACTGTAAATATACAAAGAAGATGCTACTGTGATTTACAGATGAAGAAAAGAAAGCATGAGGAGGTTGAGGATGCTGCTCACCTAGAAAAAGTCTAACCAGGTGGCCTGATGCTGGAGTCTGCTCTCGATCTGATGTTACAGAGATCAGTGAGACAAGGCTCAAATCTGTTATTCTGCTTCAGTTTCTTTTTTCGGTGTAGGGGGGATTGCCTGAGGGAATGCCCAATAATAATGGGGGGAGGGGGCAAAAGGGGAAAATAGGATGACTGTAATAACATAATCAATAAAATAGAATTTTTTTTAAAAAAGGAAACAACAGGCTCTGCTATGATCTCTGGAGAAAATGGGGGCCATGGAGAAAGGCCAGGTTAAGCTATTGAAGGGAAATATGTAGGAGTCACTCAGGTGGTTACGTTTACTTAGACTCTTTAATTAGTACTGTCAAAACTACTCTATGTAATATAAACACAGGCTCCTATGAGCATCACAGAGCTTGAGAATTTCAAATAAATACATGGAAACTTTAATTCTGGTGCAAAATGTGAAGCTCTTTTGTATTCTTTCCAAACAAAAGTCACAGAGCTTCTTTGAAAATGCTGTCATAAATAGGATTAGTTTCCAGCTTGAGTCTGCCTAGAGTGAACCTAAAGAGGACCTAACAGCTGAATTATCTCATGAAAAATCTATTAAAGATTCATAATTCCTCCAGTTTTAATTGGGTGTGATTGATCCCCATTAGAGTATTCGTAGGAAATAAAGTAGGCTAAGTGGGTCTCCATCCTTTGGATGAAAAGTTGCCTGTGTTTATTGAATTTGATCACTCAGGAAAACACAAAAACCATCTTGGTAATGGCACATCTCAGACTTTGATAAAAGGGATTTTGTTTGCAAGCTATATTTCTTGCAGAAAAATTGGGCTGTTCCAATTATTATCTTAAATATTCCTTATCTTTTACTTTGCTTAAAATAATATGTAGTATCATGTATCTTCTGACTATTTCTTGTATATCCATATACTGTAGAGACAATTATATAATGAAACAGCAGGTATCTATCTGTCACCTAGCTTCAGCACTCATTGGGTTCATTTATACTTATATTAATTTCTCTCATTATAGGTGATTTTGAAGAAAATCAAAAACATATCATTTTAATGTAAATATGTCACTCTTCATAGGTAAAAGGGGCTCATCAAAAATATAAAATAGCATGCCAGTAGTGTGGTACAAAATTAAGCTCTCACTTAATACATGCCATGGTTTTGTTGTCACAACTCGCCAGTTAAACCTAAGTCACATTCTCTAGTTTTATTTTTCTGAAAGACCAAATTGAAGGAATTCCACTTGGTCCAGTCTCAGGCAAACAAGGCCAATAAAGTTTCTTAAACAAGCTTTGGTTCCATAAGTGGCACTATATAGACACAGTTCAAGTTTGAGAGTGACTTCAGCGTTGAGCAAATGGAGCCAAAATATGCCACTTTCCATAGGCCAGGATTTTGATCTTATAGCTATATTAATTCTTTGAAAAATGATGCAAATTTTGGGCTATTTTACATGATCCACACATGTTGATCTCAAGTATGGATACCTGTCAACATAAAATTCTTCATCTATGAGCTATGGAAGGACCACTTTTGTTTCCTCCCTGGAATTTACTTTTCAGATCCAGAGCAGCTCAGGAAATGTCCCAGCTGATCAAAATAATTTCCAGTAGTGTTGACATGCTACTACTCAGTTTGAAGGTGAAGTATAACTAAAATAGAGACAGCTAATCTGTTTAGTCACCTATTCAACTCCCCCAAAAATGTCCTTTTAAATTCTTTCTATAACAAAACTTTTTTATTATTCATTTTCTGAGTTAAGAGATTCTCCTTTGGTGTTTATTCTTGCTTATTTTCTCAGAAAATTTAATGCTATAGCAGGATTTCTTATAATTCCCCCTAGTATAAGATCACCCTAAAAATACTTTAAAATACATTTATTTAGAATATGAATTTAAGGTACCCATCATGGTCAGGGATGTTTCAGTTACAGTAAAACCTTGCTATTCCAAATGGCCTGAGGGGAATTACCCTATATTATGGGATACCTTAAAGAAAACACATATATTTTTCTTTCAAATTAGCCAACAGATCAAAATAGCAATTAATAATATGACTGGTTGGATTGAATAAAGATTTGAATGTGCATGCATTCAAATAATTATGATAAATTGCCTTAGATAAGTTCTAAATAGGTTATCTGCAATTTGTAGGAAACATGTAGCCAAAATTTCCTACATAGTTGAGGAGGTACTACAGTAAACTCTATTTTTATTTACCCAGAATTAATAGAAATTATATTTAAACACTTTTCAATTTGGTGCTTTGTGCTCTATCTTACAGAAAATCCAAAAAGTTCATTAGAACCAACCTCCACATTTAGAAACACTAATTTTATGCATCCAATACATTTGTGAAGCAAGAAGAAATCCATATGTATATGTGATAAAAAAGAGCTATTTTGTGTTAGAGTTCAAAGACCTGAAATTAATTCACGTGTCTTCCTTCTCTCCCTACATAGCTCACAGAGGGGCCTGGGAAATGTTTAGTGCTCTTGGAATATAATTAAAAAAGACCACTGGGATTAAAAACATAGAAATATCCTGCAAACATTTCAGTTTTTTAAAAATGCTTTCAAAGTTTAGAAACATAATAATTTGCTTTGCTTAGAAGCTTTGTAGAATCATCAGAGAAAGAAAATGTATGATGAATTGAAAAGGCAAAGATTAAGACAAATATTTTTCTTTTCCAATAAAGAGTACCAAGGTTTACAACATAAACAAAACTGAGTTTGTAAGTGGCCATGTTGGTGACTATAATTATTAGGTGTGTGGCGGGGATGGACTTTTGCACTAATCATGTGACTCGCAGACAGATGTAGCGATATTGCTCTGCTATCATGCTATTATGTATTCATTATGTAGCTGTGTTGGAGCACTACTTTTAAAGATGGTGTAGAACTCTGTTTCACACGCTTCTCTGTAGAGTTATAAGTCCATTGAGATGTCGTGGCTGATGGTCCAACTGGAGAGTTTGGGAGTTTGTTTTTGGCGCTCAGCTGGCCTCTAATCCTCCATGGGAAGAGCTGCTTCTACACCCCAGCCTGGAAGGCAGTGGTCCTGGGGATTGTCATTGATTCAGACACAGCTAATGCCCACAATGTGTTGAGGGCAGGCATTGTACACCTCATCCCACACAAGCCTCACAGAAGCCCATTGATTTATAAGCAGCCCCAGGTGTTGCTGTCATCCTTGTTTTATAGAAATGATGCTGCTTATATTATATTGGTCACCACAGGGTTGACCAGACAAGTGGCTCTTTTAGTCACTCTGCCTGTGGCTTCTACTCCCCAACTCCTTATGGTCAAGGCATGACCCTCCTCCAACTGTGGGAAAAAAAATACAGTTCCAGGCATTAGTGTATTACTGGTGCATTTGCCCCAAGGGTGAAAAGAAACCAGAGCAAAAAACCACCTAAGGACCTGTGAAGGTTTCTATTTCTGCTTCCAGCTTTCTCTCTCTTGCCTGTTATCTTTCCCAGACCTTAAGCTGTCAAAGTAAATCTGGACAATTTGGAAAATAGAGGACAAATGCTGAAACTGGAGATAAGTTTAAAACTTATGAAATGTTAACTTCTAATCCATTTTGATAAGTTTAAATAAGCATGAATATAAATTGGAGTTACATGTCTAGTTCTCAGCCATGATTTTATAGTATTCATCTGGGGAAGAAATTTCACAAATTAGGGAAAGATGTATTCAGTCCAATTAATAGTCCTGCTAATGACATATATAGTAACCCTCAAACTCTCTGATCAAAATGACTGGAAAGTCTTACAAAGTGAGGAGTGACATAGTTGCCAGGGCTCACATTCATTTGTCCTTGTTTTCATGGGCCACAACTCAGCCCGATATTTGATAACCAGCCATTGTGAGGCCTGGACTAAGGCAGACCCTGGGGAACATCAAGTTGAATAATTGAAACTCAGATTCTTTACATGAATTATGTCAATAACCAATATCCCTTCTTAAATCTATGAAGACGGTAACATGGTTATCTCTACTTTCTGACTGCAGTTTAATTGATCTTAAGACCATATGAATAATAGATGGGGGATTTGAATTTGAACTCAGGCAGGCTGACTCCAGAGTCCATGACCTTAACTTTTCTATCTCCTCTCCCTAGTAGGAGGGTGGGGCTGATTGGCTCACAGAAAATGGGTTTATCCTCCCTTTGGAGCTTGCAGGGACCTATTAATTGGGTATTGAGGTTAGCCTTTGTTTGTATTCCTCAAGATATCCCATTCCACCTTTAACACATGCTACTCAGGGTTATGTCAAATAAATGTTCATTTATGAGTGTGTATGCATGTGTATATATGTGTGTATGTGTATGTATATAGGGTCCAGCACAAATAACATCCCTTTTTATTATAAAATCTCTTATTACAAAATCATAGGCATGCAATTCTATAACATAACAATATCATGGTCAAGCACATCATAGGACATTTTAGGTTAAATGTTCAAATTGCTGTCCATCTTTTGTGAGATATTCATGTACCCTACCAACCACACTCAAGCAGGCATTACTTCTGCCAGACCCTGTATATACACACATACACGCATATATTTATCAAATGTCATTCATCATGTAGTATACAAGGTCTGTCGTGAGAAAGTCCAGCCATTGTTAACATAATGAGAATGGTCTATGTGACATTGATGTAACCTGGCAGCCAAGGAGAATAGACTGGAATGTGCATGCGTGAACAATGATGACTTCACTGTATGAGTCAGTGGGGGCAGTAGATGCCATTGAGTGAGCATGTGTACTGTGTAACCGTTGCATTCAAAGTGACTGAGCAAATAGAACAATGAATCTGCATCAGATTTTGTGTTAAGCTTGAACATTCCTCCATAGAAACTATTTGGGTGATTCAGAAGGCCACAGCTATGGGCAACTGCTGATTGGCAGCTTCATCACAACAGTGCACCTGCTGCTGCATCACGTCTCATGCAGAATTTTTTGGTTCAAGTCCCTACAGCTCAGATTTGGTGCCCTGCAACTTCCGGCTCTTCCCAAAACTAAAATAATCTTTGAAAGGGAAGAGATTTCAGACTGTTGATGAGATTCAAGAAAATAGGATGGGGCAACTGATGGTGATTGGGAGAAATGTGTGAGGTCCCAAGGTGCCTACTTTGAAGGACTGGTGTGTCATTGTCCTATGTATACTGCTTCTTGTATCTCATATCTTCTTCAGTAAATGTCTCTCTTTTTCATATTACCTGGCTGGATACCTTCTGGACAGACATCATATATACCATGTGTTGCTTACCTCTCTATTTAAATATATATTTTTCCTGCTAATATAGTGTTCATAATATCTTATTTAATGCTTATTCAAGCCCACAGTATATTTTTACTCTCATTTTAAAGGTTTAAAATGGAAGCACAGGGAGGATAAATGACTTGCCCACCCATGTTGCAGAGTTACATTGTCAAATGGTTGATTTTTCCTTAAAACACACACACACACGTGTACACACATATTCACACACATGCACACACAAAAATGATGTCTGTCAGAATGCTTTCTAATTTCTATATCCAGAGAGTATTTTTTTACATTTTGTTAAAGAGTATGTGTGAGATTAGCTCTTAAAGTTTATGTCCTTGGAGTGGGTGGGTGTTATTTTAATTACCTTTTTCTTTTTAGAAATTATAGAATGTCATGAATTTTTTACTGATGTGAATCAGTAAACTTGTTTTATAGTTAATTATTTTCCCTGTAATTAGACTATCAACTAGCCTTACTTAAACATGTCTTTAAATCTTCATCAGGGTGCAGATTGTTAGAATGTGATGATTCCAAATATACAAAATTCACTTTACATGTAATAATAAAATGCACTGACAGATTAGTTAAGATCAAATCATCATCTAAAGTTTTCACTTAATTCAGCTAAATATCTTATTACTGATTCAAAGGAAAGAACATTTGAAGTATTTACAATTCCTGAGATGAGGTTCAGAGTCATGTCACCATCTCTTGAGATTAATAAGAAAGGATTTTGCACCTGCGGTTGTCACACTGTGTCATAGCAATTCACAGAGTTAAAATCTGGGCACAGTTTGTTTGAGAGTTTCTCTTTTAATAGAGCCTAACTCTTCAAATATTTTATTCCACAGAAGTCTTTCTTTCAAATTGTTTCTTAGGGATAGAAATACCTCCTACTAATTTATGTTATTGCTTATACCAGTTGTCTTTCCAAATAAGAAAATAGGTGCACACACAGTTGTGATCACAGTCCCTAGTAGCTTCTTTTTGACCTTGTCATTAAAGCTTTCAATCGGGTCACCTCCCACCCATACATATGTTAATGCTTTTACTTATGACTGTCAGCACTCACTTTTAATACAGAGGGAAAATCTTCATTTTTTTGAACTGGTGGTTTCAAAGTCCCCAATATGTTCATGGGTTTATTAATCATGTTTAAGTTTTTTATTGAGGTATTATTATTGACACAGAACACTGTATTAGTTTCAAGTGCACAACATAATGATTTGTGATCTGTTTGTATTGCCAAATGATCATGACAACCCTAGTTACATCCATTATCATACGTAGTCGCAGAATTTTTTTGTGTGATGAGAACTTTCTAAGATGCACTTTCAAGCAACTTTCAAATATGCAACAGCGAACTATTCACTGTAGTCACTATGCCGTGCGTGATCTCCCCATGACTTACTTATTTCATGACTGCAAGTTTGTTCTTTTTGACTCCTTTTACCCGTTTCACCCTCTTTTTACCCCCAGTCCCTGACAACCACGAATCTGTTCTCTATGTGAGCTTGTGTTTGTTTTTAATCCTACATATAAATGAGATCGTAGGGTATTTGTCTTTCTCTGTCTGACCTATTTCACCTAGGATAATATCCTTAAGGTCCATCCACGGTGTCACAAATGGCAAGATTTCATTTTTTTTAGTTGAATAAATAATAGTCCATTGTGTGTGTGTGCCAGATATGTACCACATTTTCTTTTTCCATTCACTCATTGATGGACATTTAGGTTGTTTCAGTATTTGGCTATTGTAAATAACGGTGTAATGAACATGGAGGTGGGCATAACTTTTAGAGTTAGTGTTTACATATTCTTTGGATAAGTGAAATTGTTGGATTATGTGGTAGCTGTTCTACTTTCAATTTTTTGAGGAACCTCTGTCCTATTTTCCACAGTGGCTACACCAATGTACATTCCTTCTGACAGTACACAAAGGTCCCCTTTCTCTACATTCTCACCATCACTTATTATCTCTTGCCTTTTCAATAATAGCCATTCTAGTAGACATGAGGTGATGTCTCATTGTGGCTTGATTTGCATCCCCCAATGATTAGTGGCATTGAACACCTTCTCATGTACCTGTTGGCCATCTATGTGTCTTCTTTGGAAAAATATCTACTCAGATTCTCGGTCCATTTTTAAGAGGATTTATTCTTTTGCTATTGAGTTCTATATTTACTTAATATAAGTACTTCTGCATGTTAAAAAATAGCAAGAATGGCCTGGTAGGTAATTAGAAATTAAGGACCTTTTTAGTTTTGTTATCCTATGACTTTCTTGTAAAGATAGAGACATTTGAATTTTAAAATATGCAGTAGTGGGCTTCTACACAAGAAAATATTTTTCACAACAGCAATTATCCTGCTTTTAGAACTGTATGCCTTAAAGCTAACAAACAATCTAAGTTTGTTTAATCTTAATTAAATTTTTATCTCAAAATTAATAACTTTCGCAACTGGCAAATAAAAAATGTTTTTTCCCTCTGGACTCGTACATACATGAATTAAAATGCTAGATGTTTTGAATCCCTACAGAGGAAAACACTTAATTTTTCACTCTGGAAGCAGATCGCTTAAGTACACAATAATGTCCACTCACGTATGTATTTCCTAGAGTGAGATGTTTCTGTTATTTGGTGGCATCTGAATATAGACCCCAGAACAGCCAGTTGACATTAAGAAGAAAAGGTATGGGTCACACTGGCCCAAACACTATTTTATTGCAGTATTGATTTGCATTTTTGGCTTATTTTAGTTTACATGTGGCATAACTTAACTGTTGTCAAAACAGTGCTCATTGTGAAAAGAAACAGTGCAGAGCAATAAGAGCGCAAAAGTAAATGCTGACCACTATTAACTGAAACTGGAAAATTGTGCCACTATTCCATTTCTTTGGAACTGAGACCACAGGAGACCATAAGTTCCAGAATTCTGTCAGAGAAACCTCTGTCACAGAACCACTGTTCAGTATCAGTTCGTGTGTCTGACTCTCACTGTGACACTTTCACGATGACATCCTCGTAGTTCAGCATGGTTACAATGATGGTATTAAATTAAAGCCTTTGGATAGGTAAATGAATTAATCAACTTATCTGTAAATGTTCTTGGAGTTGGTAAAAATATGCATGTTGAGTTTTACCTCATTGTTTTGTAATTATATTGGTTATCTAAGTAAGACATATTAGCCAAGATGTATTGGTTTGGCCAGAAACTCCCTTATGTTTTTTTCTGTATGATGACTTTAGTAGTGCTAAGTTATCTTTAACTTCATTTGAAATAATTTTTTTAGATTGTGTTGTGACAGCTGTTGTAGTACGCACTTTTTAAAAATGCCAAAATGGGTGAGTTTTTGTGCAGCCATTTTTATATTGAAGATGGAAAATGATACCCAACATTTTCAGCATATTATGCTTTATTATTTGAAGAAAGGTAAAAATGCAACTGAAACACAAAAGAAGACCCATCCAGTGTACAGAGAAAGTGCTGCGACTGATTGAATGTGTCAATAGTTGTTTGGGAAGCTTACTGGTACTAGTGACATTTTGGCCAAATAATTCTTTGTTGTAGGGCTGTCTTACTCGTTGCAAGATGTTTGGCAGCACCCCTGCTCTACCCACTAGAAGCCTATAGCAGGAGGTA
Organism: Tonatia bakeri; assembly: GCA_004024845.1. Classification (NCBI taxonomy): domain Eukaryota; kingdom Metazoa; phylum Chordata; class Mammalia; order Chiroptera; family Phyllostomidae; genus Tonatia; species Tonatia bakeri. Next base: position 216,487 of record PVIA01001889.1, read on the forward strand.
GCTGACACTCAAAGTATCCACATCCATAAAGTTATTGGTGAAAATGAAAAATGTGTCTTTTACTTTATGGAAAAAAATGTAACAGACTCTTTGGCCAACCCAATAGTATAATAAACAATGGTTAAAGAATGTTGACGATCCTGTTCGTGACTTAAGGTAGATATTGTTTTTCTTTGTTCCTGAAAAATCACCTAGAATGGCCAAGATAATTACCGAATGAAATTTCGGCAATGCGTCCAAAGGGACTGTAGACTATTTAATGAAATCCTTTTGAATGATTGAGAAATAAAAATCATAGAAGAGCAGCAGACTATATATGTGGCTGACTTTGCATCAAATATAGACATCAGTTTCTCAGGGTTAATAGCTGGATAATATCAAGTTTAACCATCCAGGAACATGCATGCCTCCTGATTTATTAATTGTTTTTCAATATTCTTTAGGTTGCCTCCATATAGGCCTTGGCTCCCTACTAATTTTGACAATGGTCTTTCGTGTAATTTTTGCTTTGGTTGATAGTGTTTCTTATATTTTCTAAACACTGTTTCTAGTATGCAATGAAGTAAATTATTTTGGTATATTTTTTGGTAACCAGATATCTCAGTAAACTATTTCCCAGGTATCTCTTTGAAATCATTTGGGTATTCAATAACATGTACAAATACGGATCTTATTTTTATTCTTTCAAACGGGGAGGTCTATTTTTCCTGACGCTACCTTATAACGTGAATTACATGGGCTTGAAATTTTGTAATATTTTTAAATAATAAAGATGAAAGGAAACACTGTCGTCTCTTTCTTGACTTTAATGAATTGCTTTGAGTAGTTCAGTGTCAGGTGTGGTATTGGATCTGAGTTTGGTTAGACAACCCTGTTATGATTAAGGTGTATAAGTACTAAGAATTTTTTTTTACATAAAGAATTTTATCAAGTGTCTATAAAGTCAGTTCAAATGGTAAGACAAATTTTTCTTTAAAATATGCTATGATTTGTTATGTGGCAAGTGTTGAATTTACATGTCCTTGCATTTTAGTGCAAACTCTTCTTGGATATGATGCATCCTTCCTTTAAAACATTGGTTAGGTCAATGTGCTAGCCTGTTTATTGACTATTTTTGTTTCCATGTTCCTAATTGTTGCTGGTCTGAAGTCTTCTGATTTTGTGCTCTCTCAGGTTCTATCAGTATGGTCAGTATATAAAACACATTGGGAACTTCCTTTTCTTTTAATGCTCCACAAGGTGTGTGTATATATACACACACACATATACACATACATACATACAAGCACACATATCATTACTTGTGTTAGGAAAACTTGAAAAAACTGGGCTGTATAACTGCCTTGACCTAAGGCTACTTCGGGGGACAGTTCTTTGACTACATTTCCTCAGTTTCTTCTCTGGTCATTGGTCTGTTCCTTTTTCTACTTCTTGAAGGTGTTTAAGTTGTTTGTGTGTTTGAGATTTCCACATTTGTCAGCTCCCCCTTTCCCCCAGCCATTCTCAAAGTTCAGAAATATATTTTGTGTTCTAATGGTGTCTTTTTTTCTTTATCCTTTTGTTCTCTTTCCTCCTTCTAATAGAACACTGATATTAAAGTGGCTGATTCTTCATCATCCTCATTGTCAGCCAAAACTAACTTTGGGATCTCTGCCAGCCACTTAGTGCCATAAGGAAATGTTTCAGACCCGTAAATCTCAAGTATCTACACCCATCACATGTGGATAATAAGATGCCAGCTGAAATGTTCTGAGTCAACACTTGGAGAGTTTTCACATTTCTGTAAACACCTACTCATTTCAAAACATTTCTAATTGATCAAATGGTTATCATTATATGGAGTTGTTCTATATAACAGGTACACCATGTTGATGATTAAGAATTCTAAGTACAATCAAATATTGTTGTACAGCAACTGAAATGATTGAGGCAATTACCACTTAAGGGAAGTGAAAGTATTTCTTTTAAAATATACCTATAGTTAACAGATCCCTTTTGATAGAATGTTTCCTTGGTGGTTAAACAAACAAACAATATCTAGAGTTGTTTAGGATTATTTTAGGAAATTAGTATTTTTTTTCTTGACACATTTTTTTTTGTTTTCTTTCCATATGCCAGGCCTGTTCTAGGTGCTGAGAATAAGCAGGACATAGTGTAAAATAAGGTCACACTTTCAGAGTTTACATTAAATCAGAGGGAACCAGATAATAATTACACAAAATAAATATCAAGCAAAGCAGTATAAGGGGACAAAGTGATGGGGATATAGGAGGATGTTTTTATAAGGTAGTCAAAAGCCTGTCTAGTGAAGAGACATTGAGGAGAGAATGAATGAAAAGGAGGGGGAAGGCATGTACCTATTTGAAGGAGGCACTTTCTAGACAGAAGAAGAAATAATCAGTTTGGAAGAAATGGTCTGTTGGGCTTAAGGGATAGTATGAGAGGAGGCCAGTGTGCGGAGTGAGTGAGTCAGAAGCTATACGGACGTGTGGACAGGCTTGTGGGTTACGATGAAGCCTTGAGTGTAAATGTGAGTGTTAGCACAATTGTGAGTGGTTTCTACACCATTACGGAGTTCAAAACTATAGCTGTGTGCGTGCCTAAGAAAAGAATCCCCTACCTTTAGATACTTCTCATGTTAATGCAAATAGCAATGAAAAAAGTATTTCCTTTCTTTTTCCAGATGTAATCATGCAGGGTAGATCACCATCTACCAAGGAGAGTGGAAATGTATGAGGCGATTCTTTGAATTAGATAGACCCAAAGAGTATTCTCTGCTCTAAGATCGTATAATCAGTTGAGGTGTGGGATACACTTCACTCTCCTTTAACAAGGTTATTAATTTTTATGGAATTTTGCAATAGAAAGTAAGGCAATGTGATACTTTGGCATGAAGCATAGTAGGTTCAGAGACAGGAAACCTTAATTTTAGTTCAACTTGCCCTTCACATCAACTGTGGGTCATGGCATATGAGTCTTGTTTACTTTTCCAGGATTCTACTTCCACGCAAGAAGTTTTGAAGTCGGTAAATGTTAGAATTTCAGCAACACCAAAATTCCATTATGCAATACATTGCCCTTCCACATTCACCAATGCCCACAGAACATTTCTTTTTCCCTCACATTTTTATATCAAAATGACTCCATTTAATAGGAGGATAGGGGTTACTACTACTTTTTAACAGAGGAGCAATTTAAAATATCAATGCTAATGGTGTCTTCAACATCACATAGCTATCTATGCCTATTAAAAAAGGAATAAAATATTTTTTATTTAAGCCTTGTTATTAAGGCCAAGCTCTGACGGAAGTAAAATAAAAGTGTCCTCCAACCCTAAATGGTCTCTCCTAGACTTCTGAGCTAGATGTAAATAGGGAAGGCCTGACACTTTCATGTTTTATCTGACTGGAGAAAGCACGGGAGAATGAGGCAAGAGAAGGACATTGCTCACCTTCCCTTATCTTATTAAACAATGGTTAACCCAGTTGATCAGTCCTATTGAGTTAAATGTCTTCTATATGTAAATTTGCTTTTCCCCCTAGAGCATTTCTTGCTCCAGGTTTTGTCCCCTCAAATTTAATATTATGGCCAAAGAAAATAACGCGTGACTCTGGGGGTAGAGAAAGGTTACAAGAGTTAAATATTGAACTATTAATTGTGACATCAAGACACGTGCTGCAGACTCCATAGTATCAGGGTTTTCTTTCCCACTCTCGAAGCACAGCTTCCTTACTGTGTCCTGTTGGAAGCAGGGTCCTCATTCTCCATCGGTGTGGTCGTTAGAGCACTGGCTTTGTCTGACAAACAGAATCGTCCAAGAGCAGATGAAGCTGTAATTACAATCAGAGTTCCTACTTGCAGGAGATGAAATAAAAATTAAAAACACTAACTTTGTGCCATTTGGAGTATCTGGAAATTCTCCCAGTCTGACAGATGACTGCAGGGGCACGTGGCTACATTTAAACGGAGAGACAAGAGCCTTCTCATAAATCAAACAAAATTGTTCCTGACCGAGTTTCGCATGTATTTGCCAATTTTCTAGTTCTTGTGGAATTCTAGGTTTTGATTAAAGGTTTAGTTATGAATAATGGACTTTTTCCCCCTCCAAATATGGTTTGATAAAGTGAAAAAGTAATGCATGTTTTGCAATTAAAAAAAAAGAGAGAGGAAGAAGTCTGTTTTCTGCGGGGGAAGGGGAGTAATGCACGTTTCCAGGTTAAAAAACTTACATGTTTTTGCTTTTTTAAAAATGTTAAACTTAGCAACAAAGTCTTCGGCTACACAGGTGGCTCTTCAATTAAGACACCATTGTGTTCAGCAATAAGGCGACATTGACGGAAGTGTGTTCACTGTGCGCCTGTCCTCTCAGACAGCAGGGCCCTCCTGCATTTCTCAGACGGAAATAGCACAGCCGTTAGTTCAGTAACTCCAGGAGCCACCGCCACTGTCCAAACTTTTTATAAGGGAACGCAGAGAAGTCTAATGCAACTTTTCTCCCCAGCCTGCTTCTTTTCAACTCAACTTTAATGAGTAAGTGATAGGCCGGTCTGGGGAGAAAGGACCAGGAAATCGAAAAGCTTTCCTTTCCTGGCTACTCGGTGTCTTCTAACACAATGAATTGTTTCTTTGCTCAGTGATGGGAAAGAAAAATTCAAGGATACTTGGGATGACAACTAAAGTACGTAACAGCGTTGTGTAATGATAAAGTGAAGCTCGAACTAACACCCCATACCAGTTCTATCAGGTTCTTCTTGGAGGCTTTTTGAAACATTCCTGTTGCTTAACAAATGAAATGAAATGTACAACCACAGTGATTGTTTTCTAGTGAACCCAGGAAAGAAAGGAACATTTACAGGAGATATAAATTTTTCAATTTTATTCTTCCTGTTTTTGAATCACATGACTTATTCAAATGAGTATCTGTTGAGAAATTGGATTGTAGTTTCCACTCAAGCACTTCCTGTTTGGACACCTGGGGCAAAAATGTAATCTTTCAAAACCTAATTTTCCTTATGTTTAAAATGGGGATCATCATGTCTGCTACCTGAATTCCAAAAGGAATCATGGAGAGAAAACAAAATCTGTCACAGAACTTGGTTGTGTGTGTGTGTGTGTGTGTGTGTGTGTGAAAGAGAGATGGAGAGAGAGAGAGACCAACCTACCATATAATTTCTCACAATTACTCCACAAGGGACATACTAAAACTAGGAGAGGTTAAATAACTTAAGAAGTTTTAATAGGTCTCAAAACCAACTTTGTCTCTCTCCAGAATTTTTGAAATCACTACTATTAACTGGAATGTGCTTGCCTGGTCTGTTCTTCCAGCTCTTCAGGGTGATCAGTGCTTCACAAAGGCTAGGTGCAGGTGACTGGCATGGCACTCACATTTGTCTGTAAATTATCTACCACAAAATCACATTGCCTGAATATTTGCCTAGATCTGAAAAGATGAGTTGGAGGTAAGGTGACTTAAATTTTAAAAAGTACTTATAAATCAAATCAAAGCGCACCCCATATTTAAAGTGAGCAGGGTGAGGAAAAGGCAGATTTTAAGCATTCAGTCAAAGACAATGATATGTGTAGTCTTTGCAGAAATGGTTACGGGAGAAGACATTTGGAAAATGAAAGCAGAAAGAAGTAATAGTGCATCTTTGGGGACAAAATAATCCTTACTTTGCTCTATCACACAGTTATCTAATTTAGTTTTTTACTCATTGATTAAAAAAAAATCACTTACTGGTTGTAATCTCAAAATCTTGCAAATTTGTTTCTCATATAGGGAAGTCGATACCCTATGTTGGATTTGAGGTCTAGGCAACTTTTTTTTTTAAGCCAAATTAGTGACTAAGGAATTTGTCTTCCCTTCTTTCATTAAGGAAAACAAAAAAGGCTTTGAGAGTTGTAATGTTTTGGAGTTTCTTAATTGACTTGATGGATTGTGCTTAATTGATTTAAGGTCCGTGCTCACAGTTGGGCTACAAAGACTGCGCCAGACAGCGTGTTGGAGAGCTGAGTGAGCAGCAAGACGCTTTGTCTTTGGGGCCAAGTATCTGAATGCAAAGCCAGAGGAGGAGATACTTTTAAAGAAAGGATTAGAGCTAACTTTTTTAGAAATGTCTTTTGTAAATGAATCATTATTATGGGAAATGCTTTGTTTTATGGTTAAACGACTACTGAGAGAATTTTACAACTTAATTCAGATCCAGGCAAAAATAAATTAACTCCATTGGACTTCAAATTAATTTTTCATTATGAAGATTTGTCTTCTTGACCCCTTTATTTTCTATTCTTTAAATACCCTCTTAATGAAGTATTCCACCACACTCTTTTCTACTTTTTCTCTATGACAGTGGTTCAGGCATCCACAGCTTTCTAGCAGACTCACTTTCTCTGTGTATTCAGTCAGTGCCAAAAACTCAAAGTAGAGATTGCTGAACTCATTCTGCATCACGCACTTCTCTCTTGGCTAACTAGTAATAGCAATACTGTCCTTTTAAATGTACATATAGAAGCAATGTTTTCAGCCAATCAGATTTGCACTAAGTTCCCACATCCAATCAATCATAGGTCTGTTCATTTCTTCACCTCTAAACCAAACTGCAGGTGTTATAACCTTTCAGTACAAACTTGTCCGAGATTTATTCCCTCAGAACAGCTGAAGCCATTTTTCCAAGGTGAAGCTCTGCTTAGGCTACTGTTCCATGAAAACAAAAACCATGTCACTCCCAGTAGTTCCACCTGCATTGCACTGAGTGATGGTCACAAATACAGATGTGCACTGCAGTGGGCAGTCCACTGTTCTCATGCTTTTGTCATGCAGCTTTCCTTCTCACTCATCCTTCCCCCCACCACATACTCCCTTACCAGATACAGAAGAAGTCAGCTCGGGAGTGGTCCCGGGAGTGATGAAGGTGCTGGTGATAGTAGTCTGGTGGTGGTGCAGAGAGGAGTCCGTAGAGGTCTGGGCCCCTCACCCTGGCCTCACTCACAACAGCTTCCTATTTAGTGCACTTACAAGTTAAACTACCATTGAAGCATTTGTCCAGACATTTGAAGTTTTAAAGAATGATGCCTTTCATTGTTTTGGGAGGCTGGCCTTTTGTTCTATTTAAGTCTTTCAGGGGTGTCCAGTCTTTTGGCATCTCTGGGCCACACTGGAAGAAGAAGAGTTGTCTTGGGCCACACATTAAATACATTGAGACACGTAATCACAAACAAATCTCATAATGTTTTAAGTACATTTATGATTTTGTGTCGGGCCGCATTTATAGCCATCCTGGGACATACACGGCCTGTGGACCGCAGGTTGGACACCCCTGCAGGTTTAACTGATTGGATGAGACCCTCCCCCATTATGGAGGGCCGTCTGCTTCACTTAACATTCACACCCTTCAACTTGACACATAGACTTAGCCATCCTACATGTCATGTGAATATATTCTATGAATAATAATGATTATTTTCCAAAAGAAATTAAACAAGAAGAATGGCATTGATTTACATCTACTGAAAAATTTTTAATGTTTAGCTTAGTGGAGATCAAGCTGGATTCTGATTTGTTTCTATATTCCATCTATTTTAATATCTTGTTGGTTGAAATAGATGAAGAAAATCCAACATCACTCAGATATATAGTTGGAAAAAGGGAGAAGCATATTTTAAATATTTAGCCTTTCAGATTGTTACAGAACAACAAGGGGGGCCAAGGGCAGCTGTGACAATATACTATTACTAAAAGGAACTCCCCAGGTTCATTATGTCCGCCGCCAGAGGAAAGATGTCTCTCAATGCCAGAGATTCGTGATAAGGAAAGGAAATGTTTATTTAATGCTATACAAACTTAAAGCAGTGACCTAATGTCTTCATCAAAATCCCAAAGTCTCTTAAAACACCCACAAACACAGTCCTTCCTTCACCCCTTTGCCCAGTCTGGGGTACTGTATCTCAGGAAAAGAAATACAAGTCCGTGGCTCAGGCAGCCCCCAGTTCTTTCCAGTAATCCATCTCGGCTGATAGGCCTCCCTCAGTTCCTGGCACCATGAGCTGTGTCCCCAAAATCTCTGCTAAAGCTAGGTGGTGGTTCCCCCTTCTAAAGCAGTGGGGTTCCCCACTCTGGCAAAACCACGTGGTTCTCTCTCCACTGCTCCAGCTGCATGGTCCTCTCTGCACAATGTCTGTGGGAGTCTCCACTCGGCCAAAGCCACGTGGTTCTCCTCTACATGTCCACAGCTGAGTGGCTCTCTCTGAACAATGGCCGTGGGAGTCTCCACTCTGCCAAAGCCTCATGATTCTCCCCTCAATGGCTGCTGAGTCTCAGTTTAAATCCCCGTGCCAATCTTCCTCTGCAGCCCCATTTCCAACTCCTCCTACGATCAGTTACACCTGCCAGCACTCTCAAAGACTTCCAGCTTTACTGGGCTGCCATCATGAGTCTGGGCAGGTGTGTTCCCATGTCATGGAGCCAATCTTCTCTAAGCTGTCATGCAGGTGCTGTAACTCGGGGGTCCTGCACCCCAGTTACATCTTGGTGGGGAAGTTACTTCCATTCCCCTGGCTCAGAGCATGGCCACAGCTATTTAACAAACCTATGCAACCAGTTAAAGGTTATAGATATGTTAAATGACCACGCCAGAGGTTAGCTGCAAGGCTGTTGCTATGCAAAACAGCTCTCAATGGCCCTGCTCCATTTGTCCCTTCCCCCAACCCACGCCTATGGGGGGTGAGTGAGGACATCTTAATATTTCCTGGACACCCTGAGTTCTGGACCTCATTCCAAATCCCTATTTGGGGCCCCCCTCTTGGCTGCACTCTGTTACAAGATCATTGTAATTTTTTTGAAGTTTGGCAATGCGGAATCTAAAATTTTATCAATCAATTTTTTGTACTCTGCTCCATTAAAATGGTAATCAACACTGAAAGAAAAATAAAGATTGCCACCCTTAACAAACAAGTGTACCTAGCGTTTCCAAACCAGCTGGCTGTCGGTTTGTTACTACTAAGTGTTGGCTTCGGCTGATTCCTTTTCCCTGACATCCCTTCCACTAAGAGAGTTTTAAAAAGTGTTACATCTCTAAATTAATAATTTATTCTCTATAAAATATCAGGTTGATATATAAAAAATATTTTATATAGAAATATCAACCTGATATTTTATATTTATTATAAAGGTCAATATTAGTTTTTAATCATCTTAAATTAGAATAGCATGCTTTTTTCTTTACTCTGCTGGCTCAAGACACATATGACCTCCACTTTCAATGGATCAGCATCTACTTCAAGTATTCTGTAGAACTGTTCCTTCCTTTTGACATTCTCGTACAATTCTTGTTACTTTATGTTCTGATCAATCCACACTGGCCAAAACTGCAATTACAATGAATCAATATTGTATTGACAGAGTCAGAGCAATAATGAGAAACTGCTGATCAGTAATGAACATGTTTGGGCCACATTTTATAAATAGCTTGCAATAAGAGAAGGCTGGTTGTATTGACTCACACATAAATAACTTACAATCTATTTTCAAGCCTTAACCAGGCAAGAGTACCTCAAAACAAATAGTGGAATGGCTCTATGTCTAGTGAGAAAACAAACTTTTAAATTATTATTGAGAATGGAATAGGTGTACTGGACAAATGGATAAAGTCAGCAATAACACAATGATGCTTTCACTCAGATTTGTCATTTTAAAAATGTCCTCTAAATCTGGTCTAACTTTAATTTCATATCCAGCAGTCAAGACTCATTCATTTGCAACATAAATGGTCTTTTTAAATTTTTAACTAACTTTTATTTACTTCTACTCGTTTGTTCTTAAAACCACAATAGTTTTAAAGCTGCAAATTTTGCTTAATGTACTCTTTTTTCCTTCTTACCACATATCAAATCCAGTGTACTTGTTCAGTTCCACCCGTATGTGATTTCTGTTTGCACGATGCATTCACTGTCTGCACCGTGCAGTTAGTTCACTGTAATATACAAGGCCCTTGTCTAAACCCTTCGGGTGTGTTTTAATCTCCTTAGCAAGACAGGAAGCTGCGTGAGGGCAAAAGCTAGGTCTTAAACTGCATTCACATCAATATAGTTCTCAGAAATAAGCCAAATACGAGGCGATGCTCAAGATTAATTACTTAAGGGAGTGGCAGGCCTTAGAGCTAGGATTGCAGAGTTGAGGCTCACAGGGGCCAAGGAGGGAACATAAACATGTAAAATTAACAGATGTGAGCCTGCCACTCTGCTCCAAAGCTGCAAAGACTTCTTGAGTGAAGGCAGGCTGGGGCTGCAGGAAGTTCAAAACAGTGACCATGATTCAGCTCTAACTCCTATATCTTAGAAGGAAACCTGGGCTCGGTACTAGCAAATATTCTAGTTTTTCCAGAAATGATCACCAAAACTCTATTCTATTTTCTAAGTATAAATATAGGCAACTATTTTCATTTCAACCCACAAGAAAGGCAGAAAAAATTAATAATCTGTGGATTGCCTCTGTCCACATTTTGCCAGTTATGAACCTCAGTTTCATGGGATATTAACCTTATACATTGATACTATTAGAGAGTTTAAGTTCTAGAAGTTTGTATGTCTATATAATTGATAGTTCAATGGATAGATGCGCCAATTTCTTAAGCAAAACTATAACGAGTTTCAGAGGATAGTCCCCACAAACCTGGTTTGGGGGATGGGGAGGCAGAGAAGGATTGAGTGGTACTTTGCATATCTGTGACAACTTAGCTTGTTTAATAGTTATGTTAGAAAGCTGTGCTACCTGGGGCCAGGAAGATGGGCGTGACTTTGACTGGTGATGTTGGGGGAGAGTGGGGGGTTGGTTTACCATGAAGCCAGGAGGTGGTTCCACTGTTATAGCACCTGTGCAACAGACAGGAAGGTGGTTTGCCCTGAACAGAGCCACACCTGCCTGACCTGATAATGGCAGCTGAAAGAATGTGAACTGTATAAAGAATAGGCAGATGTAACCCATTGTGGGAGGAGTCAGAAATGGGTCACACCAGAAGCTCTGGGCCAGGATTTAAACTCGGCAAGGCAGCCATAAGGTTCTCTCTCTCTCTCTCTCTCTCTCTCTCTCTCTCTCTCTGCCATGTGGTTTGAAAGGGTGCAGAAGGGCCCCACCAGCCTGCCATGAGGTCTGATGTGTAAGGAGATGCCACGTGGTTTTGGATCAACAGTGAGACATGAGTAATGGTGCTGGGAATTGTGGAGTAAGCCAAGCACGGACTACTGGGAGAAGCCAGAAATGTTGAACTGTGACCAGGAATGCTGAGCAGAGGACTTCAGTGTTTTAAGAAAACAGTACCTCTGACTGGCATATTCTGAAGCTGGCCTGATTTGACAGAGGGAGGCAGGACTGTGTGTTTGTGGCTGTTTTAAAGGGAGTGGCAGAATCCGTCATTCTAAATGTGTATAACTTTTAAATAAACAATTCCTTTCCTTTTCACCAGACTCTGGCATTGGAAGTCATGCTTCATAGCGGCGGGCAACTGGACCGCCCACAGCTGTCTCAGGACTACAGAGGCTGGGGCTCCATAACAAAACCAATCAGTCTCGGTCCTTACAACTCTCATATTTAGTGGTGATTTTTAAATTGAACTCGTAAGAATTTTTCATAGGATTTCTCCTGAATAGAAACTATTCTGAATCAAAATATGTGTGCTTACATTGCATTCAAGAAAAAAAAATACAGAACTAAACAAAGAACTGTATTTTTCTAACATAAATTTGGAGAAAACGTTGTCTATTAAAATTTTGAGGAAACTTTGGAGTTAAAATGATGTTCTTGCAGTTCCAATGATGTTCTTGCAGTTCCGTGTCTGTCCCATTTCCTGAGTTCTACCACTCTGTTTCAGCAACAGCTGGGTGAAGGAAGGAAGTGTTAGAGTGTGAGAGGGGACCTTAACACTATCTATATGTTTATAAAAATGGGGAAATGAAAGAAAACTCTGACTCCCTGCTTCCAGAATCCTTTCCAGCAACGATTAAGCAAACAAAACCAGAATAAAACAACAAAAAACTATCACACCTACTAGAATAGAAAAAAATGAGGTAACATTAACCCACTGTTAAATTATTTAAGCTTATCTAACCCACTGGAGCTATTTAAGAATATACACTTTTTAAGCATCCTCAAACACTACTTTCGTTTGTGGTATTATTTGCTTAGAAAATACATTTTAAAAAATAGCAGTGAAAAGTAGCCTGAAAAAGTTTGTACTGTATCAAAAAGAACCCAGTTGAAAGAATTAGGTAGCAAAAGGCATATCTTTCTCTTAATAAATGATACCTTTACTATGATGTATGTTGTCTGGTGATGAACTATATTTACTTTAAATGAAATTCTTTGATGCAATATTGCTTTGATTTATTGGGTGGTTTTTTGATTTAGTAGGAGACAGTTTTAAATCAGATGGTGAGGCTGATTTACTAGAGAAGGTATTTGATTTGATAGATGATGTATCTTCTTCAGTATTCAATAAGTAATGATTCAATAGTAGATGTCTGATTTGGTAAGTGAACTATTAGATTTGATTTTGATCTATTTTCTTAGTAAGAGATACATTTATTTTAATAGTTGATGTATCTATTTTAATGTAAAATGTGTCAAATTTATGGCTTCATGTTCTTTATTCCTGTGCTTGTGATTTATGAATTTTACTCCCAATATATATGTTTCAATTAAAGGTAATATGGAACATTCATTACATTCTACCACAGAGTTACAATATTCATTACATTCTACCATGGAGTTAAAATATTCCAAATGTAGCTGAAAGTTTTTCCTCTTTTCTGATAAAATGTTTGAAGTTATTAAAGTTAAAAAATAAATCTCAGCTTAAGAAAATATAGTCATATCTTGGCAAAAACAAGGTGAGTTTTTGTCTTTGAAATCAAAATTAAATTATATTATAAATTTAGGCTACAAAATGTCACGTCTTTCTTTTTCCTTTCTGCTCACAAAAGTGCCTGTTCAAGTTTCTGTTCTGTTTCATCTTCTCTAATAAAGAGCTTGCTGACAATTTTCTTTTTATATAGACATATTGATTAGACTAGCTACAGTCTTTGTTTGGATTTACTTTTAGGTTTTCTTTGCATTGTGGCTTATCTGTGTGAACTTTAGAGATTGAGAAATGAATCACTATAAACTTCAGACAATAATTTTACTGGATGTGTTTTTTAACCAACATTCATTTTTGCTTAAAATATAACTCACTGTGTCTATGATTGGAAGGGCTATACACCTTGACCACACAAGGTGAAGTACGAATGTGAGTAGGATTCGAAAGTAGCAGAACACCTGACATGTGTCATCTTAGTGCGGTTTCCTAGTTTCCTTTCAGTGGATCCTTGTGGATGTGCTGCCTGGGTTGAAGTCTAGCTGGAGGAAGTAACATCAAGAGAATCAGTATTCTGCTACTTCTTTTTAAGATAACCAACAACTTTATTTTAGGAAAGCTCCAGAGAATGCATTCTCAGCCTGGACCTTGTCACCCTCTCACCCCCAAGGGTGAAATGGGTTCCTGATCACAGTGGTGGGAGAAGTCTTGTTCTTTCTTGCTGCTTGTATGTGTAAAGTATGGTCATATGTACATCACATAAATGGGTATATATTATGTCTGTTATGTCTATATTTCATTGCCAGAGGTGGTAACTAGAAAAAAATGTCAACAGGAGCTCTTTAGAGGGACAATGATGAAGAAAACAGTTAAGAAACACTACTCTAAGGATTAAAAATGCACTTAGTCCATGATTCAGTATATTTTCAAATATAAGATTTTGCCTCATAACCTGGGTGAGTATTGAGACTATAAAGTGGATTGTTAATATTAATGACAGAAAAATCTCATGCAGCTTCCATATTTGTTTATGGTCTTTTGCTGCCCTTGCAAGGTGAGCTGAAACCTAATGGAAATCTACAAGGAAGTCACATGCTTCTTTCTGGTCACTTAGGCAACCCAAGCTTAGAGCAAGGCCTATAGAAGCCTTGTCAGGAATGGCAAAGGGGGACATTGTCTACATGGTAACATGCTATAGTTTCAAGGAGTCACCTTCATGAAGCCAATTCAGACCAGTGCTTAGAGGAAGTGCCTTTATCTCTTAAAAAAAGCATTCTGTATTTTCTTCTCAAATTATGAAACATGAAAAAAATAACATGACATATTTTATTTCCAGGAAAAACAAGGTATCTTTTTAGAAGGAAGCAAAATAAAACCTTCTTCTCCTCTAATAAACAAAGTAGAAGCATCATCAAGGGCTGGCATTGTGCCTGGCCTCCTGCTGTGCTAATGTAAACAGTGCCTTTCATTCCTGCGTGAACCTTTCTCGGCAGCAGTCCCTATTTGACAGAAGAGGACACAGAAGCTTGGAGAGTTGAAGAAAAGGCTACATGACTATTTCTCAGGGATAACATAGATAGTATTACTATATCAGAGGGCAGCCTGTAATAATTGATGGCATTATTTTGTCACACTTTTTATTGAAAATGAGGCTTTGGTTAGGTTGGTGTACAAGTGGACACTCTTGCCCATGATCATACAGTTAATTCTATGTTCCTCACCCCCTCTCCCTTTTTAAACTATAGTGCTTGCCACGACTGTGCAACTCTCTCCTTACTCATTCCCCATGATGGTGTCCCTTCCAAAACAGAAATAATAAGAGAGGAGTAAAAATAGTGATAAACACTGGTATTGTCTTAAACTTACAGTTCTACAGGTTTTCTCATTTAATTCTCCCAAGTGCCCTACAGAATAAATAGCCTGTGAAGAAAATGCTGTCATTATCTACTGTTGTACCCCCCTACTCCACTTATGGAGGGGGGTGCTGAAGCACAGAGTGGTTAATGACTTCTTAAGTAGTAGTGGTGAAGATCTCACAGCTAGTAAGCAATGAAACGGAGCAAGAATCCAAGCAGTCTGGCTGTGGAGTATCACAGGAGGGTTAGACAGTGGAGCAGATGTGGTGGAGATTAGAGACAGAATATGCAGCCACATTTCTTCAGATGCACCGTAGCCAGTTCTCTCCCCTCTAGCTCATTGTGTGGACTGCCCCCCCCAAATGACTCTTAACAAGCTTCCAGCCCACATCTCTCCAGCATCTTCCTTCAGCCTCCTAGATATCATTCTCTTTGCCAGGTAGCTCGAAAGCCATATCTGTGTGTTACTGGTGCTCTGTCATTTCTTTTTCATTCTGTTCCTCTACCCATTCTGCTAATCCCACAGGCGTGTAAAAGTCCCAACTGTTGCAGAACCAAATGAGAATCAGCCCCAGGAAGCTAGAGAAGGGAAGGTGTTGGACATTTATACATTTATACTTGCAATGTTTCATCACGGTCATCTGAACACAATCAGTACCCCATGAAATACAGAAAAGATAGTCAACATGTGCAGTCATTTTAAATAGTCTTCATTATGCCCTATGCACCACCTAATCCTTACTCTGTAGCCTCTGTGTAGACAGACTATGACCAAGTCCTCAGAGAAGTCATCCATCAGTCTTACCCCTATCAAGGTCACACTTCTCCTTACAAGACTTCCTCAGGTCCCATTTCCATTAGGAAACCTTCAGTGATTGACTTTGTATTTCTGCTTCTCTGAACTCCTACTGCACTCACATCGAATCTAACACAATTAGATTTTCAATAGACCTCCAGCCTTTTTACATATATATTTTTCCATTTTATATAAATTATTTCCCAGGAAAAGATCATGCTCTAAAATATGTTAATTTCACAAATGAAAATGGAAAATGAAGAAAATATATATTAGATCTTTAGGCAAGATGCATTGTAGCTAAATGTCTCTTCACTATTCTTATTGTATGAAAAAAAATATGCTTGAAAAGCAAAATAGGAAGGATTATTAAAACAAGTAAAGCCGGAAACTCAGACCAAATTACATGCAGACTTGCTATGGTTTTGACGTCCTTTCTGCATTTACTTTTTAACAGCATGACAATTTAGCCAGTTTCAGTAGCAGGACTGAAATTTGTACCCCTGAAATGCAACCACTAATGTGGCCTAGAGGTGGAAGGAATTCTGAATTGTCAGCCAGTACATGGATCATTAACCATTTTCAGGAAGAAAGGGCCCCAAAATGGATTTTGACATAAGTAAAGTCAAGAACATGATTCATGAGCTTGTTCTAAAGACTCTCCCTGGGTTATTTAAAGTAACCAGATGGAATATATTTTACCAGTTCATTTTTCTAAGCAAAGTCATATTTCTTGAAGGGCAAGAATGGTAAAAAGTTGCAGAGAGCAAAATTTCAGTTTTACATTAGAGTAAATTACTAAGACATGTGACGTTATGCAATTTAAAGTTATTTAAAAGAAGACTGTTAGGGGCTGAACCATGTTCTTCTTGAATTAGCATGTTGAAGCTCTAACCCTCAGTGCCTCAGAATGTCACCATCTTTGGAGGTATGACCTTGAAAGGGGTAATCAAACTAAAATGAGACCATGAGCGTGGGCCCTACTTTAATACGACCAGTGTCTCCACAAGGAGGAGATTAGGGCATAGAGAGCTACACCAGGGGCTTCTGTCCACCAGGGGGTAGCGCTGTGTAAAGGCAGAAGGAGGGCAGCTATCTGCAAGCCAAGGAGAGAGGCCCCAGAGGAAACCGACCCTACCGAAACCTGTGTTTTGTTTTTATGGCAGTCCTAGCAGCCTCAGGGAATGATCTAGAAAAAAAAAAATTCAACTGCAAGCTTCTTCTAAATCTGAATTTTCTAAGTGCATTTTTACGTGTTAACATCCCATTATTTTATATTTAAGTGATACTGTGATCTGACTATCCCAGTAAAAGTCACATTTTGGAATTCTAACCCCCGGATGATGGCTTAGAAAGTGGGGCCTTTGGGAAGTGATCAGGGCATGGGGGTGGAGCCTTCCTGAGTAGGGTTAGTGCCCTTGTAAAGAGTTCTCAGAGAGATCATTGCCCCTTCCAACTATGGGGCACAGCTGCCTGTGGACCGGAATGTGGGCTTTCACCACACACTGAAACTCTTAGCCTCTCCATCTTAGATATCTCAGCCTCCAGAACTGTAAGAAATCTGATTCTGTGGTTTATACACCACCCAGGCTATGGTGGTTTGGAACTTTTTTTATAGCAGCCTGAACAGACTAAGACAAGTGATAAAACAAATGTGTGTGGGTTTTTTGTACAGCCAATTAAGAAGTGACTTATATCTCTCTTCAATTTTCAAATATTTACCTTGAAATCAATTTAAACTGTGTAATTTAAATAAGTCCTTACCCGTGTATATAGCCTCACCATAATAGAAATGATGGAAATGTAATGAAGCAATGAAGCTGGGAAGTTTTATAATATGTCAATGTGAAATTTTAACTTTTCTGAACAACGAATAATCACTTCTATCCGGAAGTTGATCCCTGGATTAGGAGCACAAGAAATAGACTTACCATTATTTTAAGAAAATATGTATGTCTTCCTGGGCCTGTTTATTTATAAATATATCAAAGAACTATATAAACTTAGCACTAATATTCTAAAATAAAATACACAAGAAAGTACATTTAAAAATTTTTTTTCCAAAATTCTTTAGCTGGATTGAAGATTTGACTACACTTAAGGTAATTATACAATAAAAGTAGTGAACCTTTATTATGTACTTCATACATACCATGAATAAAAAGTAGATAATTTTATTATTCCCTTTTTATATATAATATAATTGAGCAGAGAGAAATTAAATAACTTGCCCACCATGTCAACTTATAAACTAGGATTTGACCATCAATGACCAAAATTAATTTATTTATATCAATTGATTTTATTGAATAAACTTGAAAATAGTCTTATTTAATTTTTTTGAAATCAACTGAAATGATTTATTTGCACAAAGACTAGATACACTGAGAGTAAGACTTACTCCTCGAAACTTTAGAAATAGCACATTGTAAAGTCCAGATCTGGTCAGCCTGGCAGGCTGAAAAAAAGCACCTAAGGAATGACCCCTTTGTACTTTATGGGAAATAATAGACTTAGCATTTACCTTTTCAAGTGCTTTTCCTTCCTCTTCCTATTCAAGTAATTCTTCTTATATTCATTAGCTCAAAAGTAAAAAATTTTCACACTTTCCTCATCTCATATATATTATTAGATACCAAGTTTGTAGAAATCATTTATACTTTATGCTAATTGAATTGGTTTCTCTATTCCTTACCTTAAAATTCACAGCTCCCAACTGCTTTCCCTGAGGTTCACGGCCATTGTTTTCATGTTTGGGAGATCCTATTCATGTAGCAATTTTTCCCTCCATGTTTTTCAGACCACCCATATTATCTATCACTTTTTTTTAAATAACATTTTCAATGAGCTTAAATGTTGACAATCCTCTCCCCCAGTTTCATTCAGGGACCTTGTTTCAAATGACTCAGATTCTGCTCTTCTCCTCAAGTTAGGAAATGCCTGTTTACTGGAATTCTGAACTGTGAAATGTACACCCAGGATGCTAAAAGGGTATTAAATAAGTGTCTGCTAAAATGTATCATTCTCTGTTCCAAAAATATGCTTTGGATATAGAGTTTACTAGAATAACATGACTACTACTTTATTTGAGTATTCCTTCATTAGCACCTGTTTTCTTTTTGTCTTTTATACTTTTTCATTTCTTAAAAAATGGCATGCTCTTAACCCCAAGTGACCTTCTGAACTTTGGGGATGGGTCACTGCATCACTAATGTGCCTTTTATTGATCAGTTTTTAAAATTTGCTATATTTTGATAATTATTCTGGGTACATAAAAAAGAATTGACTGCTGTCTTTAAAAAACTTGAAGTTAAATGGAAAATTTATTAATATTGAGGTTGCTTTCTACCCTTTGAAAATCAGAAAATTATTGATTATAAAAGCCCTTCAATAATTCTCACCAAATGAATTTCTGCTATTTTAAAGCAGATGTGTTCTTCATGGATAGAAGAATTGGAGTGTTATTAGCATAATTAGGAGCATGGTAGATGTAAGCTCTAGTTTGCGATGATTTGCCCTGCATCAGTTAACCTTCTGAAGGGAAGTATTTGTTACTATTACTAGGAGCCGGTGGTGTCAGTTATGATGGAAAAACCAACATCTCACATAAGCTACCAAAGCAAAAACATCTCAATTCCATACGAGCTAATACCTACCCACTTTCTCTACTCTTTTTCATTTATTTAACAAGTATTTTTGAGGCTGACCTACTATGTGCTAGTTATAAAAGTTAAAGAAGTTGGGGCCACTGTGTCAATGAACAGAAGCAGCAGGAATGTCTGCCCCCCTGGAGCCCCCCTTCTACCGGGAAAAGCCAGAGAATAAAACTAAACATGATTATGTGTAGTAGGTCAGCGGTGAGAAGGGCTGTCTAAATATTTAAACAAATAGAGAAGATGTAAAGTCTGTTAATTTAAAAAATAGAGCAGAATAATAGGAGGGAAGAGTATGGGAAATCTGGCAGTTTGCAAACTGAAACAGGAGGATCACAGTTGGCCTCAGTGAAATTATATTTGAGTAAGAAGAAGTGAAGAAGGCAGCTGTGTGGCTCTTTGGGGGAAGAGCCAGTGAAAAGATTTCAGAGGGAAGAAGCCCAGCTGGTTAAGAAAGCGTGGGAGCCATGGTGGCTAGAATGAAATGAACGCAGGTAACAGAAGGAGGCAGGTGATTCGGACAGGTGAGGGGGTGGGTTGTGGTAGGGAGAGCGTGTGGGCCTTGGAGGCCATTGTCAGAGCTTGGACTTTGAATCAGAAGGAAATGGGGGAGCCATTGCAGAATGTTAAATGAAGGCATGAATGACCTTGCATTTTAAACTCCAGTTTTTGTGTGGGAAAGCAGACCCTGGTAGTGACAGGAGGGTAACATGAAGCTAAAGAGGAGGTGACTGTAGTAGTTCTGGTGGGAGATGACAATGGCTGGGGCCAGGGTGCTGACACACCGAGAGGGAGGATACTGAGAAGTGCTCAGATTCGGGAGACACACACACACCACAACCTTCTGCGTCCTGCATGTGACTGTGAGAAGTCAAATGTGAAGCTGAATAGTAAGATAAGCATTCCTTAACCAGCACCTAGATACAGCAATGTTTAATATTTTGTCACGTTTATCTTTGGGAATTCTGTAATTTCACTGAATAGCAAGTTTTTAATCAAATTATGCAAATTATTCTAAAAATATCCTTTACAATCTGTGGTATATGTGTATATGTATATGATTCCAAGTTAGGATCCAATCCAGGTTCATGAACTCTATTTGAGTATTAAATTTTTAAATGTAGAACAGTTGTTAATTTTGTTTGTCATTAGATTACTTTAAAAATTCAGAAAATTTGTCTTGTAGAAAATCCCACACACTAAACATTCCTGGTTGCTAATAGTGGTGTTATTTAACTTTTTCAGTAGTCTCTGTAAACTGGAAGTTAAATTGAATGTCTCGATCAGATTCAGGTTAAATATTGTTGATGAAGAAGCTTGATGGATCCAGCGGTGAACTGAAGAGTGTAACATATCAAGAAGTACATAATGCTGTAGTATCCAAATGTTAGAGATGCTACAAACATGTGCTGTCCAAGGTCCCTTGAAATGTTTCTTTGTTCTGTCTTTTTATTTCATCAGTTTGATGTACAGTTAGATTATTTTGTTTTCATTGTTAAGGTTTCTTATTTTTGTATTTTTGAATGTATGAAATGGTTTCATGGTTCAAAGATCAAATTGTACTAATAAATATGCTTAGAGAAGTGTTGCTTCCACCCGTATCTGCTCGAGTCTGTGCTCTTCCATGCCCGTAGACCAGGGGTTGAGAAAACTTGTAAAGGGCCAGAGAATAAATGCTTTAGGCATTAAGGCCATACGGTCTCTTAGAAAATAGCTCAGTTCTGCTCCTGGAGGGAGATAGCAGCCACCAACAATCCGCAGGGGTGAGTGTTACTATGACAAGCGGCAGACTGCATTTGGCCCACAGGCCATGGTTTGCTAAACCCTGCAATGGACAATCATTGTTTTAAAACCAGCCTTTGCCTTATTCTCTTTTTCATTACTTATTGCATTTTATTTTCCTTCCTTAAACGCAAATAGCACAGTATATACACCATCCTTCACTCTGTAAATTTCATTTGAATAACACAGATACACAAACACATAATATCCATTTTTATTCTTTAAAAAAACTGTATAGTACTTGATTGTGTGGATGTACCACAAGTTATTCAACAATCATTTATTGAGCATTTGAATTGTTTTCAATCTTTTGCTGTTACAAATAACATCTAGATGACCTTGGCATAGGGTAGGATTATATGTATATATAGTACTAGAAATCTTAGAGGTAGAAGTATTGGGCCAAAAGGAAAGGTATTTGTAGCTCTATTTAATATTGCAAAAATTCCTCCTCACATAGGTGCGCTGCTTTTCATTCCCAATGTCAAACGTGAGCATGCCATTTTTTCCACAGCCTTGAACAGATTGTGCTGTCAAGCTTTTGAACTTTTGCCAATATAATATATGAGAAATAGTATCTCGGTTTAGATTTAATTTTCATTTATCTTATTATGAATGAAATTGAACATCTTTTCATACACTGAAGGGCCATTAGCTATTCTGTTTTCATGAACTCTCTGTTCTCTTTGTTCTTTTATTTATTGGGTTTCAGGATGTATTTTCAGATGAGAGCCAACTGGGCTTCCTAGCAAACTGAATGCGGTGTGTGGAAAAATAGATAAATATAGTGTACTTGTAGGGTCTTTGGATTCAGCACTGGAAAGATGAGGCTGCCTTGATGTGGGGTCAGGGGAATGGTGTGATCACAGCAGGGGCAGGCTATCTCTCAGGCAAGGGACTGAGATTTCGGTGTTGGAACTTGTTGAATTAAAACGGTTCCTTAGACATCCAAGTGTGAGAATGGACTGGAATTTGGATACATGGGTCCAGATGGGTAAAGGGATCCGTTCCAGAGACGGGAAGCTAGGATCACTGTGGCAGAGATGCTAGGGAGTGCTACCACACCGATGGGGTCATCAAGTGAGGAGTGAGGGGAGAGAAGAGAAACAAAATGAGGTTTGAGTCCTGAGTCCTGGACATGAAAGGTTAGAGAGAAGAGGAAGCTCCTGCAAACGTCACTGAGGCAGAGGAAACCAAGGAGACTGTTGTATCTGGAAGCCAACAACTTGTATCAGAGAGCAGTGAGTGACCAAGGCTGGTGCTATGTCCAGGAAAATGAGGATAGATAATTTAGCATCGAGTCGAATGTTCTGTTCTCCTGGCTCTCACTCTGGAGCCTCAATTCCGAGCCTTCTTCCTTTGCTCACAGTTTTGCTTGGCTGGTTCTTTGTTACCTTTAAAATGTGTTTGCACCCTGAAACCTTTCCTAGATTCCCAGGGGAGCACATGCTTTTGTCATTTTCTCTCTCTGAACCTGGAATGCTCCTATAGAGAACTTATTAGTGTCTCATAAGCACTACATCTTTTTCTTACACTAGAACATAAGCTCCCTGAGGGCAGGATTTCTCTCCTCTTTGTAGCTAAAAAGTACTCAAGACGTATTTGTTGAGTCCTGTGTATACCATCCACACACATGTAAATTATATGTGCCCACTCTTATTTTTATTCCTTTAATACTTTCAAGACCTATTTTATAGAAATTAAAATTATATATCCCAGATGTTTTAATTATGGTAATATGATACCATTTTAGGATAAATTGTCAACAGGAGATAATGACAGCTACAGAACACAGATGGAAAATGATGGTTTTGTAAATAAAAAAGGTGTCAGGCAGTAAGGGCTCAGTTTGAGCGTAAGTATGCATCTTTTTTAGAAAAATCCATACCAATCTCTCTGAAAAAGGATTTAAAATGTCCCATACTCTAAAATGACTATGAGTGAAAGGTCAAATAAATGGACTTTGAAAATTATACCACTCATTTGGCTAAAGCTTTGCCCTTTTTGTAAATTTGATGGCAATGGTAGTGTGATCATGTAGGTGTTAAAATCTGACCTTAAGTGATCAGATTTTGTAAATTAAACTTTTAATTTAAAATCGACACATTAAGAATCACATAATCTGGAGAGTCTTGATTTTGACTGTTGAGGGGGTGAAGTTGATAGAGTGAGGGGGAGACAGAGCTGGAGGAATGAATGATAATCGGCTGTGTAAGGTAGAATGCCACCAGTCTTCAGAGAAAGGACATATTAACATTGACGCGGGTGTGAAAGAGTAGGTATCATGTAATCTAGATGTTTGTTTAGGAGAGACAGGGCTGACCTTATCAACATAGGGCCCGTACGGTTATACAGGACCTCACCCTTCAGAGGGCACCCCACCTGGTAGTGCTCTGCTGTTACCACCTTGAAATCCTAAAGACTACTTAATGGGAGACCCACATTTTCCTTTTGCACGGGGCCTCAGAAATTATGTGGTCAGTCTTGAGGACAGATAATTATGGGAAGGATCACTGTAAGAAAAAGAAGAAAATAATACAAGCAAATGATTATTCGGGGGCTGTGAGTTCACTTTTGTTACAGTAAAAGGTTTGCAGAGATGCAAGAGTGCTTTTCCAAAGGAAAGGGAAAATATTAGGCACAAACTCCAGCCACACAGCATAATTCATTTCTCTTCACTGACACCTGTCACCTGTCCTTCCAGGTGCAAAGTCGTTAGTTCTAAAATAATATGAAGTTTGTGCAACTGCAATTTATAACATCTACATCTATCTGTCTGTATGAATTTTAATTACTGGGTTCTGATTTATACAGTTTGATCCAGGCTGTAATGCTAATATCTTAAAGAGTCAGAATTCATTTCATTAGGAGCTAGTTATGCAAATGAAATCAAATGACATAGGAAGAGAAAGAAGGAAAAGGAACACGAACAAAGCCCTAGTAGCCTGTATTGATTTCTTGCTGTAGCTTTCTTTTTTCATATCCTACCTGAACAGACTTGTGACTTTCTGAATATTCAAGGAAATACCTTTGATGCCCTCAACCAGGCTTCTAAAAGTTTTCATTAGTGATCGTGCATAGTCAGAATTACCATTCTGTAGTTTATATCCATATCCAAGTTATGGTCAACTGCTAAATATCTTGCACACAAATGTGGAACAGTGGGGAAACAATAGGAAGGTATGGCATACCATCCCTCCATGGAACAGGACAGATACTGCTTATTTTAATAAGAATTCACCGTACAGTTATGTCAGAGTCATTATCCTATTGTAGCTCGTCTTACAATTTAAATTATTTTAGCTAGTTTGCATTAACCTCACATAGGTATTCTGAGTAAATAGTACATTTGGACAGATAGTTATTCACACAGGGGCATGACAGAAACCTAGCCCATTTCTTGTCAAAAAAAATCGTGTATAGTCAACTGATCTTTGACAAGAGAGCAAAGGCAATTCTATGAAGAATGGATAGGCTTTTCACCAAATGGTACTGGAACAACATGCAGGATAAAAGGAACTTAGCCATTGAAACTACAGTGTAGGAACATGCCTTGTAGGCTCAGAAAAACAGAGATTTGGACAATGGCTCCTCTGAGAGTGAAGTATAAATAGAGAGAGCCCCTTTTTCATGTAAAAAGGGAAATAACCATTTAGAGTCAGGAACATTGAAAGCCCACAGGACAGTTCCTTTTCTCCTTAAAGGCAGACCTTCAGAAAACCATTCTCTATCAGAAGGTTCCTTGGAGGATAGGATCTTAATCAGACCAAAAAGAACAAACTGGAAGTTTAAAGAGTTGGGAAAGAATGCCCTACATCCTCCACTTTCCATCGGGAATGGCCCTTCTGGTGGACTTGAAGACTGCAGGCCCATTAGCTGAGGGGAGCTCCCCCTGACTGCATGGCCAAATCTGTGTTTGCTCTGCAGCTGTCTCCCCGCACATTTCTATGGCTCTCCAATCTCCTCTGAAGTAATATCTTGTTGATTTTTGGTGGGTGACTGTATCTTCAATCACGAAGGAGAAATCTGTCTAAGGGAGTGTTTGTGCATCTAGGCTCTTATAGATTCAGTGCTGAGAGGGCTGTGTTTTACATACAGGTGCCTTGATTTGACTACCTGGGTTCTAATCCTGGCTCCACTTTTCCCTGTCTATTTGACCTTAGGCAATTGGCTTAACCTTCTAAGCCATTGTTTCCTTGTCGTTAAATGGTGATGGTAGCAATTCTAATTTATATTAGCTTTTATTTTTTTATTTATTTTTTTTTCCAATTTTATTTTAATGATTGTTCAAGTACAGTTTTCTCCCCTTTACTCCCAATCAAGCCTACCCACCCCCCTCCCAACTTCCCTCCCATTACCACCCTCCCCCTAGTTTTTATCCATGTGTCTTTTAACTTTGTTCCTGTAAACCCTTCCCCTTTTCCCCTGAAATTCCCTCTTCTCTCTCCTCTGGTCACTTTCTACCTGTCCTCTAATGCAGTGTCTTTGACTATATTTTGCTTGTTTCTTTGTTTTGTTGTTTAGGTTCCTGTTAAAGGTGAAATCACTGCCTGGCTTATTTCGCTTAGCATAATGCTTTCCAGTTGCATCCATGCTGTTGCAAAGGGTAGGAGCTCCTTCTTTCTTTCTGCTGCATAGAATTCCATTGTGTAAATGTACCATAGTTTTTTGATCCATTCATTTACTGATGGGCATCTAGGTTGCTTCCAGCACTTAGCTATTGTAAATTGTGCTGCTATGAA